>CM036772.1:28111011-28711011 GCA_020796225.1 Arion vulgaris
CTAATACTGATATATGACAACTAATACTGATATATGACAACTAATACTGATATATGACAACTAATACTGATATATGACAACTAATACTGATATATGACAACTAATACTGATATATGACAACTATTACTGATATATGACAACTATTACTGATATATGATAACTATTACTGATATATGACAACTAATACTGATATATGACAACTATTACTGATATATGACAACTAATACTGATATATGACAACTAATACTGATATATGATAACTAATACTGATACATGACAACTAATACTGGTTTATGACAACTATTACTGGTATATGACAACTATTACTGGTATATGACAACTATTACTGGTATATGACAACTATTACTGATATATGACAACTAATACTGATATATGACAACTAATACTGATTAAAAAAAATTAGCATCTAAAAGCAGTATGAAACGGAACTGATAAGAAAACAAAGTTCAAAATACTAAGAGCCTGCATTTTCCCAGTGGCAACGTATGGTTGTGAAGCATGGACATTTAACAAGGCAGTGGAAAAACATATATGTGCTTTTGAATATGTTGTATTTTGGACATATAAAAAGACATGAAGGGCTGGAGAAGACCATTATGGCAGGAGGCATGCCATCAAAAATGAGAAGACGAAGACCACTGAGAAGATAGATTCAGGATGTAATTGATGGGTTGAACGACGGGACATCTGGCCTATGAGAGAGAGAAATTCTGGAGGACTGTTGGAGTGGCAAAGTTCTGCTCAAAACAAACTATTTGATGATGGTTACTGATTAAAGCGGCACTATTACTAAATTATTGCTGAACTATAACAACTATAACTTGAAAATAACAATTGTTACTGAACTGTTGCAATCATTAGTAAGCTTGTTGTTTAGTTCTCACATTCTCATGTTATAGTCTCATGTTATAGTCATGTTATAGTCATGTTATAGTCATGTTATAGTCATGTTATAGTCATGTTATAGTCATGTTATAGTCATGTTAGTAGTAAACTTCTGTCACACAGAAGAACACTTGTATAGTCTTAACAGGCAATCTTTTGTTACATAATGTGAACTTCATTTTAGTTTTTGGTTGTTACTTTATCCGACCCAGAAGCAGTTGAGCTTTCAGCTCTTCGGCTCGGTGCCATGGACATCGTAACCCTTCTGTTCGGTGCCACGAACACCGTGAATCTGTGGAATCTGGGGCTTTTTCTGACAGCCCGCGGAATTGAACCCGCACTAACAGAGGGCTTTCATTTTAGTTATAAACTAGATATTGACAGTTGCTTATTGAAGACACTCAAATAGTATATACATATATGTATTCACACAACTAGTTCAGTAACATATGTCGTATAAAAAGCAAACTTCCATGTTGCCTGTTATAATATCATATAAGAAATGAGGAAGTCGTGTGCGTGATGTCAGTTCCAGTTTGAGTTTTGAATATCTTCATTGCCCTCCGGACATGTCCATAGATGCTCCGATCTCCTTCGCAATATCTCCAACAGCGTCCAGCGACTGACCATACCAGTTCGATTTTGATTGATGAGCCTACTCATTTACCTGCTGTGCTGTTCTTTTCTTGCTACACCATTCTTCAATCCCAGCTACTGCAATTTAGAAGCTGAAGTGGATTGGTTTAAATGAAAATCTTCTTTGCAGCTACACTCTAGGAGAGTGTTCAAAATGACAGTTCTATCCATTGGCTGACGCCCTGACATAGCGGCAGAGCCAGCAGCCTACCTGCTCTATCAATGGCAACGATATCCATGTGCCCCGAAATGAAGATAATTGAAATTCTGTAAATTATTGACGCTTGTAGTGATTCAGTACATTGTCTGCGCACCAAACCAGCCTCCACCTTTCGAATCATACTCAATGAATCACTCAGAATGTATGCATGAGTGTAGGTTTGTGACTCCAGCCAGCGTAGTGCGTTAGTCACCGCCAGTACCTACAATGTTATGCTGAATGTTGTCATACTAAATGCACCACTGACTTCCTTGACCATTCTAGCAAATGAGCTTGCAGAGAATGCCCATGCATACTTTTCTTGGCTAACAACTACGTTATCTTGCCACAAGTTACTTGTACAGGTACAGACACTTACAAGTATTAACATCAATCCAGTAAACAATCTGTCAGATGGTTTTATTCTGCATCTAGTGCATTAACTCCTCGTGGACCAGGAGCCACACTAAGTGACGTTTTACTCTCAATGACTTTTGCCCTGGTCCACCAAGAGTTAATGTATTCTAAAACACACTGTTTCACATAATGTAACCTCCAAAAAACGGCTCCGACTGTATTTTGCCCATTACAGTCCGCACAGAAACAAGCACCAACACTACACTCCAAAATAAACGTTAATGATCAACATTAGACGGAGATACAGTTGGAAATCAGTAAAGTTCCCAAAAATAAACGCATGTTTCTAATAGTGGACTCCAACACCAGAGTTGAAGCTGATCACAGCTCTTGGTTATCGCGTCTTGGAAAACATGGAACTGGGAAAATACATGTAAATTGACAAAGTTTACTGGAGACGTGCCACTACGACATGCTCTACATTACAAACATTTTCATTGACACTAAATCCTTCCAGAAAGTTTCATGGAAACACCCGAGTTCACATAGATCAACCAGACTTTATGATAACTAGACGAACATTATGCTCATCACTCGTAGCTACCATAGTTACGACTGTGACACTGATATGCAGCAACGTTAAGCTGACACTAAAACAATTCAACATCCAAGGAGGAAAGGATGCCCAGGCATTAACACCAAAAATACCACCAAACCAGGAATGGTAAAATTATGTTGCCGTAGGGCCTTACAGTGAAAATCATTCTCCAAAGCACAAGAAAAAGCAAATGTAGTGAAGTTTGCTAGAATGGGACAAGACACTGGTAATGATGAAAACAACCCTTCAAGAAAAAAAGCAATCAAAGGCAGAACACTAGGTCCCATGCTTATACCTGAATTCAGAACACAGACCGGACAGTCAGACACAGGGCACTAGGTCTCATGGAATTCAGAACACAGACCGGACAGTCAGAGACAGAACACGAAGTCCCATGCTTATACCTGAATTCAGAACACAGACCAGACAGTCAGACACAGAACACGAAGTCCCATGCTTATACCTGGGAATTCCAGAACGACGAACAGAAACATTACAAAAATATGAGAGGCACAAGTCTTCACTACCTCGCCATTTAGACCCTCCTCCCTCTTGTCTACCCCAGATCTCTTCAATCTCACCAGCATTGTGCTCTATGCTTTGTAGGGAGCATACGAAATAGACTTTGCTAAATGCAAACGCATTTCAAATGTAGCACCAAACAATCCTTCCTCATAGTTTAAATCACAAATAAATCATCATAAACGATTATGTGGATGATATGAGTCTTTTCCACCACATCTGGGACATTTCATACAGTTTACAACAACAATTATAGATAAGAGCAGAACGTTTAATAATAATCAATATATAACGAAAACAGAAATACTGCAGTAGACGATATTGCAACGTCAGCGTATAATAATTAAATATTGATGCACAAAATGGCTAGAAAATATTCATTATCGAAACATGCTTGTGGTTATTGAAACGTAGTACAGAATGTTTGATCTGTCAAGTAAATAAAGAACAGTTGAGAAGAAAACAAAGACACAAGACATGTTCAAGTTAATGTGGTTTTTTGAATTGAAGTTTTACCATCTTGCATCAGATGATATGGGAAACGTATTTAAGGAGGCAGCAGTGAGCTGTTGATTCACACTGGGTAATCAAGATTACTTTAGACCATCAACTCCAGATCTCACTTTGGATTAGGTAAGTATACGTCTTCATGTATTCTATGTCTTCTTTTAGCTGAGCGTTAAGTTGAGAGTTAGCTCTCAATTTCAACTAAATTATTCTAAATTTTGTCACTCAATAGTTTATAAGATCGTAGTCCAGCTTGTGACATTTCAGTTGCAGAAGTTATCACTTGTTCTTGCTACATTTCTCTAAACCAGTTTTTGTCTCACATAATTAGTGTAAGAAGAGATGTCTACAGTGGATTTTTGTGTGTGCTTAATAAATATTTTCGTCCACTGCTTCTGTTATTTCTGAGGTCCACCTTTTGCCCTCGTGACCTTTTGTTTTGAATTCACTGTTTTGGAGTAGCATTGCTCTTTGAGGCGCATTGTCTGCTGGTAATACGTTTATGTGCCCACACCATTTAATGTGTTGTTTTTTGATGAAGTTCAGGATTGATGCTGTAACCACATTTCTAAACCAATCTCTTCTTGACAATCCAAGATGTCTGCATCATCTATATTATGACTAATTTGCTTCTATCGTTTATGTAACGTCCTGGTTTGACACTGAAAGCATACTTTCTAGAGAAATATTGTCACGTGCAATGCTATTTTAGTATTCCGTTGCATAACTAAATTATGTAGAATATTTATGGGCTCTAGATCAGGACATATTTGGTATTAGTTTTGAGCAAATGTATGTGTTTTGCACAATAATGGCCTGTGTTGATAGAATGTTATTAAGTTGATATATTTCCATACGTTCCTGGCAATGGTACAACTTCATTTATCACCAGAAATGTGCATCGACCATTCCTAGTTAAAAGTGATACTGACTATTTTACTATAAATGTGTATATCTATATATATATATATATATATATATAGAGAGAGAGAGAGAGATCTAACGCTATTGTCTCTGTATAACTGTAATGGTCTATAGATCATCATCTAAAGCCACAGTAATTTATAAGCTGTCGTCTATTGTCTCGGACACAAGAAAGTTGTGCTTTCAATCACACAATCAACGTTCCACTCCTACCTTCTGAGCAATATGGTCTACAAATGTGAAGTGACAGTCACTTTACATTCGAAGTTCGTAATATAATTTTATATATATATATATATATATATATATATATATATCAGATTCATATCAAATACCCTTTGTGGCGTAGAGATTAGGTACTCGCCTCTGGTTCCAAAGGTACTCGTTTCGTTCCCGTGCGGAGATATTGGGATATTTTTCCAGAGATCCTTGATCTCAATGTAGGTGAGATCGAGTGTTAAGTCCTACCTGAAACGGACGATCAAATGTAGGTTCTGTGATCAAGTTGAGACCGTAAATGAAACATTGGCAGTACAAAATCACAAAATCGAGAAGTGAAGACTGGAAAGCCGTTGTCGGGGCAACATTCATTAGAAATATTACTAAATAAAATTTCTACACAATATTTTCAATATATTCAAAATTACATCTGGGACCCTCACCGGTGCTACAGAGTTCGTGCACTGCCTCCGAGATCATCTCCACCGAGATCTGTGTAAGAAAGAAATCGGAGCACATATACTTTTCTTCTTCTTCTGCGTTCGCCCACTATGAATTCAGGCGTAGCCATGGCACCTTGGGTGGTGTTTCTAGCTAATTTTTGCGTGAAAGTCTGCTTACCATTTTATGGGTGTCTCTCGCCATGAAGGCCGGCTTTTCCGACTTTAGAGATACTTGAAGTTTAGATCCTCAAAGACGCCCAAGTGGTTACTGGAGCCCAAATTTGGGGTGTAAAGAATAGAACCACTGTTACCTGCCACGCATATCGTAAGAGGCTACTAATGAGGTTTGGCTGAAATTGGATGCACTTGCCCTAAACGTGTAGAAGTCTACGCGTTTAGGGCTTACACACTAATGTGCACCGCACACACGTTCTTGGCAAAGATCAAACATATCATAAAGAGTGTTTAAAATTGATCGTAAAGAACGAACACAAAGAAGAAGACGATCCTCAAGTGTGATCTGGAAGCACATATAGTTACTCACTGAACTGCGATGATGATTGTTCTATCAATCAATCAATAAATAAATTATGCCGTCTTCAATGGAAATTCAATAGTTTCTCTAGTTTGTCTGTAAAATAGCATCTATTCATGTCTGCTTTCAGGTCTCACACATATTTACTTCTTTATTCGCTACTCTAGCTTCTTTTTATTTCACTGATTATATTTTTAAAAATCTAGTTTTAATCTCCTCAATTATGAATGTAGTAAATAGAAAAATAAAATAGACATCACTAACGATTATATACATTTTGTTCTTCTCGTGTTGTTACAGAAACTATTCATCATGCAGATCTTTGCGATATTCAGTTTGACTGTGTTGTTGGCTTATGCAACCTTAACCGGTGAGTACAGTCTATTTTCAGGAGGCCAACTTTAATTATCATTGTCATCATCATCATTCAATACCTTGTCCTAATCAGAACCTTGTCATTATAACAGTTCTAATGTATTTCTCGCATATGTCAGATGCTGACTCAATTCATCAGTTACACCTTGAATCGATCATTCCCTTGGTAATTTTCTTCTTCTCATCGCTGCGATGTAGCCTTACAAAATGATATTTTCCATCCTTTCATTTCTTGTTATATGTCCAAAATATCTCTATATTCTTTTTTGGGGCTTTATCCATTTTTACAAATTTTTAGTTTGAGTTAAATCTGGATATATATATATTTCCTCTCGTATCTTTCCGTGGTAAACGGATGACTCATCTTTTGTTAAAACATATATTATAGAGCACATCTATTGTTTTCACTGCGTTGCTTAATGTCGATATTTCATCATCAAAGAGCTTGTCCTGAGCAGAACTCTGCCACCTCAACAGACCTCCAGAATTTCTCTCTCACATAGGCCAGATGTCCTGCCTCTGCAGCCGTCATGTTCAAACCATCCGTTACATCCTGAATCCATCTTCTCCGTGGTCTTCCTCTTCTTCTCTTTGCCGGTATGCCTCCTTCCATGATGGTCTTCTCCAGCCCTTCCTGTCTATTTATATGTCCAAAATAGCCCGTATTTACCAGTACGAATATGCATGCACTTAGTTGTCTGGTCTTTGTTTTTATATCAATTTCCCTCCACACTGTTTTAGATGGTTACGGTTTGGTAACGCCACGCTTGTCATTCTATCGATACAGAGTAAATATCTTTTAGGAGCTACGTAAAAATAGATCGGATAGCATCATGGTGTAATATGTCTGGTGTAACAATAAATCTATCTACAGCTAACGAGTCTTGGTTCTTACTTAACAATAAATCTATCTTAAGCTAACGAGTCTTGGTTCTCACTTAACCATTTGAACCAACCCTCCCGATATTACGGTATTATCATTAGTACACGTATACCCGGGGTGCATACATATCGAGATGAGAACCCCTCCTCGTTATTTGTCGGTGTTCAGCGATAACTTGTGTACTAGTGTGACGTCAAACACAGGAAGTGCTTCCCTTAAAGGTTTATCTAAATGGCGGTTTGCATCGTGCTGTGAAACATAGTGATTTGATATTTGTTTATTAATTTTAAAAAGATGAAACGACACGCTGAAAATTTCGGAAATTGTCACTCGAAAAGGATAACCATAGAGCAAGCTGTTGAACTTCTTTTAAATGATTATGAAGATGAATTAGATTTAGAATATGATTATTCTGATAACGAAATCGAAAGTGAGTCGGATGATCATTTAGAAGAATAATTATTTGAACCGACTGATGTTCAAATATAACAAACATGTCAGTGACTTTCCAATCATGGATTGCAAAGACAGACCAGTCAAGAAAGTGAAGATACAATTTTGGTGCAAATTTTATCAGAATTTCCTGTGTCTAAAGGAAGGATCTACATGTTGGGAAGACTGGCATAGTAAGCAGGAATACTAAAGATGATGGAGTAAGTCGATAAAAAATTATAGGACACTTAATTCTGCCAATCTATCTTGTTTTTCAAACAATTCTGATATGTGCTGTTTTTGCTCAGGAGCTCAGGGAGAGGGTTTTAAGGTATAGTTGGCCAGGGTTCAAAGAGTTAACAAAAAATATATCTACAGCTAACGAGTCTTGGTTCTCATTTAACAATAAATCTATCTACAGCTAACCAGTCTTGGTTTTCATTTAACAATAAATCTATCTACAGCTAACCAGTCTTGGTTCTCATTTAACAATAAATCTATCTACAGCTAACCAGTCTTGGTTCTCATTTAACAATAAATCTATCTACAACTAACCAGTCTTGGTTCTCATTTAACAATAAATCTATCTACAGCTAACCAGTCTTGGTTCTCATTTGGTTCTAAAAAGATAAAAATAACAGAGCAGTTCACCTATTTATTGAGCAATTTTGATTGAATAGGAAATGTTGAAAAAAAAATATGATACAAATTAGCAAAGCAGCATCAGCTTTTAAAAGTCTAAATAAAATATGGAACTGCAAGTTATATAGTATTAAAACTAAATTACGAATTTTCAATTCAAATGTTGTATCAATCCTAACATATGCCAGCGAGAGTTGGAAAATGACTAAAGATATAGAAAGCAAGTTTACAGGATTTGAAAATAGATGTCTGAAAAAATAATGAATATAAAAAGAAACGAATTCAGGAGACGTGATGAAATCAGAGACATGTCTGGTCAACCACTAGTGACAACTGTTATAAGAAAGAGAAGATGGAGATATGTTGGTCACACCTTGAGGAGAAATGATCAACGATTATCAAAGCAGGCATTGAAGTGGGATGCAAAGGGTTCAAGAAAGAGAGGACGAACTAAGGAGACCCTGAAACGAACTTTGCTGAGAGAGGCAAGAAATATCGGTCTCAGTTCCATTGAGGAGGCCCAGGATAGAGCGGTATGGAGAAATTACTTGTATGCCCTTTGTAGCGTATAACGGTACGATATAATTTATTATTATTGTTATTATGTATCAATAATGGAAGGAAGTGTGCAATATTAATTCTTACTTTAAAACATCAACTTCATGGTCCATATCGCACTGAATAGAATTATTTGAAAACACTGTCCGCATAGGGTTGATTCTGAGGTCTAAGCTCACATAAATAATGTGACATAGTTGATTCTGAGGTCCAAGCTCACATAAATACTGTGACATAGTTGATTCTGAGGTCCAAGCTCACATAAATACTGTGACATAGTTGATTCTGATGTCCAAGCTCACATAAATACTGTGACATAGTTGATTCTGAGGTCCAAGCTCACATAAATACTGTGACACAGTTGATTCTGAGGTCCAAGCTCACATAAATACTATGAAACAGTTGATGATGCTGAGATGTAAACGGATAGTTCAATAGTTCGCAACAAGTACATCACAGCAAACTCGACATGCTAACTTAACTGTTAGTGTGACAATTGTTTTTTTTTGGCAGTAACATCAAGTAGCCTCGCAAAGAAAATAGTGATAGTGACCAGGGATTTGAGCTATCTTAACACACATATTTACATGCATGCATGTATTCTATGTAACTCTAATGAGCATTGCAAGAAAATCCAGTCTGTATACTTACAACATGAATGATTAAACACACTTAACAAAGTGGAAATAAAAGTGAGATCCACCTTTTTATCTCTTTATGACTGGAACTCGTCGTGTGTGTTTTCAATCTCACAACATATCCTTGTCATTTAGTTATTACATGACCAACTAGAGCAGTGATGGGCAAACTTTCCAGAGGAGGGCCAGATAAAATTTAAAAATATCCAGGGGCCGGAAAAAAGACCAAAACAGATTTTTTAAGTGTTAAACTTTATTTTTGACTTTTAAATCATACACAACTTATATTATAATATGCTACAAAAAGTTACATAAATTGATTATTCTTTAGATGAGTATGAAGGCGTATGTGACAGATGAAACTGTGACTGAGCTTCTAAAAGTTGTTCATAATGTGGTAGAAACTGGGATGAGCTGATTCGCATTAGTGAAGCTAAATGGTCGTCAGTCAGTATTTTATTTATAGGGTTATTCAAAACCATGTCGCGGGCCGGATTGACTACCCGAAGGGCCTACTTGGCCCGCGGGCCGTACTTTGCCCATCACTGAACTAGAGCATCTTTCAAAAGAAGGTGCAAATAATACAATTATACATTTTGGTGCCTATACTAAATTTAAATGTATCAAAACTAAATTGACATGTACATTTGCCCACACCGAACTAACATGTACATATTCAGTTATCAGTTATTAGTTATATGGGGAATATTATCACAGCTCTTCGGACTCGTTCATGTGTGCTCCAATGTCTGTCTCAACAAATCCAGCAGTGTCCAGCTGGCTACCATGCCAGTTAGATGTTGATTAATCAATCCTTTTACATATTGAGTATGTTGTTATACACGGACTGTAACCAATTGTACATATTGTTCATACTAAAGTAACATGTACACTTTCCCACACTACATTTGCGATACAAGTTGCTCAGTAAATGCACATGAACGTACCAGATTGTCAACACTAAAGTGACATGTACATATGAGATTGTCCACACTAAAGTTACATATACATACGAGACTGTCCCCACTAAAGAAACAAGTACATACGAGACTGTCCCCCTAAATAGACATGTATATACGAGACTGTCCCCACTAAAGAGACATGTATATACGAGACTGTCCCCACTAAAGAGACATGTATATACGAGACTGTCCCCACTAAAGAGACATGTATATACGAGAATGTCCACACTAAAGAGACATGTATATACGAGATTGTGGACACTAAAGAGGCATGCACATTCGAGACTGTCCCCACTAAAGAGACATGTAAATACGAGACTGTCCACACTAAAGTGACATGTACATACGAAACTGTCCACACTAAAGTGGCATGTACATGCGAGATTATCTACATCTCAGTGATATGTACTTACCATATTGAAGGCACTAAAGTGACATGTACATACGCGATTGTCACAATCGAACTGATATAAATATATTTATCACACTAATGTAGCATTGATAGTAATCTATATTCTTGAATACATTTTTATTATAATGTTTATTATATAAATATATTCTTAATTTCAGACTCTGCTCCATCTGGGGGTGAGTAAAACAATGTTGAGTCATCAGATAGTTGTGAGAATATGTTTAGTGATTTGTTTGACCATCCCATGTGAAAAATTAATTTGTTTTTCGTTGCATACATATTATATCTAAATATATCTAAATGTCTTTCTGCTTCGATGCATGATTAGTGATAACTAGTTAAAAATTATTTTATACATCGAATCTTTAGTGCGAACTTCAAATGTTCTAACTGAATGTCGTGTTATTTTGTTAGTTTTCACAAAATTGTAAAAATTGCATCCCTATTACTATTATTATATATAATAAAGCAGGAATGGTATTGTATTCATGTATGTCTCAATTGTTTGGAGATATCTGGAGTCCGGACTTGAAATTTGGAAAGAATGTAGCTTTCAGAGATACGAAGGGGGAAAATGATAACTCTAGACTTTTTATACGTTTCTATAAAGATATTCAAACTTAACGCAAATGGTCGTTTACAGAAATTGACGAAAAAGGCATATCATGTTTGAAACGACGTTCACGGTCACGTGATCATGTTGTTACTTTCGGCGAAACGCGTAATCACAAAGTATGGTAGTTTTACAAAATACAAAAACAATGACAATACACAGCAACTTTTCGACTAACAATGCCTTTATCAAGCACACAATACAACAAAGTGACGAATGTCACTACATACTACATACAGACTTTGACAAAAAATATCACTTTCCGCTCAAGTTCTGCCATATAATGCTATGGTAACGTCAATGTCATTATAACGTATTTTAACACATTTCTTTATATGTTTTGATAGGATAGTTGATAACGTGTTTTCCTACATTGCAGTAGACATGCGTTCGATTCATGTTGTGGCCTAATTTTTAAAAATTTTGTTTTGTAACACGGGGACAAGTTAATAATCTCAATAAATTTAATTTGCCTATTGTTATTTTTTAACTTCAACGGGTATTCAATTGTATTAGGTCTTACTGGCAATCGAAATAAGGGACAGTTTATGTGGGCTCGGAATATCGGCGTAAAAGGGATAACAAGTGTAACTTTAAAAATTGTGAAATATTACAACTAGATTTAAACTAAACTCAACTTTCACGGGAACGGGAATTCTGTTGTTTCAGATTTTACTGGCAATCGAAATAAGGGACGTTTTAAATTATTTGTCAACTTTCACGGGAACGGGAATTCTGTTGTATCAGATTTTACTGTCCGATGCATGGAGAGAAAACGTATTGTTTTTAATGAGGAAGTAGTCGATTTTGAAACAACGTGACATATTTCTTTAAGGGACTTTACAAATAGACTTAAACTAAATTTGCCGTACGAAGAACGGGTAAACTTCTATATATATATATATATATATAATTTTTATTTTTACATCAACAGCGGACGCTTGCAACGGTTGTGAAGTTGATCTTCTTCTAGTTATCGATTCTTCAAACAGCATCAACGATATAGGCTGGGGGAGATTGATTGCTTTTCTAGTTTCACTTGTTGTGAAACTACCTGTTGATCAATCTTGTGTACAGATTGCCGCCTTGCAGTTCTCTACTAGAATTGAGCATCTGTTCTATTTCAATCAATTCCACACATCGGAAGCATTAAGTGCGGTAAAGTACATTTGTAGTTATCTTAGTATTCATATGTGTTCTACTTTTTCTATTTTATTATTAGCTATTTTTCTTTGTTCATATGGGAGAAGAAAGTTTGTTGTGTTGTTGCGCAGTTTAAAGCGACTTGTCAGCTTCTAACGTCAAATGACTTACTCGAACTCACTGTACTAGATATGCAAGTGTTCGAGGCGATAAGAGATCAAACAACAACATTGGTGGTCGGGAGATGAAGAAGAGGGAGAAGGCAAAGAGGAGGAAACATCTTTCGATTTCTTGACTACCACATAGTGAATGAATACATGTAAATTGTTATTAAATCTGACAAACAAGAAAGTTGTTTAAAAGTAAACATTGAATACTTTGTGTTAGATACCTTGTGTGAGAGAAATAATAAGTTTTTTTTTAAATTTAAACAGTGAGCCAGTGAAATAAAATAAAAATTACTACGCGTACCCTTACCCTTCGACATTGTGTTTTCTACCCAAACAAGTTGACCGTTGTTTGACTAGATTTACTTTGATGATATTGACTAACACGATGGATAGTTGGGAACGCTTAAGGGGTTGAACTGTGCGGAAAATTTTAGTTTTAGTCAAATACATCGATTTTTCATAGTGTTTAGTTCTAAAAGGGTATAACATTCGTACTATCGATTACACATAAAATTATGTTATTTTGTTTGCGTATTATAGTCTGTCCATTAATTCGTGAGCACATTTGAAATTGATTTTCTCGAAAACTACCTGTTGGATCTCAGTGACTTTTTGCAAGCAGCCTTAGAATATCCATGACGCTAGAGAAATATTTTTTTTCCTAGAAAATTTGATGTAGTTTGAAATATTTCTTCTTCAGGTTATATTAAAATCAACCTCACCGGATTGTACACAATAGTAACAGATCTACGGTACACAGACACGTTGTTCTAAAAATACATTATGGTAACATTGAAATATCGTGAGTTAACAATTTCACGGGAATTCCCGTGCACCTAACCCAGTCGACTTTGAAAGCGGAAAGCATATGACGTTATAATTGGGATACCGTTGTATAGTTATAGGTGTATCTCGCTATTTGTATGAAGCTATTGTATCATATTTGTTGGCTTATCAAAACTGACATTGATATCACATTCATAATACGTCTGAAGTGCACATTTATAACAATGCAGAAGGTTACAGTTTTACTATACCAACACTTCCGTAAGGAATCTAAGAGAGGTCATCTATATTGCGATATTCATAAACCTGAGAAACGAACGCAACTGGCGCTTGGTCTGAATAGAGAATCCTTTTCCCGATGGAGTAAACAGGACACAAAGTGCACTAATGTCAAGCAAGGAAGGAAAAGAACAATTGACGACTTTGACATAGATGTCATAAGACGGGAGCTATTGAAAATGTTTGCGACAAATCAACTTGTTACTCTCAGGAAACTGAAATTAAAACTGCAATCAGATTGCAGCATAGACATTTCTAAAAGTACTCTATGGAAAATTGTAAGAGCCGCCGGCTTCACCTTCAGAAAAACTATAGGCGGCAGGAATATTATTTGTGAAAAGCCACATTTAATTGCTGCCCGAAGTAAATACCTGAAGCAGATCCGTGAGCGGCGGAGGCAAGGCTATGATATTGTATATTTGGACGAATCCTGGGTCAATGCTCACCACACCAATGCTAAAGAATGGCAATCAGTAGACGGTGAACAGAAAAAAAAAATACCAAGCAGCAAAGGCCAGCGTATTATACTAACACATGCAGGAAGCAGTGAAGAAGGTCTTGTCCATGACGCTGGACTTATTTTCCAATCAAAAGTACCGACGGTAGGGACTACACACAGAAATGAATGGACATATTTTCAGGCACTGGATGGAGAAAGATCTACTTCCAATTCTAAACAGACCATCATGCTTGGTAATGGATAATGCATCCTATCACAACGCAGTATCAGCGGAAGACAAAGTACCAACTGCATCAAATACAAAAGATCAAATTAGGACTTGGCTTGCTAAGGAAAATGTCAGCTTCGATGATACATATTTGAAACCCGAGTTGTTGCACCTGGTAAGGATGACAAATAAGACAAAGGTGTTTCATATTGACAAAATCATTGCGGAATACGGCCACACGTCTTTGCGACTACCTCCATATCATGCTCACCTCAATCCGATAGAGCTTGTCTGGGCTAAAGTAAAGGGCAAGTTGCCGAACAGAACAGGACGTTTAAAATGTGTGATGTTGAAGTTCTGACACGTGAGTCCCTCTCAATGATAGACATGCAGTTCTGGAAGAAGTGTGTTGAACATGTGCTCGAGAGGAAGACGAGTACTGGCACCGAGATGGATTACAATTTGTCCAGCCAGTAACAATTATTAACCTCATGGAATCGTCAGATTCGGGATGATACAAATCATATTTTGATTACAGACTGAGAAATAGCAACGTATACATTTCCATATCCAAATGCGTCTACCATCATACAATTTGTGGTGAGGTTAAGATACCCTGGGGTCTAATGGTGACCGGAGGTGAGGACTAACTGTTGCATATTGTATCCAAGTTCACGATTGCACATAAAGGGCAACACACTTAATTACTTGACCTATCAAGTTAATATGGAGATACACTTATGAATAGAATTGACATGGACAAATTCTAGGGATTACTGTAAAATCTAAAATTTGAGCCCCCGTATTTGCAATTGTCATAAAAGATCAAAGGAATTCGCCGATGTGCAAAATCCGTAGCATCTATGGACTACTGGTTAGCTTTATTTTAGCGTCATGGATATTCTAAGGCTGCATGCAAAAATCACTGAGATCCAACAGGTAGTTTTCGAGAAAATCAATTTCAAACGTGCTCACGAATTAATGGACGGACTATAGCATTACATTATTAATAAGAAACGCCCAATTCCATCCTTTTTTCTTTCAAATTCCAAGTTTAAAATTGAGTTTTCTCAAAATCATTTTTTTCCATTTTGTTTGTGTCAGAAATCATTGAGTTTTACCTAATACTAAAGCTAGATAAATAAAATTTGAGGTGCATATCCCATATAGAATTTGACATCTACAGGTATATTCAAATATATTTTTTGAAAATGTGTTTCTAAAATTAATTTTTAACGTGAAATGATGACTTTTTGTGTGCAATTTTTTGGCAAGCATTAATTTAAAAATAAAATATATTTCTTGAGATTTTACAGAAAATAAATGGACCCGTAGCTTGTAATATGCTTACAGATTATGAATCCTCCCTTTATTGCTCAATCTATTTGTTTGTTTTGTAAATTTTAGGATTCTAATAACATGTACTTTTTAAAGTTGGCCGCTGTTGTCATGGCAACCATGCAATGTTGTTGTTTTTTCAAAGCAATAAAATAGATCTACAGTCATAATTAAACATTCCCATTGCAAAATAATTGCTCAAACTTAATCTAGTGATAATTTAACATTCCCATTACAAAATAATTGCTCAAACTTAATAAAGAAAATTATATTTTTCGGAGCCAAACCACTAGAACTTGCATAACACTTTATCACAAAGTACTGTAGTACAAATTACAAAAACAATGACAAAATACAGCATCGTTTCGACCAACAAGGCCTTTATCAAGCAAACGAACAACAGGAGTTTGTGAATATATAGCACTAGCATACAAGTGTAGGGTCTGACGTCATGGTTCCAATATGTACTGCAACAGTCCTTCCCATCAACGAAGCAGTTCATCAGGCAAGGATTAACTAAACAAAACAAGAGCATCATTAATGAAATGTCCACTTTGGTAGGGGCATTCTCCAATGACGCATCAGTCAATGACCACAATAAGTTTCTTGCTTTGATTAGAATTCCTCATAAGCATCATGCGTAATTATTTTCCAGACCGGCTGAAGTAAACCCACAACAGACCTCGCCAACGTTACCGCTTCTATCATTAACATAAACGCATGCAAGTACATGAAACCAATAACTCAGATTCAATTACGTTTTCATTTCATACAACAACGTTTCTAAAATATTTTAAGACAACCACTCGTGTCGTTTAATATGGATTTATTATTGTTATTATTATTATTTTATTTATCAATATGGTGATGTATGAAAGGTATCGTTTGTTGGTCTTTGATTTTTTTTTAAAAATCAGGCATTCTAGTTTTAGATGTGATTGCTTGAGGATAGAACAACTGGTTGTTCTCTCCATTTTTATTTCTGATTTTATATATTTCACAGTACATTCAAAATAATATAACACACTTAAAAGAAAACACTAACACAGCTGGTGCTTTTGATAGTATTACTAGTCGTGGATATTTCACTGAGGCAAATGGGGCAAGACCTGGATCACTGAAAAATGTGCTTATTATTACAGATGGACGTCCGGACAATCAGGGAGCAGGTGAGGCAATATAGTATAAATATATACAATCGAGGTGTTTTATTATTATTTTTTAGTTATATTCCCAAACCTATTGAAATTATGTTTTATATCCCTCTTTATTATTGCTTAAGAACATGGAAAAGTATACATCTAGTCAAAAATCCAGATATGTTGTTATGTAATGCAACATAATAAATGAGGAGAGTTTAAATCAGCCTGCACACAACGAAATCTTATCAAAGGAATAAGAATCCGGCAATCTAGTTCTTCGAGCATATAATGTGATGAGAAGGTTTAGAACATTTAGGGATAACAGGTAAAATTCAGAAA
This sequence comes from Arion vulgaris, assembly GCA_020796225.1. NCBI lineage: Eukaryota > Metazoa > Mollusca > Gastropoda > Stylommatophora > Arionidae > Arion > Arion vulgaris. The sequence goes on from CM036772.1 coordinate 28,128,238, forward strand.
AGGAGAGATCGTAGAAGACAGAAGGAACAGATCGTTGATGGCCTGACATCATAGTTCGACACAAGATCGACGTCAGAACTGATTGCATGCACCAAGCAGAGAAAGAGAGATGTGGAGAGACATGATTGCCTACGACGGCAGGCATGGCACTTGATTGATTAAATGCAACATAAAGCATTGTCATATTTTACTAAACTACAAACAAAAACAACTAAGTCTTCATTTAGAACCAACAGAAGACGTTCAGAATTGTTTCAGTTTAAATTTGAAGTAATACAAAGATGTGCAACATTACCGATGTTGCTCTTCACTTATATCTAAATGAAGTGTGTAAAATAGCATTGAAGTGGATTGGCTTAGAACATTTCTAGAGGAGTTCCTTTTTTGGGGCAACAATCAGGCAAACGTATCTGAAACAGAAGAACATTTACAAAAACATAATATCAGGCAATAATTAATGTGGAGATGATTACAACGTACACATTAACAGAGACGCAACTCGATGTAATAATATTTGCTAACTATGAGATATCTACAATTATCTCTATAGGAATATACAAATCAATTAAAGCAAGTTGAAGACTTTAGTATTTGAGGATCATTTTTCGGCAATGAAGTAATAGATAACCACATTTTAAAAATTCATTAAATAAATCAAATAATATCACCAATTTTAAAATTTTAAAACCTGACCATAAACACTAAAAGACCATTGTTCAGCATGATTTTTCTCTCGATATTGTAATATGTCTCACATTTGGACATTGACATCAAACGAAGTCAGAAAACTACTGAAGATAGAGATGATGTGTTTACTTATAGTGCTAAACTATATTGAAAAGACAGGTTTGCAAATAAAAACATCTGAAAAAATGGTTGTTACATCATCTAAATTTGAACAAGAAATAATAAACTAAGATGATTGAAGACAAAACCAGCGCATTAACAGAAAGTGGATCAAAAAAGCGATCTCAAATAGAGCACTGATGGCAACCCAGACTACAGACAAATCAATGAAGAAAAATAAAACTACACAGAATACTTGGAGTATCAAAATGAGAACTAGCAATAACTCGTTTAGTGGCAGATGAACAAAAACTCATTTAGGGACGGACAAACAATAACTCATTTAGAGCAGACAACATAACTCATTTAGTGAATGACAAACAAAAACTTCATTTAGTGACAGACAAACAATAACTATTATGAAGACAAATTCTTAGTGACAGACAAGCAATAACTCCTTTAGTTGTAGACACACAATAACTCATTTAGTGACAGACAAGCAATACCTCATTTAGTGACAGACAAGCAACAACTCATTTAGTGACAGACAAGCAATAACTCATTTAGTGACAGATAAGCAATAACTCATTTAGTGACAGACAAATAATAACTCATTTAGTGACAGACTAATAATAAAACATTTAGTTACAGACAAACAATAACACATTTAGTGACAGACAAATAATAACACATTTAGTGACGGACAAACATTAAAACATTTAGTGATAGACAAATAATAACTCATTTAGTGACAGACAAACATTAACACATTTAGTGACAGACAAACATTAACACATTTAGTGACGGACAACCAAATACATAAGTAATAATTTTTAAACAATTATTCCGGCATCACAAAATAAACTGTGTGACCTAATTATCATGATATGTGTGTGACCTCAATCTACGAAACCAATCATCAGAGCATATTTTATTCCTCAGCTGTGACTAGTGCCAAGACTATTCGAGATCAAGGTGTAAACTTTATTGCCGCTGCTATTGGCAGTGCACTGGTGGATGCTCTGGGTCAAGTAGTTGGAGATGCATCTCGTGTGTTCAGTGCTAGAAGTTACAAAGATCTGACAACCATAGAATCACTATTATTGTCCGCTGTCTGTGAAGGTAAGATTAAATATAAATAAAGTATGTAGTTTACGTATGTGGTGTCAGTGCACAATAGAACACAGCAACAATTCGTATCAAATATTATAAGGAAAGGAAGGTGAAAATACTTAGATCATGATCTTAGATCAGACGAAAAGAGACTAAATCGACAAGTCCTTATGTGGTCACCAGTTGGGAAAAGAAAACGTGGAAGACCAAAGACCACTCTTCGAAGAACCATCCAACAAGAAAGTAAACTATTGGGATGTAAAACCATACAAGATCTCCAACTGCTAGCAAAGAACCGTATCACATGGAGATCTAAAACCTCTGCCCTATGTGCCGCCTTTGGCTCGAAAGGAATAAACTAACTAACTAACCATCTATCTTCATTGAATGCTATTTGTTTAGTTGATATATTCTGTAAAGATAAGATTTACAAGCTATGTTTACCAGTGCAATGTTATATTTAAATATGTTACAAGCTATGTTTACCAGTGCAATGTTATATTTAAATATGTTACAAGCTATGTTTACCAGTGCAATGTTATATTTAAATATGTTACAAGCTAATGTTTACCAGTGCAATGTTATATTTAAATATGTTACAAGCTATGTTTACCAGTGCAATGTTATATTTAAATATGTTACAAGCTATGTTTACCAGTGCAATGTTATATTTAAATATGTTGGTTGGTTTGTTGCCTATTGTATGAGCAATCTAATGACTTGAGGCTATAATTTCAGGCAACTTGACTTTTGCATTACTTTGATTTCATCACAACCCGTCTGAAAGACTTTATCTAACATCTGTTACCCACCAACTGTATTGTCATATTGAAGATGTATTTAAAGCAATGTCGTGGTTGTTTGCTGCCCCGTTCTCCAGACACCATGTCATCCAATATTGGTCTATCCAAACCACTATTTCGACCATAACTTGTTTTCATGTCAGCATACCTCGACGTTTCTGCCTTCAAAGGTGTCTACATTTCTTCTATTTATCTTCCTGGAGTTCTAAGAATTGTTCTGTATGAAACTGGAAAGTAAAGACAACCGGCGTGATTGCTGTTGACCAGATCACATGTAGCATGTCCCATTTGACCTAGAAATATGAACCTAACTTCATGTATTCTTCTATACATCATTGCATGGTAACATGCTCTTTATTTTATTTCAAAATTAACTTCTTTATTTCAATAAGGTAAAATGAACATTGGTTCATATTTTTAAAGGCAATTTAAAAAAATATCTATCAGCTACGAAACCGTTTTTATACCTCGAGAAATACTGAGTACTATGGTGTTATTTGCGTATTTTTATTATAATTGACCGTCGTACACAACGGGTGATGTGGTCAGTATCACGTCGGTCCGTTTACTTCCCAGTGTATTTAATGGTACTCAATTAAGCCTTGGTCGACCTGGGAGCCATTACGATCGGAAAAATATTCCACGACCACTATGAAATTGAGCACGGACCACTAGCCTAACAAGCAAGTTCGCTAACAACTACACTACTTCAGCTCTAATATAATATAATAAATATATATTTATATATATATAGTTTTAATCTAACAATTTCATATGTGTAGTAGTCATGCAGTTGTGTTTCATCAAATTGAACACTGCACACAAGCAATGATATATAAATGATTTGATTTTATTAACCAACATATGACTAGATCTGCCAGTTTGTTCGCACTGACAAACATAACTGAAGATTAGCTCGGAACACATATCGACATGATTCTTGTAATATGTAGATGATCACATTACCAAATACTTATTTTTATTCGTTCCTCGTAAAGCATAGGTCCTCAATAGTTGTTCGTCACTTTTCCCGGTCTCTGGCTATTTTCTTTATTACCTCCCAGGACAGTCCAACGATCCTTTGTTCGAAAAAAGGGTTGTCAGCGCTTCAGCTTCCTTTCGGGTTTGACTGATAGAAGTCATCTGTCTCCGGCATTGAAACATTGTCTGTGATGACCAACTAACTAACTAATAAATCAATATTGTATTTAAAAATTCCACTGAATCTCAATCTAAAAATTATATGTCCCATTGAATTCACACTAAACTAAATAGTATACTCATTGTCTTCTCTTATTTTCGTCACATGCTAATGTCCGTTTTTTTAAATTTCTTTTTCAGCACCAACTACTACAGGTATTTATTGTTTTTTTTACTTAACACCCTTGTCTATGCTACCATTATCACTAGCACATTATTTCGAATAAATAGTATGTTATCTCATATTTCATATTTGCTAAAACACATTCTTATGCTGCTATTATTCAGTTGATAGATTTTTATAAATATATCTTCATGGATAGTCGTTGACTACATTTTCTATTTCGATGATACATGTCATTTTGCCCAGTCAACATTTATTAGAACATAATCTATCTTCATGGGTAGTCGTTGACTACATTTTCTATTTCGATGATACATGTCATTTTGCCCAGTCAACATTTATTAGAACAGAATATATCTTATTGGGTAGTCGTTGACTACATTTTCTATTTCGATGATACATGTCATTTTGCCCAGTCAACATTTATTAGAACAGAATATATCTTCATGGGTAGTCGTTGACTACATTTTCTATTTCGATGATACATGTCATTTTGCCCAGTCAACATTTATTAGAAAAGAATCTATCTTCATGTTTACACATTGACTACATTTTCTATTTCGATGATACATGTCATTTTGCCAGTCAACATTTATTAGAGCAGAATATATCTTCATGGGTAGTCGTTGACTACATTTTCTATTTCGATGATACATGTCATTTTGCCCAGTCAACATTTATTAGAAAAGAATCTATCTTCATGTTTACACATTGACTACATTTTCTATTTCGATGATACATGTCATTTTGCCCAGCCAACATTTATTAGAACAGAATATATCTTCATGGGTAGTCGTTGACTACATTTTCTATTTCGATGATACATGTCATTTTGCCCAGTCAACATTTATTAGAAAAGACTAACAATAAAATTAAAACAAAAATATCGTCACTATCTTCAAGATTATATCGTGGACTCTCGCCGGTGCTACGGATTTTGAGCACTACAACTGAGATCGTTCGGAGTAAGAAATAGATCTGCCCCCACATGGTTACTCACCAAAGTGCAATGATCATGTTTCTATCAAAACTAATCAATCAATCAATGTAATGGAACTGAACGATTAACAACAAATGCAAACTTTGAATTTCACAATTCATGAATGTCTGGGTATTGTGTTTTTGTATTCATTAATCCAACAATTAACAGTATAATTTCATTATTTATAATGTAACGTGACAGTCAGTCTCCTACATTTAAACATTATTAACTTGACTTCACTGACTGTTTTATTCTTCTCTGCTCCTCGTGAAGTATATGGCCTTACAGTTGTTCCCCATTGTCTCAGTCTCTGACTGTTTTCTTTATGATCTCCCATGATAGTTGATCACCTAACAGTTCCTCAAGAAGATTTCGTCTCCAGATCGTACTTTTCTTCGTTTTCGTTGCTGGTTCCACTCACGTGCTTGTCTAGTGACACTCGACTGTATCTTCTGTAAGGTATGCCCAACCCATCTCTATTTTCTCTACTTAGCCTGGACAATCATGGGTTCTCTTCCTATTCTTATCCACAGATCTGTGTTTGCAACTCTATCATTCCACCTCAGTATGAGAATCTGCCGAAGACATCCGCTGTCGCTGTCTCAATCTTATTTGTATATAAATACCAAGTGTTTCAGCTATATAGATATAAGAGAGCTATAGTTAATTTGAATATCTTTAGCAGCCCATTTAGAAATGAAACTGTTCATGTTTCTCAAATGTGCATTGTCGTTAAATTGTCTTTTCCTAGAGTAGATTTGTGATGCTGGATTCCTAACAAAGGTCAACGTAGCTCATATTGTTAGCTGCACCATACATTTTGTGTATAGTCACAATTTGTGCAAACTCAATAGAAAATATGGATAACTATAGTATGCAATAATAGAATAATAATAATAGAAATAGAATAATGACTATCTAAGAGAGTGAAACGTCTACATAGAAACATCTCAACATTAGAATCTAAACGCCTGTACAAAGCAGATGTTAACACTAAATAGTAGACATTGTTTGTATAGTTGATTTGTATATATTCAAGTACATACATTTTCTTTATTTTCAGCTGGAGCCAACAAATAACAATAACAATAATAATACGTAATATTGTGTTTCTTATTGTTTACTAATAAGCGAATTACAACTTAAGAAAACATTAATGACAATCTTAATATCTGAAAGACGAGACAGTACACTACCAAGATAAATGTGACAAATGAACATAAACGTAAATCTTGCTTAAGAGTAAAGCTGATGCGATATATTGAAGTAACATTTTTAACAAGATGTGTAAAAGCCAAGTTCTGCATGATCTACTGCATATACTAATACTACAAGAACATTCTGATGGCGTATACAACCATTATTTGAGACAGCATAAATACCTGATTTATTTTACTGTTAACTATCGATTTGAAATGACATTTCGTCTGAATCCAATAGTACACCCATTGCATTTATAAAACTTCAATTTTAAATCTACTTTCAACTTTCCTTTTCAGTGCTAGTTTATATTACAACTTGTGTAGGGTGTTAATGTGTACATTATCCATTGTTTGTTACAAAAACCAAAAACAACAGTCATTTTCTTTTTTTCAAATATTCATATTTAGAATAATTACTCTTTTTTCTCTTCCATTTACTGTTTTGCAGCTGTTAGTAGACTTTTAAGTTTATAGATAAGGTTTCGTCACTTTCAGTTAATTAATTTAAATTCATATCATTACTCTGTCACACAAGAGAGCACTGTTCTTTAGGAGAGGTAGGTATGGGGATGACGAGTTTCATTTTACAAATATGAATATGACCTCTATGTATAGATGTAATGCGGCTAATTATTAAAGACTTAACACCACAGAGGCAACACACCTGTCACATGATAAAATACCGAAACCCCCACGTCACTTACCACACGTGATACGACTAGATAATACTTAAAGTACTGCTTAATTCACTTTGACTGTATAAATATTAATGGATTATGACATAATTTGTAATGCAGTTTTCACTACTGTTAATGCGTACACAATCATTATTTTTTCAGCTGAACCAGCAACACAAGCCGCAACAGGTAATTTGATTATTTTTTAAACAATGTATTTATTTGGCATTGCATATTTAAGTTATTGGTTGGCTGATTATTATTACTAAACTGACGTCATTGCACCCGCAGACCCACAGGTGCCTGCCAGTCTCCTCAACAGACATCGAAGAGAGGAGCATTGATGGTTCTTGTGGTTTACATTAAATATACTTCTTACTTCTGTCCTCTTCGACTTGAACAACGGATAACTCAAACTGCCTAAATCGCTTGATCGATTCAACATCGATTTTAGTGTCCCCATCCAACAGAGAGCTCCAATGAGATATTTAAGTATCTACACCAACAAATCATCTGTATAAGTGTACTACACAAAACTAATTTTCTAATTGTGATGTTCAGCATATATAAAGTCGGCTTGTAGTTTAGCCACAATATGTTGTGGCTAATGATATGGAATTAAATGGAACATTGTTATTACAGAGAATTTAACCAATCATTGTTATCGTGAAGCTTGACACTTCCGTGCAGGAATACAGTAGGACTGCGAACTTGAGCTGAAGAAGAACAAAGGATTGGACATTTGACTGAAAGCGCAGCAGTAAGACTTTACATCTGAAATACAGAATAATAGTAATAACATTTACATTAGAGCAAAAACAATATTCACAAAATAAGACTGCAGTAAACTATTTGATTGGCAAAACCAAATCACCAAAGTACTGTAGTTTTACAAATTACAAAAACACGACAAAATACAGAAACGTTTCGACCAACAAGGCATTGATCAAGCAAACGATGTAGGAGTGGACAACGAAAACAAATGGACGACCAAATACAAACGTTTCTAATGAAAATCTGGGAATAAAAACGAAAAACGCAAATAAATGTAACACAAAAACACACATAAAAACTAGAAATAGAACGGAAGAGAAAATGAAAAATCTAGTAAATATATAACTTGAACATGCAACATATACCTATATAGATTATAAAGCGGTGAAGAGGTGACGAGAAGGGTGAATGTATTACGTTGGGTCTACGTGGTCGCACGGTACCATACACAGAAATCAACCCATTCCCTCCAGAGCAATCGATCGCGATCATCCGAGCAACATGATCGGATGGCTGTGACTTGACATCGTGAGCCTCAAATGTAGCCAGTACTTGAAATGGGTGGGGCTGGGCAGGGTCAAGCAGAGCATTGGCGTATGTCGCGCAAGTGTTAGGCAATCGGTCACTGGTAGCCCTTGAATGTCTCTGATGATATGAACCTCTCTGTTACACCGCTTTTACAGATACGGCATAGATAAGATTACGGGACTCATGTGAAACCATCGCCACAACAAACGTGGCTAAAGAAAAGATACAGTACGCGTCTGTATAACATAAGCACACGTGTTGCAACGCCGACGGCCACACTGGACAGTGCCAAATGAGTCTGGATATTGACTCTTAAGGCGACTGTGTACCAACATATCCTTAAGACTTCTGTCCGTCTGTAAACCACCAAAGGTAAAGTTGGGAAGACAGAACGGGTGTCAGATCTGACTTAAGCGATGACAGATGACGGAATAAAACATTTTTCACCACAGTGAATCATGGGGTGAAAAGTTAAAATAAGTTACCATGAGTTAGTAGTCCATGATGGCTGGTAAGGGCCTGCTGGGCGAGTGATTTTCTTAACCCCGATGCATAGCGAGACAAGCACTTTCCAGGCATTAGCGCCTGCGAAAGAAATCAAGCATCTCGTGAGCTCACTCAAGAAAATCATCGTCCACGCTACAAAGGCGACAAGGCAGAGCTGCAAGAATAGCAAGAGCCAACAAGCCCGGGATGGGAAGAAGTGATAAAGGATAAAACTATGTACATCAGTAGTTTTGTAATATACTGACGTAGTGATAGTGGATAGGCGTATGGGTGATAGGGTAATGTCAAGAAAGTTGACACAAGTAGTGGAGATGTGAGAAGTAAACGAATGGAAGGGCTGGAAACATTAATGAAATTTATGAAGCGCACACTCCATTTCAGGCATATCATTAATGTATCTGTGATCACAGTCATCAATGTATTCTGTGATAGACAGACGGAAGGGGGCCATCATATGTAGTCCATACTATAGTGCGTTTACAAATGTTTGCACTAGTTTAAAAATCTATGAACCCTCAAAACCATTTCAACTACGATGATGAAATTCTGCATACAAATCCTGAATATGAATGACCAAACACACAAAAATTTGTCTTGTAGATTGTACAGCGTATTTCCATAATGGAGAGTATGGGGTGAGACACAACTCTTTGTCAGTGTAAAAGGACACATTTTTAAAGATTTATAGCTTACACCTAAATCTCTAGGGTCAATAAATATATTTTCTTTATGTATTGAGTTTTCATGTTTAGAAGCTGTGTCATAATTTGAACGGATATGCTCAGAGGTAAAGTCTATACCAATACAGGCAGTGGGGTGAGTTTACTAGGAAACCATTTGCCAGAAACGGATGATTCTGCTATATTACAGAAACCAGGGATTGAAAGAATTCTGCACATCATAAAGCATTGCAAAATGAAGCTTGTACTTATATTTTAGTCGAGAAGCTGATCGAAGACTTTATCAACTCATTTTTAAACCCGAAAAGAGTAAGAGTAACGTTTAGTTTGTGTAAACGGTCATTTCGTCGATGGATGCATGAATCAAGAATAAACCTCCAAACAATACAATAGCCAGAAAGTCAAATTAGATAGCTTTGACAAGGAGGCTATACGACGTATAAATTGTGAAACAAGTTAATTATGGAAGAAAACAGTGACTGCAAGAAAGCGCAGTGACTTGTTTCATGAATAACACATGAGTTATTTAAATGTGGCTGTTAGAAAGTTATGGCGATATTATGTCACTCTTAGAAAGTATACGAGTGGAAGAATATTGCAGCAGCTGCATTTAGTAGTTTGGGTATGAGAAGCAGTACGCATGTGAAGTGGGGTGAGAAATAGTGGGCAGAGAAAGTTATTATATTGCATTGGATGAAATATGGATCAATGCAAAGGAATGACAGCTGTAGATGGAAGGATAGCCATATGTGTCAAGTAGGGCATCAATGCTTAGCTATAGCTCATGGTAGTGAGACATAATGGGGCTACGAATGCTGAACTCATTTCTCGTTTCAAAGTCTACAGATGTAGGATTATCACGCAGAGATGAATGTAAATAGCTTCTTAGAAATTGGCTCGAGAGAAAACAGTTCTTCCATCTTAGATACTCATCTTGTCTCAGAATTACAATGCATCATATCGCAATGTTATATCACAAGAAGACAAAATACCTACGACATCGAGCAAAAAACGCACAGATGTGGCTCATCAGAGAAAATATTCCGTCTAATGAAACTTCAAACCAGAAATGTTGTCCCTTGTAAAGCAGACAGCCAAAGAAATTTCAAATTGACAAGTTGATATGAGCATGGTTATAGGTGTTTATGACTTGCACTGAACATCACATTTAAACCCAATAGAACTTGTGTGGGCTAAAATTAAAGGACAAGTGGTAGCGAAAACATTGCATCTAAATTGTCTGACGTCAAGATATTAATCCCACGCTTGCGCTTATCAAATGTTGATAAGCTATTTGGATAAATGAGACCATGTCCTGAAAGAAGATGAATATTGGAGAAAGTGATTGTTGTATTTACTCAACTCTAGAATAGTTACTTAATTATTGACTTCTGTCTGATGATAGAATAAGGTTAGAAATACATTATTGTCATACTCCAGTCATTTTCATTTTATACCCTTCCACATGGGTTCATGATAAATTTATAAATGTCCATGCACTATATACATGACACTCCATCACTGCGCGAATAGGGATCCACTCGATGACATTCTTAACCTATATGAAGTGTATCACTGTAAAATTAGTTCTTTTTGCATAGCTTGCTAAAGTTTTCGTAAACATCAAAGAAATTCGCTGATATGCGAAATCTGAGCTGCATTTCGACCTGTCAACAACATATTCCTTTGGTCATCATAAATATAAGACTGCATGCACCCCCAAATCAATACAATATACTTTGAGAAAATTGAACTTTGAGAAAATTGAACCTAATTTGAGGCAAACATTTGAAATTGAATATAGGCGTTCGAGATAACCCATGAACAGACAAGGATAACTATGTCCCATTTGCAACGTATGACAACGCTTAAATGGATCTGCTCAAAGAATTGTTCATTAAACTAAAAGGAGTTGACAGTGAGAACCAGTTCCTGCAAGACGAAGGAGAGCAGAAGTTTACACAAGGATTAGTTCTCCTATTGAGAACTGAGAGCTTTAAGCTGTCAGATGAGGTATAAGTGTAAGCAGAGCACATCAAGAAGAGATTGCAGGTTTCTGGGTAGCAACTCAATGGAAGACAGTGACAGACAAAGCGGTAGTTCGTATCTTTATGACGGGAGGTGACTGTGGATTTTAAAAAATTTTTTTCCGATTCAGAAGCACTTGAGTTTTCTAGCCCCTCGGTCGGTGCCATGGACATCGTAAAGCTTCGGTTCGGTGCCACGAACACAGTAAATCTGGGGAATCTGTACTTTTTCTGCCATCCCCTGAATTGAATCCGCACACATGAGGGATAGTCACCTGTAGCTCAACGCACATGAACACGCTGGGCGGATGGCATGACTATGGATTAAAGATACTATCAAGGAATCTTAGATGTGGGTTCTGTAGGCAAGAGCAATCAGAACGATAGGCCTACCGGGATTGTGAGTTTAGGAGTTTTGTACATATAAAAGTCGGCTTTACCCAAACAGCTATCGATGACATAGAGGTGATGCAATTATAGTCCATTTCTAACTTGTCAGTGCCTACAGATAAATATGTGTATCTTTAGTTCATTTTGATGAAGAATGAAATCTTGTATGTGGAATTCATATATATTCCTGACGCTACAAAATATTTTAAGTTATTCAAACAATCATACCATCTAGAAGTTTCCTTCTCTGTGGTATATTTAACGCTTCCATTGGCAAGCAGCTTGAAGAAAACTCATGTTTACAGCCATTTAATACTAGATGACAAAATAAAAATATTCAGGACGAACCGTGGGTTTTTTGAATGATTCTTGCATTTTCCATGCACCAAATAGATCATTGAACATGGTAATTAAATGACGTCATAAGTGCGACACAAACTTAGTGAAAGGCGATATCGAAATTATAAAAGTAGCTACTGGGTCATATTGTTCAATTTCAAAACAGTATATTTATATTTATACGAGTTTGAAGTCACAACGCAAAAAAGGTCTTAATACCATACCGCAACCCGCAAAGAAACACACCTTCCTCTTTATCTCCGTCGTACCGTTTCGGCCATTTTGACTATTCTTGCTGTATATATAAACAGTTTTGATAAGTAACGCGAGCGTATGTTATAATTTTAATTACTATTTGAGTTTCTATTGTTATCTCTTTTCTGATGACGCTCCTGATTTCAACTAGTGTTTTTCATTGCCTGCTACCCGTCAACTCTTTGATTGTTCCCAGCCAACCTGCAAGACAGCAGGTTGCTATTTTCATTTAGGCAGCGACCCCAGACGACCTACCCCCGGCTGTCGAGAATCATCTGACCAGCTTCTGCCGGTCTTTTTGCATACCACGGTTTTCCTTCCGTCCAGTTTTGTGTACGGCTTGCCCGCTAGCTTTTGATTGTTCCCACCCAACTACAAGGCAGCAGTACTTCACTTGCTTGAAAGCGCACTGGATCCAAGTCTCTGCCGGGATTTTCCAGTTTTTCAGTGCTTCTGGGTGGTCTGCCTCACCTCACCCGCCACGATCCCCCAACCTCCATCAGCACTGTGCACGCCTCACCACCGGTGGAATACCTGGTGTATCGTCTGCATGCGTGCTCGCTCTGTCCTCGTGCCTGCTCCCACTATTTACTCGTTTCACTGTGCTTTACATTTACGAAGCCTTATGTCTGGACATCTGGGTCTAATCTCTGGCCCCCACCCAATCGCTCCGAGTTTCGCTCATGCCCACATGCAATCTGGTCTGGGGTCCAAGTTTGCCCACGCGGGCCCATGTCTCTTCTTCTGGTTGCACCCCTTTATCCCTTTATGGTTATTCCTTCAGCTTTTACCATCGGCAGGAAGAGACGTGCATTAATAGACACTCTGAGATTCCGCTCGTCTGTGTTGCGGGCGGATCTCATTCAATGTGACTACGTCTGCATCCCTACCCACGCCAGAATAGCTCTCCTCGACCCTATCCGCTTAACCAGACAGAAATTAATGTCTGTTACCAAGGTCACCACGTGGAGGTGGGGTAGGATCTTGATTAGTGCTAGTTCACTAATCCTGGTGTGCGTTGACCTATGCGCATTTGACCCCAGGCACATATCGGTCATCTGTACCACAGTATACTTCTTCTTCTGCGTTCTCACTAGATTGGGATTTCAGATTCTCTAAAAGGCAGCCGTCTGCCTCAGATTATCAGCCACGCCATACAGTTTGTCTTGGATGCTGTGTAAGTGGGCCACCTCTTTCTTCTCAGGTCTGCATACTGGGGCAGTTCTGTCGGATATGTTCTGTTGTCATACTCTCCAAGCCACAGGGGCACAGGTCGTTGGTGCCTATTTTGAATTTAGTGTACATGTTTACCACAGTATACAAGAACCATAGTAAAGAGCTATTTTATTGTAGTGATACCCCTACAACATATGTTAACACACGCACAATGTACCGAAGAAGTAGCGATTTGAAAATAACGTCTCCAAGTAGCTCCGCCATTGCCAATCCCAAGCCTGGTCCCGAAAGGGGGATGGCATTATGACATGGCAGCTAACTTTAACTGTTTTGTAAATTATTTTTAAAAAACCAATAATAATATATTGCAAGTATCAACATTGGTCCCCATGTATGAGCTGGGATGATACGCCTTTGAATGAGACTTGACATCAAATGTCATATTGGTGCATTTACTGTAAAAACTAAAATTCTGTATCAGACTCGCCAAATATGTGCCAACATGAAGAAAACCGTTATATTACAAAATCCAGGTTTCCTGTAGCAATTTCTTTCATCAGACATTTGCGTCGGTATAATTCTAAGATTGGGTGCAAAGTGTCGCTTCTGTGGAATAGATGGTTTTGATACAATTCGCATTGGACTGTGGGCATGAGTTGTTGAACGGACTATAGTAGGAAGGTCGTTCGTAGTGATTAAGTTCTTAATGACTTCAATAATTAAGTACATTTGTTTTTATTCCCAGATTTTCATTAGAAACGTTTGTATTTGGTCGTCCATTTGTTTTTTGTTTAATTTGTCACTCCTGTTGTTCGTTTGCTTGATAAAGGCCTTGTTGGTCGAAACGTTGCTGTATTTTGTCATTGTTTTTGTAATTTGTAAAATTACAGTACTTTGTGATTACGTGTTGAGCAAAATAATAGTACGATTTGTAACTTGAGGAGCAGTTATTGGTTAATGAACTGACATCACAGCAGTCCGGGCTGACCGATAGGTGTTCAGTCTTCCCCAACAGAAAGGTATGCATACTAATGGTTTATGTGGCTCACGGGAACGGGAAATCTGTTGTTTCAGGTTTACTGGCAATCGAAATAAGGGACGTTTTAAATTATTTGTCAACTTTCACGGGAACGGGAATTCTGTTGTATCAGATTTTACTGGCCGATGCATGGAGAGAAAACGTATTGTTTTTAATGGAGAAGTAGTCGATTTTGAAGCAACGTGACATATTTCTTTAAGGGACTTTACAAATAGACTTAAACTAAATTTGCCGTACGAAGAACGGGTAAACTGCTATATATATATAGATATAATTTTTATTTTTACATCAACAGCGGACGCTTGCAACGGTTGTGAAGTGGATCTTCTTCTAGTTATCGATTCTTCAAACAGCATCAACGATATAGGCTGGCCGAGATTGATTGCTTTTCTAGTTTCACTTGTTGTGGAACTACCTGTTGATCAATCTTGTGTACGGATTGCCGCCTTGCAGTTCTCTACAAGAATTGAGCATCTGTTCTATTTAAATCAATTCCACACATCGGAAGCATTAAGTGCGGTAAAGTACATTTGTAGTTATCTTATTATTCATATATGTTCTATTTCTTTTATTTTATTATTCGCTATTTTTTCTTTGTTAATATTGAGAAGAAAGTTTGTTGTGTTGTTACGCAGTTCTTTCTTCTTCTTTGTGTTCGTTCTTTACGACCAATTTTAATCACTCTTTGTGATATGTTTGATCTTTGCCAAGAACGTGTATACGTTGCACATTGGTTTGGTAGGTCCCAAAACGCAGTTTAAAGCGACTTGTTAGCTTCTAACGTCAAATGATTTACTCGAACTCACTGTACTATAGTCTGTCCATTAATTCGTGAGCACGTTTGAAATTGATTTTCTCGAAAACTACCTGTTGGATCTCAGTGATTTTTTGCATGCAGCCTTAGAATATCCATGACGTTAAAATAAAGCTAACCAGTAGTCCATAGATGCTACGGATTTTGCACATCGGCGAATTCCTTTGATCTTTTATGACAATTGCAAATACGGGGCTCAAATTTTAGATTTTACAGTAATCCCTAGAATTTGTCAATGTCAATTCTATTCATAGGTGTATCTCCATATTAACTTGATAGGTCAAGTAACTTGGATACAATATGCAACAGTTAGTCCTCCCTTCGGTCACCATTAGACCCCAGGGTGTCTTAACTTCACCACAAATTGTATGATGGTAGACGCATTTGGATATGGAAATGTATACGTTGCTATTTCTCAGTCTGTAATCAAAATATGATTTGTATCATCCCGAATCTGACGATTCCATGAGGTTGATAATTGTTACTGGCTGGACAAATTGTAATCCATCTCGGTGCCAGTACTCGTCTTCCTCTCGGAGCACATGTTCAACACACTTCTTCCAGAACTGCATGTCTATCATTGAGAAGGACTCACGTGTCAGAACTTCAACATCACACATTTTAAACGTCCTATTCTGTTCGGCAACTTGCCCTTTACTTTAGCCCAGACAAGCTCTATCGGATTGAGGTGAGCATGATATGGAGGTAGTCGCAAAGACGTGTGGCTGTATTCCGCAATGATTTTGTCAATATGAAACACCTTTGTCTTATTTGTCATCCTCACCAGGTGCAACAACTCGGGTTTCAAATATGTATCATCGAAGCTGACATTTTCCTTAGCAAGCCAAGTCCTAATTTGATCTTTTGTATTTGATGCAGTTGGTACTTTGTCTTCCGCTGATACTGCGTTGTGATAGGATGCATTATCCATTACCAAGCATGATGGTCTGTTTAGAATTGGAAGTAGATCTTTCTCCATCCAGTGCCTGAAAATATGTCCATTCATTTCTGTGTGGTAGTCCCTACCGTCGGTACTTTTTGATTGGAAAATAAGTCCAGCGTCATGGACAAGACCTTCTTCACTGCTTCCTGCATGTGTTAGTATAATACGCTGGCCTTTCCTGCTTGGTATTTTTCTTTTCTGTTCACCGTCTACTGATTGTCATTCTTTAGCATTGGTGTGGTGAGCATTGACCCAGGATTCGTCCAAATATACAATATCATAGCATTGCCTCCGCCGCTCACGGATCTGCCTCAGGTATTTACTTCGGGCAGCAATTAAATGTGGCTTTTCACAAATAATATTCCTGCCGCCTATAGTTTTTCTGAAGGTGAAGCCGGCGCTCTTACAATTTTCCATAGAGTACTTTTAGAAATGTCTATGCTGCAATCTGATTGCAGTTTTAATTTCAGTTTCCTGAGAGTAACAAGTTGATTTGTCGCAAACATTTTCAAGAGCTTCCGTCTTATAACATCTATGTCAAAGTCGTCAATTGTTCTTTTCCTTCCTTGCTTGACATTAGTGCACTTTGTGTCCTGTTTAATCCATCGGGAAAAGGATTCTCTATTCAGACCAAGCGCCAGTTGCGTTCGTTTCTCAGGGTTATGAATATCGCAATATAGATGACCTCTCTTAGATTCCCTACGGAAGTGTTGGTATAGTAAAACTGTAACCTTTTGCATTGTTATAAATGTGCACTTCAGACTCATTATGAATGTGATATCAATGTCAGTTTTGATAAGCCAACAAATATGATACAATAGCTTCATACAAATAGCGAGATACACCTATGACTATACAACGGTATCCCAATTATAACGTCATATGCTTTCCGCTTTCAAAGTCGACTGGGTTCGGTGCACAGGAATTCCCGTGAAATTGTTGCGTACTCACGATATTTCAATGTTACCATAATGTATTTTTAGAACAACGCGTTTGTGTACCGTAGATCTGTTACTATTGTGTACAATCCGGTGAGGTTGATTTTAATATAACCTGAAGAAGAAATATTTCAAACTACATCAAATTTTCTTGGAAAAAAATATTTCTCTAGCGTCATGGATATTCTAAGGCTGCTTGCAAAAATCACTGAGATCCAACAGGTAGTTTTCAGAAAATCAATTTCAAACGTGCTCACGAATTAATGGACAGACTATAGATATGGACGTGTTCGCGGCGATAAGAGATCAAACATGATTACAACAACAACATTGGTGGTCGGGAGATGAAGAAGAGGGAGAAGGCAAAGAGGAGGAAACATCTTTCGATTTCTTGACTACCACATAGTGGATGAATAAATGTAAATTGTTATTAAATCTGACAAACAAGAAAGTAGTTTAAAAGTAAACATTGAATACTTTGTCTTAGATACTTTGTGTGAGAGAAATAATGAGGTTTTTTTTTCAATTTAAACAGTGAGCCAGGGAAATAAAATACAAATTACTACGCGTACCCTTACCCATCGACATTGTGTTTTCTACCCAAACAAGTTGACCGTTGTTTGACTAGATTTACTTTGATGATATTGACTAACACGATGGATAGTTGGGAACGCTTAAGGGGTTGGACTTTGGGAAAATTTTAGTTTTAGTCAAATACATCGATTTTTCACAGTGTTTAGTTCTAAAAAGTATAACATTCGTACTATCGATTATACATAAAATTATGTTATTTTGTTTGCGTATTAGCATTACATTATTAATAAGAAACTCCCAATACCATCCTTTTTCTTTCAAATTCCAAGTTTAAAATTGAGATTTCTCAAAATCATATTTTTTCCATTTTGTTTGTCTCAGAAATTATTGAGTTTTACCTAATACTAAAGCTAGATAAATAAAATTTGAGGTGCATATCTCATATAGAATTTGACATCTACAGGTATATTCAAATATATTTTTTGAAAATATGTTTCTAAAATTAATTTTTAATGTGAAATGATGACTTTTTGTGCAATTTTTTGGTATACATTAATTAAAAACTAAAATATATTTCTTGAGCTTTTACAAAAAATAAATGGACCCGTAGCTTTTAATATGCTTACAGATTATGAATCCTTCCTTTATTGCTCAATATATTTGTTTGTTTTGTAAATTTTAGGATTCTAATAACATGTATTTTTTAAAGTTGGCCGCTGTTGTCATGGCAACCATGCAATGTTGTTGTTTTTTCAAAGCAATAAAATAGATCTACAGTCATAATTTAACATTCCCATTACAAAATAATTGCTCAAACTTAATCTAGTGATAATTTAACATTCCCATTGCAAAATAATTGCTCAAACTTAATCTACAGTCATAATTTAACATTCCCATTGCAAAATAATTACTCAAACTTAATCTAGTGATAATTTAACATTCCCATTACAAAATAATTGCTCAAACTTAATCTACAGTCATAATTTAACATTCCCATTACAAAATTATTGCTCAAACTTAAGAAAATTATATTTTTCGGAGCCAAACCACTACCACTAGCATAAAATGTAATCACAAAGTACTGTAATTTTACAAATTACAAAAACAATGACAAAATACAGCAACTTTTCGACCAACAAGGCCTTTATCAAGCAAACAAACAACAAGAGTTTGTGAATATATAGCACTAGCATACAAGTGTAGGGTCTGACGTCATGGTTCCAATATGTACTGCAACAGTCCTTCCCATCAACGAAGCAGTTCATCAGGCAAGGATTAACTCAACAAAACAAGAGCATCATTATTGAAATGTCCACTTTGGTATGGGCATTCTCCAATGACGCATCAGTTAATGACCACAATAGGTTTCTTGCTTTGATTAGAATTCCTCATAAGCATCATGCGTAATTATTTTCGAGACAGGCTGAAGTAAACCCACAACAGACCTCGCCAATGTTACCGCTTCTATCATTAACGTAAACGCATGCAAGTACATGAAACCAACAACTCAGATTCAATTACGTTTTCATTTCATACAACAATATTTCTAAAATATTTTACGACAACCACTCGTGTCGTTTAATATGGGTTTATTATTGTTATTACTATTATTTTATTTATCAATATGGTGATGTATGAAAGATATTGTTTGTTGGTCTTTGATTTTTTTTAAATCAGGCATTCTAGTTTTAGATGTGATTGCTTGAGGATAGAACAACTGTTTGTTCTCTCCATTTTTATTTCTGATTTTATATATTTCACAGTACATTCAAAATAATATAACACACTTAAAAGAAAACACTAACACAGCTGGTGCTTTGGATAGTATTACTAGTAGTGGATATTTCACTGAGGCAAATGGGGCAAGACCTGGATCACTGAAAAATGTGCTTATTATTACAGATGGACGTCCGGACAATCAGGTAGCAGGTGAGGCAATATAGTTGAAATATATACAATCGAGGTGTTTTATTATTATTTTGTAGTTATATTCCCAAACCTATAGGAATTATGTGTTATATCTCTCTTTATTCTTACTTAAAAACATGGAAAAGTATACATCTAGTCAAAAATCCAGATATGTTGTTATGTAATGCAACATAATAAATGAGGAGAGTTTAAATCAGCCTGCACACAACGAAATCTTATCAAAGGAATAAGAATCCGGCAATCTAGTTCTTCGAGCATATAATGTGATGAGAATGTTTAGAACATTTAGGGATAACAGGTCAAATTCAGAAAAGGAGAGATCGTGGAAGACAGAAGGAGCAGAGGGTGGATGGCCTGACATCATAGCTCGACACAAGATCGACGTCAGAACTGATTGCATGCACCAAGCAGAGAAAGAGAGATGTGGAGAGACATGATTGCCTACGCCGGTAGGCATGGACATGATTAATTAAATGCAACATAAAGCATTGTCATATTTGACTAAACTACAAACAAAAACAACTAAGTCTTCATTTAGAACCAACAGAAGACGTTCAGAATTGTTTCAGTTTAAATTTGAAGTAATACAAAGATGTGCAACATTACCGATGTTGCTCTTCACTTATATCTAAACGAAGTGTGTGAAATAGCATTGAAGTGGATTGGCTTAGAACATTTCTAGAGGAGTTCCTTTTTTTGGGGCAACAATCAGGCAAACGTATCTGAAACAGAAGAACATTTACAAAAACATAATATCAGGCAATAATTAATGTGGAGATGATTACAACGTACACATTAACAGAACCAACTCGATGTAATAACATTTGCTAACTATGAGATATCTACAATTATCTCTATAGGAATATACAAATCAATTAAAGCAAGTTGAAGACTTTAGTATTTGGGGATCATTTATCTAACTATGAGATGTCTACAATTATCTCTATTGTTATATACAAATCAATTAAAGCAAGTTGAAGACTTTAGTAGTATTTGGGAATCATTTATCTAACTATGAGATGTCTACAATTATCTCTATAGGAATATACAAATCAATTAAAGCAAGTTGAAGACTTTAGTATTTGGGGATCATTTTTCTAACTATGAGATGTCTACAATTATCTCTATTGTTATATACAAATCAATTAAAGCAAGTTGAAGACTTTAGTAGTATTTGGGAATCATTTTTCTAACTATGAGATATCTACAATTATCTCTATAGGAATATACAAATCAATTAAAGCAAGTTGAAGACTTTAGTATTTGGGGATCATTTTTCTAACTATGAGATGTCTACAATTATCTCTATTGTTATATACAAATCAATTAAAGCAAGTTGAAGACTTTAGTAGTATTTGGGAATCATTTTTCTAACTATGAGATGTCTACAATTATCTCTATAGGAATATACAAATCAATTAAGGACAGACGGACACCCTAAACAGAAATATTGATCATTGAGGTTGCGTTTATGATTCTAAATGATCAACTTGATGTTAAAACTCGGGAAAAAATTTTAAAAAATCCAAGCATGTATATTCTATGAAAAAATTTAATATAGAGGGGATTTTAAGGGAAAAATGCCCAAAAAGTGACCTTGCAAAATACAGGATTATTTATGTTCTATTCAGGTTAGCACTATAGAACTTTCAGATGTTATTGTAAATCGGCATATCTTGAACTGGTAGCAAAATATTTATAAAGTATAATAAAATGAGTTTTTTTGAATTTTTAATGCAAATCCAGATTTTTGACTAAAAATATATGGGGTAGGAGATATTCTTTTGCACGAGACACAAAAACTGTTCAATGAATTCTTATTAAAGTGGTAGGGGATGATCAAATATGCATACGAAAGAAGTATGCAAATTTATACAGCAATCCTTTGAGTAGGTTTTGAAAAAACGTGTATTTAGTGACATACATTTATGGAAAATAACAATTTTGAGAAAAAGCCAAAAACTAACATATTTTCAATTATTGACCAAATTAATTTACTTTAAGATCCGCCAGGAGCATACAAACTTGCCTCAGCCCATGCTTTAGATGCTAATGCTAATTGTTTTACATCTTTCTATATTTTTGTGCCTAAATTCTGTATTAGTAAGGAAGATATGTGGTTTTTATAGATGACAGCAAAATACTGAAAATAATGTTTTCCAAAGGAAAAGTTAAACTAAAACAAAAGTTTCATATCGGCACAATTTCATATTATTAACTACAATATTGGCATCATTGACAGTTATTTTTAAGCTCCTCCTCAAAGTAAATGAGATCTTAGGACACCAAGTCCATATAAGATTATGGAAAGATTCATTAGCATTGGGAGAACCACCATGAATATATTTTGTCAACGAAGTCGCAAGATAGCTTGACAAATACTTGCATTATGTTGCCAACAATAAAATTAGGCAGTGTGTTTTAATCAACTAAAACTTTATCTTTAGGGCACAAGCTACTCAGCCTATCGCAGTTCTCATGGTTATCTTTGTGATGTTTAAATATGGCTCAAATACTATTTATCCAACCAATGGACTCTAGTTTCCCAGAATTTTTCATACAAGCTCATCATAATCACGCTCCATAAGTTTAATGATGCTATTAGTTAATCTATCTGCACTACCATATTACTATAAACACTTTGCTACCATCTGTTGAAGCAAAGTTATGATATTTCCTATATAATTAGCTAAAAAACATATACATGCCTAGTTAAAAAATGTAATTAAAATACAAAACTACATATTTTTTTCAAACTAAAGATAGATTCTTGTTCGAAATTGGATGTATTACCTAAAATATAAAAAAACTCAAATTTCATTTTTTAAGAAAAATCGTTAAATATAGGGGTGCGGTCTGTCCTTAAAGCAAGTTGAAGACTTTAGTATTTGGGGATCATTTTTCTAACTATGAGATGTCTACAATTATCTCTATTGTTATATACAAATCAATTAAAGCAAGTTGAAGACTTTAGTAGTATTTGGGGATCATTTTTCTAACTATGAGATATCTACAATTATCTCTATAGGAATATACAAATCAATTAAAGCAAGTTGAAGACTTTAGTATTTGGGGATCATTTTTCTAACTATGAGATGTTTACAATTATCTCTATTGTTATATACAAATCAATTAAAGCAAGTTGAAGACTTTAGTATTTGGGGATCATTTTTCTAACTATGAGATATCTACAATTATCTCTATTGTAATATACAAATCAATTAAAGCAAGTTGAAGACTTTAGTATTTGGGGATCATTTTTCTAACTATGAGATATCTACAATTATCTCTATTGTAATATACAAATCAATTAAAGCAAGTTGAAGACTTTAGTATTTGGGGATCATTTTTCTAACTATGAGATATCTACAATTATCTCTATAGGAATATACAAATCAATTAAAGCAAGTTGAAGACTTTAGTATTTGGGGATCATTTTTCTAACTATGAGATATCTACAATTATCTCTATTGTTATATACAAATCAATTAAAGCAAGTTGAAGACTTTAGTATTTGGGGATCATTTTTCTAACTATGAGATATCTACAATTATCTCTATAGGAATATACAAATCAATTAAAGCAAGTTGAAGACTTTAGTATTTGGGGATCATTTTTCTAACTATGAGATGTTTACAATTATCTCTATAGGAATATGCAAATCAATTAAAGCAAGGTGAAGACTTTAGTATTTGGGGATCATTTTTCTAACTATGAGATTTCTACAATTATCTCTATAGTAATAAACAAATCAATTACAGCAAGTTGAAGACTTTAGTAGTATTTGGGGATCATTTTTCTATCTATGAGATATCTACAATTATCTCTATTGTAATATACAAATCAATTAAAGCAAGTTGAAGACTTTAGTAGTATTTGGGAATCATTTTTCTAACTATGAGATGTCTACAATTATCTCTATAGGAATATACAAATCAATTAAAGCAAGTTGAAGACTTTAGTATTTGGGGATCATTTTTCTAACTATGAGAGGTCTACAATTATCTCTATAGTAATATACAAATCAATTACAGCAAGTTGAAGACTTTAGTAGTATTTGGGAATCATTTTTCTAACTATGAGATATCTACAATTATCTCTATTGTAATATACAAATCAATTAAAGCAAGTTGAAGACTTTAGTATTTGGGGATCATTTTTCTAACTATGAGATATCTACAATTATCTATATTGTAATATACAAATCAATTAAAGCAAGTTGAAGACTTTAGTAGTATTTGGGAATCATTTTTCTAACTATGAGATATCTACAATTATCTATATTGTAATATACAAATCAATTAAAGCAAGTTGAAGACTTTAGTAGTATTTGGGAATCATTTTTCTAACTATGAGATATCTACAATTATCTCTATTGTAATATACAAATCAATTAAAGCAAGTTGAAGACTTTAGTATTTGGGGATCATTTTTCTAACTATGAGATATCTACAATTATCTTTATAGGAATATACAAATCAATTAAAGCAAGTTGAAGACTTTAGTAGTATTTGGGGATCATTTTTATAACTATGAGATATCTACAATTATCTCTATAGGAATATACAAATCAATTAAAGCAAGTTGAAGACTTTAGTAGTATTTGGGGATCATTTTGCTAACTATGAGATATCTACAATTATCTCTATAGGAATATACAAATCAATTAAAGCAAGTTGAAGACTTTAGTATTTGGGGATCATTTTTCTAACTATGAGATATATACAATTATCTCTATAGGAATATACAAATCAATTAAAGCAAGTTGAAGACTTTAGTATTTGGGGATCATTGTTCGGCAATGAAGTAATAGATAACCACATTTTTTAAATTCATTAAATAAAATAAAATAATATCACCAATTTCAAAATCTCAAAACCTGACCATAAACACTAAAAGACCATTGTTCAGCATGATTTTTCTCTCGATATTGTAATATGTCTCACATTTGGACATTGACATCAAACGAAGTCAGAAAACTACTCAAGATAGAGATGATGTGTTTACTTATAGTGATGAACTATATTGAAAAGACAGGTTTGCAAATAAAAACATCTGAAAAAATGGTTGTTACATCATCTAAATTTGAACAAGAAATAATAAACTAAGATGATTGAAGACAAAACCAGCGCATTAACAGATAGTGGATCAAAAAAGCGATCTCAAATTGAGCACTGATGGCAACCCAGACTACAGACAAATCAATGAAGAAAAATAAAACTACACAGAATACTGGGAGTATCAAGATGAGAACTAGCAATAACTCATTTAGTGGCAGATGAACAAAAACTCATTTAGTGACAAACAAACAATAACTCATTTAGTGGCAGACAAACAATAACTCACTTAGTGACAGACAAGCAATATTCTTCTTCTTTTTGCTTTCGTTCTTTACGACCAATTTTAATCACTCTTTGTGATATTATTTGATATTTGCCAAGAACGTGTAAATGTTGCACATTGGTTGGTAGGTCCCTAAACGCATAGACTTCTACACGTTTAGGAAATGTGCATCCGATTTCAGCCAAACCTCCTTAGTCGCCTCTTACGACATGCGTGGCAGGTAACAGTGGTTCTATTTTTACACCCCAAATTAAGGCCCGTAACCACTCGGCGAGACAAGCAATAACTCCTTTAGTTGTAGACACACAATAACTCATTTAGTGACAGACAAATAATAACACATTTAGTAACAGACAAATAATAACTCATTTAGAGATAGAGAAACAATAACTCATTTAGTGGTAGACAAGCAATAACTCCTTTAGTTGTAGACACACAATAACTCATTTAGTGACAGACAAATAATAACACATTTAGTAACAGACAAATAATAACTCATTTAGAGATAGAGAAACAATAACTCATTTAGTGGTAGACAAACAATAACTCATTTAGTGACAGACAAACAATAACTCATTTAGTGACAGACAAACATTAACACATTTAGTGACAGACAAACAATAACTCATTTAGTGACAGACAAACAATAACACATTTAGTGACAGACAAACAATAACACATTTAGTGACAGACAAACATTAACACATTTAGTGACAGACAAACATTAACACATTTAGTGACAGACAAATAATAACTCATTTAGTGACAGACTAATAATAAAACATTTAGTTACAGACAAACAATAACACATTTAGTGACAGACAAATAATAACACATTTAGTGACGGACAAACATTAAAACATTTAGTGATAGACAAATAATAACTCATTTAGTGACAGACAAACATTAATACATTTAGTGACGGACAACCAAATACATAAGTAATAATTTTTAAACAATTATTCCGGCATCACAAAATAAACTGTGTGACCTGATTATCATGATATGTGTGTGACCTCAATCTACGAAACCAATCATCAGAGCATATTTTATTCCTCAGCTGTGACTAGTGCCAAGACTATTCGAGATCAAGGTGTAAACTTTATTGCCGCTGCTATTGGCAGTGCATTGGTGGATGCACTGGGTCAAGTAGTTGGAGATGCATCTCGTGTGTTCAGTGCTAAAAGTTACAACGATCTGTCAACCATAGAATCACTATTATTGTCCGCTGTCTGTGAAGGTAAGATTAAATATAAATAAAGTATGTAGTTTACGTATGTGGTGTCAGTGCACAATAGAACACAGCAACAATTCGTATCAAATATTATAAGGAAAGGAAGGTGAAAATACTTAGATCATGATCTTAGATAAGGTGAAAAGAGACTAAATCAACAAGTCCTTATGTGGTCACCAGTTGGAAAAGAAAACGTGGAAGACCCAAGACCATTCTTCGAAGAACAATCCTACATGAAACTAAACTATTGGGATGTAAAACCATACGAGAAATCCAACTGCCAACTACGAACCGCAACACATGGAGATCTTAAACATTTTCCCTCTGTGCCGATTTTGGCTGGAAAGGAACAAACAAACAAACAAACTAACGTGTCAGTTGCATTAACAACAACAGAAACAATGATAATGTGTTTTATTTCAAATCCAGTTACCCGAATTTCAAGTATGCGACTATATTATAATGATATAATTAGCTCTGTAGATGCCATCTGTGATATATTAAAACTGACTTATACGAGAAACTGATTATAAATAGAAGCATTGATTAACAATTGGATATCTATCTTCATTGAATGCTATTTGTTTAGTTGATATATTCTGTAAAGATAAGATTTACAAGCTATGTTTACCAGTGCAATGTTATATTTAAATATGTAAGTTCGTTTGTTATACCAACATCAGCATAAGAATAAAAGTTGACACTAAACCGTGCTTGAATTACATAGATAAACAAAGAATGAAGTGGTTTGGCCATTAATAAGAATGCATCCAAACTCCACTAGTATCCAGAGTTTCTACAACAGAACATCGGAAAAGAAGTGCAAGAGGAAGACCACGGAAAATGATGTTAATGTAGCAGAATCCTGTGAAAGGCAAGATAAAATCATTACAAGCTACCTAACAGGCAAGTAAAAATAGAAAACTATGTTTACACTGGGCAATAAACTGTACGTATGTTACGACAAAGAAGAAGAAGAAGTTGGTTTGTTGCCTATTGCATGAACAATCTAATGACTTAAGGCTCTTATTTCAGGCAACTTGACTTTTGCATTACTTTGATCTCATCACAACCCCTCTGAAAGACTTTATCTAACATCTGTTACCCACCAAGTGCAGTGTCATATTGAAGATGTATTTAAAGCAATGTCGTGGTTGTTTGCTGCCCCGTTCTCCAGACACCATGTCATCCACTATTGCTCTATCCAAACGACTATTTCGACCATAACTTGTTTTTATGTCAGCATACCTTGACGTTCCTGCCTTCAAAGGTGTCTACATTTCTTCTATTTATCTTCCTGGAGTTCTAAGAATTGTTCTGTATGAAACTGGAAAGTAAAGACAACCGCGTGATTGCTGTGACCAGATCACATGTAGCATGTCCCATTTGACCTAGAAATATGAACCTAACTTCATGTATTCTTCTATGCATCATTGCATGGTAGCATGCTCTTTATTTTATTTCAAAATTAACTTCTTTATTTCAATAAGGTAAAATGAACATTGGTTCATATTTTTAAAGGCAATTTAAAAAAATATCTATCAGCTACGAAACCGTTTTTATACCTCGAGAAATACTGAGTACTATGGTGTTATTTGCGTATTTTTATTATAATTCACCGTCGTACACAACGGGTGATGTGGTCAGTATCACGTCGGTCCGTTTACTTCCCAGTGTATTTAATGGTACTCAATTAAGCCTTGGTCGACCTGGGAGCCATTACGATCGGAAAAATATTCCACGACCACTATGAAATTGAGCACGGACCACTAGCCTAACAAGCAAGTTCGCTAACAACTACACTACTTCAGCTCTAATATAATATAATAAATATATATTTATATATATATAGTTTTAATCTAACAATTTCATATGTGTAGTAGTCATGCAGTTGTGTTTCATCAAATTGAACACTGCACACAAGCAATGATATATAAATGATTTGATTTTATTAACCAACATATGACTGGATCTGCCAGTTTGTTTGCGCTGAAAAACATAACTGAAGATTAGCTCGGAACACATATGGACATGATTCTTGTAATATGTAGATGATCACATTACCAAATACTTATTTTTATTCGTTCCTCGTAAAGCATAGGACCTCACTAGTTGTTCGTCACTTTTTCCGGTCTCTGCCTATTTTCTATCTATCTTGGAATAACCTTTGATCGTAGTCTATCTTTCAAACACCATATTGAACAGACGATACAACGGTGCAAGCGTGGTCTTGCGGCTCTCAAAGTTATGGTGGCCGCACACCTTGAGCAGAGACTACTTGCCATTTTGTTCGATCGACTGGTAATGTCAGTGGTAGATTACGGACTCGGAATTCTTACGATATCAAGATCACAATGTGAACGACTCGAACGGGTTCAGAATGAAGGTATGCGTATAGTTCTGGGCTGCACTAGAGATACCCCATTGTGAAGATGAGATATATGCTTGGCCTTCTGTCACTACGCTCCCGTCATGCAATCACCCAAACCAAGGCATATATGCGGGTTACTTCGGATAAGAGACATCCACTACACAAGAACACTAATGATGTTAAGGGCACGAGAATCAATCGTGGCATGTCGTGGATGGCCCAGGCTGAGAGAACAATTGGCCAGGTGACTACGGTTGCGACCCTACCAAAAGGGGAAGAATGGATCCCAACAGATGGTGGCATGATGAACTATCTCAACGTTATCATTACTCTTGGAAGAGAATGTAGAGATTGGGGCAACATGAAGGCTGATCTCGCAGTTAAGCAGCTGATAGAAGATAATGCAAGGGATGATGATGTTGATGTAT
Source organism: Arion vulgaris (assembly GCA_020796225.1). Lineage (NCBI taxonomy): Eukaryota > Metazoa > Mollusca > Gastropoda > Stylommatophora > Arionidae > Arion > Arion vulgaris. The sequence continues at coordinate 28,157,374 of CM036772.1, forward strand.
ATACTGTTGGGTCGGTTCAACGTGGTGAGAAATCCGGCTGGGGTTTCTTGGCTTATGCGCATGGTAGGGTTCTTGCAGAGCGAAGTGGGGCATACAGGACAACTACTTCTAGTATGAGGATGGAGGTTGAGGCCGTTTCTGCTGCCCTCCATTGGATTTCTGGGACTTCATTTACTGGGGCAGTTGTTGTCTCTGACTCTCAGTCGATGCTTCACAAGATCCAGAAGGCAGGTTTCGGTATGAGTGGATGTCGTCTATAGAAGTTTCTAACCTCCAGAGGCTTACGTGGATATACTGTCCTGGCATGCGGGTGTTTACGGTAATGAGAGAGCTGACAGGCTTGCATCAACAGCATCGATTGTTGGGGAGTTGAAGATGGATAAGGGGATATTCTTCGGTCTCTTCGAGACTCTCTATTGAATGAGGACACTAAAATCGATGTTGAATCGATCAAGCGATGTAAGCAGTTTGGAGTTACCCGTTGTTCAAGTCGAACTGGATGCCTGAGAGGCAGAGTGAGAGGTGTGTTTAATCAGCGAGCCACAGGAACCATCAGTATGCATACTCTTCGATATCTGTTGGGGAGACTGAGCACCTATGGGTCTGCCCGGAGTGCAATGACGTCAGTTTAGTAACAAAAAACCAATAACCAATAACTGCCTATTTTCTTTATTACCTCCCAGGACAGTCCAACGATCCTTTGTTCGAAAAAAGGGTTGTCAGGGCTTCAGCTTCCTTTTGGGTTTGACTGATAGAAGTCATCTGTCTCCGGCATTGAAACATTGTCTGTGATGACCAACTAACAAACTAATAAATAAATATTGTATTTAAAAATTCCACTGAATCTCAATCTAAAAATTATATGTCCCATTGAATTCACACTAAACTCAATAGTATACTCTTGTCTTCTCTAATTTTCGTCACATGCTAATGTCCTTTTTTTTAAATTTCTTTTTCAGAACCAACTACCACAGGTATTTATTGTTTTTTTTACTTAACACCCATGTCTATGCTACCATTATTACTAGCACATTATCTCGAATAAATAGTATGCTATCTCATATTTCATATTTGCTAAAACACATTCTTATGCTGCTATTATTCAGTTGATAGATTTTTATAAATATATCTTCATGCGTAGTCGTTGACTTCATTTTCTATTTCGATGATACATGTCATTTTTCCCAGTCAACATTTATTAGAACAGAATATATCTTCATGGGTAGTCGTTGACTTCATTTTCTATTTCGATGATACTTGTCATTTTGCCCAGCCAACATTTATTAGAAAAGACTATAATCTGTCCATTAATTCGTGAGCACGTTTGAAATTGATTTTCTCGAAAACTACCTGTTGGATCTCAGTGATTTTTGCATGCAGCCTTAGAATATCCATGACGCTAAAATAAAGCTAACCAGTAGTCCATAGATGCTACGGATTTTGCACATCGGCGAATTCCTTTGATCTTTTATGACAATTGCAAATACGGGGCTCAAATTTTAGATTTTACAGTATCCCTAGAATTTGTCCATGTCAATTCTATTCATAGGTGTATCTCCATATTAACTTGATAGGTCAAGTAATTAAGTGTGTTGCCCTTTATGTGCAATCGTGAACTTGTATACAATATGCAACAGTTAGTCCTCCCCTTCGGTCACCATTAGACCCCAGGGTGTCTTAACTTCACCACAAATTGTATGATGGTAGACGCATTTGGATATGGAAATGTATACGTTGCTATTTCTCAGTCTGTAATAAAATATGATTTGTATCATCCCGAATCTGACGATTCCATGAGGTTGATAATTGTTACTGGCTGGACAAATTGTAATCCATCTCGGTGCCAGTACTCGTCTTCCTCTCGGAGCACATGTTCAACACACTTCTTCCAGAACTGCATGTCTATCATTGAGAAGGACTCACGTGTCAGAACTTCAACATCACACATTTTAAACGTCCTGTTCTGTTCGGCAACTTGCCCTTTTACTTTAGCCCAGACAAGCTCTATCGGATTGAGGTGAGCATGATATGGAGGTAGTCGCAAAGACGTGTGGCCGTATTCCGCAATGATTTTGTCAATATGAAACACCTTTGTCTTATTTGTCATCCTCACCAGGTGCAACAACTCGGGTTTCAAATATGTATCATCGAAGCTGACATTTTCCTTAGCAAGCCAAGTCCTAATTTGATCTTTTGTATTTGATGCAGTTGGTACTTTGTCTTCCGCTGATACTGCGTTGTGATAGGATGCATTATCCATTACCAAGCATGATGTTCTGTTTAGAATTGGAAGTAGATCTTTCTCCATCCAGTGCCTGAAAATATGTCCATTCATTTCTGTGTGGTAGTCCCTACCGTCGGTACTTTTTGATTGGAAAATAAGTCCAGCGTCATGGACAAGACCTTCTTCACTACTTCCTGCATGTGTTAGTATAATACGCTGGCCTTTGCTGCTTGGTATTTTTCTTTTCTGTTCACCGTCTACTGATTGCCATTCTTTAGCATTGGTGTGGTGAGCATTGACCCAGGATTCGTCCAAATATACAATATCATAGCATTGCCTCCGCCGCTCACGGATCTGCTTCAGGTATTTACTTCGGCAGCAATTAAATGTGGCTTTTCACAAATAATATTCCTGCCGCCTATAGTTTTTCTGAAGGTGAAGCCGGCGGCTCTTACAATTTTCCATAGAGTACTTTTAGAAATGTCTATGCTGCAATCTGATTGCAGTTTTAATTTCAGTTTCCTGAGAGTAACAAGTTGATTTGTCGCAAACATTTTCAAGAGCTCCCGTCTTATGACATCTATGTCAAAGTCGTCAATTGTTCTTTTCCTTCCTTGCTTGACATTAGTGCACTTTGTGTCCTGTTTAATCCATCGGGAAAAGGATTCTCTATTCAGACCAAGCGCCAGTTGCGTTCGTTTCTCAGGGTTATGAATATCGCAATATAGATGACTCTCTTAGATTCCCTACGGAAGTGTTGGTATAGTAAAACTGTAACCTTCTGCATTGTTATAAATGTGCACTTCAGACTCATTATGAATGTGATATCAATGTCAGTTTTGATAAGCCAACAAATATGATACAATAGCTTCATACAAATAGCGAGATACGCCTATAACTATAAAACGGTATCCCAATTATAACGTCATATGCTTTCCGCTTTCAAAGTCGACTGGGTTAGGTGCACGGGAATTCGTGAAACTCATGATATTTCTATGTTACCATAATGTATTTTTAGAACAACGCGTCTGTGTACCGTAAATCTGTTACTATTGTGTACAATCCGGTGAGGTTGATTTTAATATAACCTGAAGAAGAAATATTTCAAACTACATCAAATTTTCTTGGAAAAAATATTTCTCTAGCGTCATGGATATTCTAAGGCTGCTTGCAAAAATCACTGAGATCCAACAGGTAGTTTTCGAGAAAATCAATTTCAAACGTGCTCACGAATTAATGGACAGACTATAACAATAAAGTTAATACAAAAAAATCGTCACTATCTTCAAGATTATATCGTGGACTCTCGCCGGTGCTACGGATTTTGAGCACTACAACTGAGATCGTTTGGAGTAAGAAATAGATCTGCCCCCACATGGTTACTCACCAAAGTGCAATGATCATGTTTCTATCAAAACTAATCAATCAATCAATGTAATGGAACTGAACGATTAACAATAAATGCAAACTTTGAATTTCACAATTCATGAATGTCTGGGTATTGTGTTTTTGTATTCATTAATCCAACAATTAACAGTATAATTTCATTATAATGTAACGTGACAGTCAGTCTCATACATTTAAATATTATTAACTTGACTTCACTGACTGTTTTATTCTTCTCTGCTCCTCGTGAAGTATATGGCCTCACAGTTGTTCCCAATTTTCTCAGTCTCTGGCTGTTTCCTCTATGATCTACCATGATAGTTGAGCACACCACAGTTCCTCAAAAAGACTTCGTCTCCAAACCGTACTTTTCTTCGTTTTCGTTGCTGGTTCCACTCACGTGCTTGTCTAGTGACACTCGACTGTATCTTCCCTAAGGTATGCCCAATCGATCTCCATTTTCTCTTCTTAATTAACCTGGATCATCATGCATTCTCTTCCTTTTCTTATCTACAGATCTGTGTTTGCAACTCTATCATTCCACCTCAGTATGAGAATCAGTCGAAGACATCCGCTGTCAAAGGTCTCAATCTTATTTGTATTTAAATATCGCGTTTCGCGGTCAAACAGATAGACATATTTCACATTTAATCTGAATATCTTCAGTTAAGTCTACTAGAAATGGAAACTTCTGTTCATGTTTCTCAAATGTGCACTGTCGTTAAATTGTGTCTCCCTAGAGTAGATTGTGATGCCGGATTCTCTAATAAAAGCCAACGTAGCTCATATTGTTAGCTACACCATACAGCTTGTGTATAATCACAATTTGTGCAAAATCAAATAGAAAATATGCATAACCTATAGTATGCAAGAATCTAGAATCACAGTAATAGAAATAGAATAATGACTATCTAAGAGAGTGAAACGTCTACATAGAAACATCTCAACATTAGAATCTAATAGCCTGTACAAATCAGATGTTAACACTAAATAGTAGACATTGTTTGTATAGTTGATTTGATAATTCAAGTACATTCATTTTCTTTATTTTCAGCTGAGCCAACAACAACAACAACAACAACACGTAATATTGTGTTTCTTATTGTTTACTAATAAGCGAATTACAACTTAAGAAAACATTAATGACAATCTTAATATCTGAAAGACGAGACAGTACACTTATTCTTCTTTTGTCGTCACACTGCTACCGGGTTGTTGCCCAGTGTCGTGGTTTTCTTTTTTGTCTTGCGCTGTTCTGGTGGCTTGTGTGATTGTTATCTTTGCTCTTTCACAGGATGCTGCCACGCCATCCAACCATCTTTTCCGTGGTCTTCCTCTTGCCTTCTTTCCCGATGTTCTGTTGTAGAAGACTCTGTATACTGTGGAGTTTGGATGCATTCTTATTAAGTGGCCAAACCACTTCATTCTTTGTTTATCTATATAATTCAAGCACGGTTTTGTGCCAACTTTCTTTCTTATGCTGATGTTGGTGATTCTGTCTTTTCTTGTGTTGTTGGTAACTTTTCTCAGGCAACGCATTTCACATGTAGTTATTTTGTGACTGCGCTTTGCTCAATGTCCATGTTTGGCTCTGGTAACACAAAGTAGGTATAAAAATGCTGTTGATCATTTGTTTCTTAGCTGCCTGTGAAATTTTTGGGTGCCTTAACAATGGGGCTAGCTGGTAGGTTACAGCATTTGCTTTTTGTACTCTAGCCTCTATCTCTCTATCTAGTTTTCCGTCTTCTGTGAATATGCTTCCTAAGTATTTGAATTCTTTCACTTGGTTTATTTTAGTGCATTGACATGGATGTCTAGATTATTATGTTTTCTTCCCATATTCATTATTTCTGTTTTAGTGTTGTTGATTTTCATGTCATGTTTCACACAATTATTGTTCAAAGTGTCAATATGATGTTGTAGATCTTGTTCATTTTGATGTATCAGGCACTGATCATCTGCAAAAAGCAGTTCATTTATTTCATCATTATCTGAATTCGACTCTTGAGTTATTTTATCCATATATGCGATAAAGAGTAGTGGTGAAAGGACACAACCTTGTCTAACACCTGATGTAATGGAAAACCAGTCGGTCATTCCTTCTGTAGTTCTTACTGTACTCTGGCTACCTTGATATAAGGCCATGATGTTACCTAATAGTTGTCCTTGGACGCCATATTCTTCAAGGATCTTCCATAGTTTGCACCTGTTTACTATATCAATTGCCTTTTCTTGGTCTATAAATATAAGCTGTTTACTTCAAGATAAATGTGACAAATGAACATAAACGTAACCTTGCTTAAGAGTAAAGCTGATGCGATATAGTCGGTATACATTTTTTTATAACAAGATGTGATAAAAGCCAAGTTCTGCATGATCATACTACATACTAATACTATGAAAGAACATTCTGATGGCGTATACAACCATTATTTGAGACAGACAAATACCTGATTTATTTTACCGTTAACTATCGATTTGAAAATGACATTTCGCCTGAATCCAATAGTACACCCATTGTAACGATATAACTTCAATTTTAAATCTACTTTCAACTTTCCTTTTCAGTGCTAGTTTATATTACAACTTGTGTAGGGTGTTAATGTGTACATTATCCATTGTTTGTTACAAAACCAAAAAACAACAGTCATTTTCTTTTTTTCAAATATTCATATTTAGCATACCTTTCATTTTTTTTCTCTTCTTCCATTTACTGTTTTTTACAGAAGTGTTAGCAGACCTTTAAGTTTATAGATAAGGTTTCGTCACTCTCTCAGTTAATCCATCAAATCATATCATTACCTTTCATTAACGCCTGTAGTACCGTTTTTTAGAGATGTGTAGGGCAGGTGGGACGCGAGTCTAGTCAATAGTATAAATATGGCACTCTATGTATTGATGTAACGTACAATAGACTAACAATTACAGAGGCAACACACCTGTCACATGATAAAATACTGATACTTCCCACGCCGCTTCACGACACATGTGGATATGACTAGATAATACTTAAAGTACTGCTTTACTGTAAGTCACTGAACTGACATCACATTACCACTTTGACTGTATGTAATTATTATACTGATTGCTAGACATAATTTGTATGCAAGTTTTCACTACTTGTTAATGCGTACACAATCATTATTTTTTTCAGCTGAACCAGCAACACAAGCCGCAACAGGTAATTTGATTATTTTTTAAACAATGTATTTATTTGCATTGTATATTTAAGTTATTGGTTATTGATTATTGGTTACTAAACTGACGTCATTGCACTCCGGGTAGACCCATAGGTGCTCAGTCTCCCCAACAGATATCGAAGAGTATGCATACTGATGGTTCCTGTGGCTCGCTGATTAAATACACCTCTCACTCTGCCTCTTCGACTTGAACAACGGATAACTCCAAACTGCCTAAATCGTTTGATCGATTCAACATCGATTTTAGTGTCCTCATCCAACAGAGAGTCCAACAGAGATATTTAAGTATCTACACTAACAAATCATCTGTATAAGTGTACTACATCTGAAAACTAATTTAATCGTGATGTTCAGCATATATAAAGTCGTCTGTGGTTTAGCCACAATATGTTGTACAATGATATGGAAATAAATTGTACATTTAAGTTGTCATAGAGAAATTTAAGACCAATCACTGTTATCGTGAAGCTTGGACACTTCCGTGCACGAATAATAGTAGGACTGCGAACTTGAGCTGAAGAAGAATAGTATGACTGGGCATTTGACCGAAAGCGCAGCAGTAAGATTTTACATCTCAAATGCAGAATAATAGTAATAACATTTACATTAGGAGCAAAATAATAGTACGATTTGTCACTTGAGTAGCAGTTATTGGTTAATGAACTGACACCACAGCAGTCCGGGCAGACCCATAGGTGTTCAGTCTCCCCCAACAGATTTAGAAAGGTATGCATACTAATGGTTTATGTGGCTCGCTGGAGAAACATACTTCTCTCTCTGCCACGCAAGCAACCAGTTCTACTTGTATAACGTATAACTTAAACATCCTAATTGGCTCTATTGATTTAACGTTTATTCTAGTGATCTCAAACATGACTCCAAATCCCAGCACATTCTGTTATAATATTCCATCCATTACACTGCTCTCGTCAAACAAAAGATCATGTAAAGACTTCAGTATGTCAGTTGTAGACATTATCTAACGTATTCAACTGTTGAAACTGTCTAAACTAACTTAGCAGTTTCTATATTTTGACCGGCACTTACTTTACAGGGGTGTCTCTATTCGTGAAGCATGTTCTTTGTAGAATATCGTTCTCATCACAGTCCGCATGAAGCTCTCTCTATCTCGAGCAAATTATTTCACCACAACTCCAACAGTGTGCTTACAGTTTACTTAATGACATGTTGTCAATATTATTGTATCAGCGTTCACTGTTTAATTTTACAGGAAGCATGAATGACGTCTCGCTATTTTTATCTTTCTTGCCCAATATGACTTTCACTGCCCCCTTCAAATTATTTTTTTTCAAAACGGGATATTGCTCTGGTTCCAATATGTATTCTTGTTCAGGCCTTGCTGGAGTCTATATTTAACCTTTTTTATCTCCAGCTCATTATATGAAACTTTCTGTAGCACATTGTTTCAACAGATGTACATTCCTTCTGTGATGTTTATGTATTAGTCCATGAGTTGCATACACATGTTTCTCATTATATGAAACTTTCTGTAGCACATTGTTTCAACAGATGTACATTCCTTCTATGATGTTTATGTATTAGTCCATGAGTTGCATACAAATGTTTCTTCATTATATGAAACTTTCTGTAGCACATTGTTTCAACAGATGTGCATTCCTTCTGTGATGTTTATGTATTAGTCCATGAGTTGTTTACAAATGTTTCTTCATTATATGAAACTTTCTGTAGCACATTGTTTCAACAGATGTACATTCCTTCTATGATGTTTATGTATTAGTCCATGGAGTTGCATACAAATGTTTCTTCATTATATGAAACTTTCTGTAGGACATTGTTTCAACAGATGTACATTCCTTCTGTGATGTTTATGTATTAGTCCGTGGAGTTGCATACAAATGTTTATTCAGAGAAACAGATGGAATCATATGTTTTACTTGTATTTCCTAGCTTGCATTGAGCTATATTTTCACCATTATATTTACCTTATAAGTTGTCATGGACCGTCTTCTTCTTATTAACCCATCGTCCCAAAAATGCATAAGACCCCAAATAAAGCCTTGCAAGCTCTCATGCGCTTGGTTGTGGTTTTTATAGCTGTGTATTTTTACAGCATGGAGTAGCTAATCCCATGCAAAACCTCCATTTCGCCGTATATGGCATGTGATAGGTAATTGTGGTTCTACTCTTTACCCTGAATTGAGTCCACGTTAACCTCAAATGGAGTCAGATTTATATTATCCGTCGTCTTTGACTTGATCGGACAGGAGAGACGTATAGACGCATTCACTGATTATTGTGTACATACTCTATTTATATTAGCTTACATGGTCAAAATGTCAAAATTACAATCATAGACAAAACCGAAAATATTGTAGATCCATGAACTTCAACTTTAAATTTGACAAGTACATCTCCATAATCTTAATGTTCATTAGTCGTTCATACATGTAAGATTGTTTGTTAGAGATACGTTTATATATATGATAACGATATATATTAATTTGAATATGTTTTTCATATTTTTTTCAGCTCCACCAACAACATCAGCTCCACCAACAGGTATTAGTCACAATTTTATTATTATTATTTGATTATTTTATCACAAAAACAGAAAACCACGACACTGGGCAACAACCCGGTAGCAGTGTGACGACAAAAGAAGAAAGAAGAAGATTATTTATCATTAATGCCATTGTGCAACTTTCTTCGTCTTCTTCTTCTTTGCGTTCGTTCTTTACGACCAATTTTATCACTCTTTGTGATATGCTTGATCTTTGTCAAGAATATGTATACGTTGTACATTGGTTTGGTAGCCCCCTAAACGCATAGACTTTTATAAGTTTAGGACACGTGCATTCGATTTCATCCAGATCTCCTTAGCCGCCTCTTTCGACATGCGTAGTTGGTAACAGCGGTTCTACTCTTTACACCCCAAACATAGGCCCCGGTAACCACTAGGGTCGGTTGTGCACCTTTAATTTTCTATTATTTTGTTTTATTTACATTCACATATAACAAACATATTCATGACAATAATGTTATTCATAACTTTCTAAATGAAGTTATTTATAACTTTCTAAATGAAGTTATTCATAACTTTCTAAATGAAGTTATTTGTGGTTATCAGTGAATGTTTACGTTTGAGGATCAGTAATAATTTACTTCATTATCTAAGGTATCTCTTTTGTAATCAAATATTTCAAATGACTTTCTCAATGCATAACAATGTTGATCTTGTTTCAGTCAAACCATGCACTTCTACAAACACGTTATCCATATCTTATCTTTTTGATGGCTCGTCAAGTGTTGGTCCAGACAATTTCGAAAAGGTTACAAAGGGCGCTGTAGCTATCACAGAAGCACTTCCAGATGGTACCACATTTTCTAGTTCATCATATGGTACACATTCTTACATAGCATCACAGCCTACAACTGACAAAGCTAAGAGTGAAGAGGTAATTAGTATTACAATATTAATAATAATAACAGTAATGATAATAATAATAAAGTAAATTTACTCAATATGAATAATATAATAATAACTAGATAAATGTGTTCCGCTGTGTACTGTAATTCTCCCATAACAATATATGTTACATCACACATGATAGCAATGTCTTCACACAACTCTATCTTAGGCAATTTCTTTTATTCTCTTCCATTGAAGTGAATCAGCTATGTCTCATATCTCTCACTAAAGTTATCTTCCGTTCTTCTCTAGGTCGTTCATTCTTTCTTGAACCATGCTCATCGAACTAAAGTGAATGATTTGTGATACATTCATCTCATTTCTTTATCTCGTATGTCTAATATCACTACTTTTTTATTATAACACTTGCTAAATTTGGTTGACCAGACGTTTCTCTGATTTCATCCCTTCTTCCACCTGAGTGGTTACCGGGGTCCAAATTTGGGGTCAAAGAATAGAACCACTGTTACCTGCCACGTATGTCGTAAGAGACGACTAAGGAGGTGTGGCTGAAATCGGATGCATGTGTCCTAAACGTGTAGACGTCTATGGGTTTAGGGCCTACCAAACCAATGTGCAACGTATACACGTTCTTGACAAAGATCAAACATATCACAAAGTGATTAAAATTGGTCGTAAAGAACGAACGCAAAGAAGAAAGAAGATCCCTTCTTCTAGCACGCGTTCGCGTAAATTTTATTATCATTTTTTGGGCGCATTCGTATATTTTCAAATGCATTTAACTTATTGTTATATATATTGAACTGTTTAAAAAGAATTATAAGTTGTATATAATAGGACTGAGACAACATTGTAATTAAACATACCTAAATGACTTTTACAACTAGATAAGTTTGAGTTTTATATGTTATTAAGGCTTCTCTCTCTTTCTCTCTCTCTCTTTCTCTCTCGGACGCTTTTTTCGGCCATATTTAACATTCTTATTGTGATATATACACAGCCTTTGCCAAAAACACAGTTTTACGTCATATCTTTCAGTAGACCTACAATTTGGAGCTCTAGTGCTTGTCCTTTGGTGCAGTTTCCGATTTTAACCAGCGTTTACTGGGTTCACTGTCCGTCAGCCTTTGACTGTCCCCAGCCAACCTGCAAGGCAACAGGTTGCTATTTTCATTTAGAGTACCGACCCTTAGACGACCTACCCTCACGTTCAGCGTCATCAGTCCAGAAAGCCTGTCTTTTTGTGGACTACTTGGTTTTCCTGTCGTCCAGTTTTGTGTACGGTTTACTCCTCTAGCCTTTGATTGTCCCCAATCAAACTACAAGGCAGTAGTAGTTCGCTGCGAGCAAAAACGCACACTGGGTTCAATCTCTGCTGGGCTTTTCAGTTTTTTTTCACATTTGGATGGACCTCTCACCCTGACACCTGCCACACCCACTCTTTGCTTTGCCATCAGCGCATTGCAGTCTACCCACCGTTGGGCCCACCCGTGCATCGTAACTTAAGGCTTCTCAAAATTAATGTTGCTCTGTCAATTAATAACATAGTATATTTTTTATATTTCTCTTGCAGTCAAATTGTAAACGTACATATTCGAATTTCTTGTTTTATCAATTTATATTTCACTTTGATATCTGCATTACTTTTCATATTTGTCGTCAATGTATTTGTATTCTCATATTGTATTTGCAGTCCAACATTTGATTACATTAATGATAAATTATGTGTTTTTATTTGCATATCTTTGTTGTTTTTACTTGATAGGTCAGCATCTAAAAACACTGCATTTGTTTGTTTTGACCCCATTCGTTGTCTATTGTTTACGTAATCGATGTCGTCAGTTTTACTCCATCAACATGTTTCCATTATCTAATCTGGTCAATCAATGGTCATTACGAACAATAGCGGATATAAAATACAATCTTGAATTGATATCTTTTACAACCCTGCACCAGTTTCTTTTGGTCATTGTTAGTTGAGATTTCACACTGTGCATTACCATTTCTCTTTGTTATTATATATAAATATTTTTGGTTGCATCCCATAATATTCCACATATAGATTATGTATATGTAATCAAAGATTCTTTTTTTAATCAATCGATAGTATTTAGAATACAGCTTTGTTGCTTCCAAATACACCCCACTTAGTTAAGTATTAAGATCATTGTTTGATCTAAATAGCTTAGCGCAGATCTAAAAACCAGTTTGCAATTCTCTCATGGTTGTATCCAATGCATTTTAGATTATTTTTAAAATATCGAAATGTCTTGCTTATTGCTTATAATAAGAGTATTCCTCTTTAGCTATTTGATGAAATATATCTTGTATATGTTTGATAGTTCTATCATCTGCTGCTTTATTATTTCTGCATTACTGATGTCATCAAATTTTGTCCTATTATTATCATGGGATGTATTGCCTCCACGATTTCAGTGTCATTAGTTAACACAGTCAGCTGATACTGTATGACTATTCTATTCATTTTACTACAATACTCTCCCGTCAGTTATTAATATACATTATTAATGTACTACAGAAACATGCTGCCACTTGACTGTATACACTACAATTTACTACATACATCTTTAGTTTGATTACATCTCGGGTTACTAATTCCCTTCTATAAATCTCAACTTTGTCGACATTGTCAACTAAATAATTTACTTTATAAATCACTAGTCAGTTGATAAATGAATGAAGCACAATCTGGTTTTACAGGAAACATTAAAAGCTTCTTACCGGAATAGCAGCACTCAATCAGGCCGAGGTATCAACGCTGCTGAAGGTCTGTTAGCATCATCACCAAGCAACGATAAAAAAGTTATTATTATCTTCACAGATGGCAAAGCATCAAATGCTACTGACAGTAAGTAAATGATGTCATAAATCCTTGAACTCATGAAGTAGAAAGATAATTACTGTATGATCACAATATCTTGAAAATCAATACTGGTTAATACTACTTATTACTATTGCATTAATCCGTAATCATCAAACATTATTGTAATAATCATATATAATTCGTGCATGTACTTTTAGTATGTACACATGTACTTTTAGTGACATTTTTGTACTACAAAAGCAGAGAACATATAGTTCGTTGCATAAGGAGATTGCAACATACATTGGGCCTCAAATAGCATTGCTACTCATTTACAGTAGATGCTGGGAAAACGATAGACTATGCAAATCGTGGGCCACAGAAATAACAGGTAATGAAAGACACTGTGTACAAGTCGAACACAGAAGCCCGTTAAAAATATCTTTTCATTGTGCTGCGACAGTAAAATATATTTAGTGAATGAAAGAAATATAGAAAATATTAAAATTACTTGCAATACGCTCTTTTAAATCAGAAACTAAAAGGCAGACACACTTTATATGTATATATAAATTATCACCAATATTGAACAAGCATTGATTAATGACTAAACATATAAGACAGGTAAACACTAACGATAACTACAATGTTGATGACAGTGATGAAATTATCTTGTTATTATTAACAACTATATAAGTAGCATAAATGAAGAAATGTGTAATTTATGCTAGCTCCTGTCACGTTTTATGTCATCGAAAGGTCTGAACCGGTATTTGTTAGATCACAGACGAGTTTGTATATTCTGATTCTAGCCAGCAATAAACGAAACAAACTCATTTATGTTATGTAAATGTATGATCTCTATTGATGAGTTTCTAACTTTCACCATCTTGTATTACAGCCGAGATTGCTGCCGATAATGCTCATCAGGAGGATATTATAATAATTGCTGTTGCAATTGGAAAAGAAGTGAATTACACACAACTGCTCTACATTGCAAGAAATTCAAACTTCGTGTTCCAAGCTGATGATATCTCTGGTTTGACTTCATTATTAAATGATATTGTACAGGCAGTGTGTAGTGGTAAGTAAAAACACATACCTTTCTTTCTTTCTCGAATCCTGTATGCCTCACAGCGTCAGGTCAGGAAGAGATTTCTAAAACGGGCCCTAGTATGCGCTTAGTAGATAGTCTCTTTCGTCGTCTCTGTTATCTCTGAGGTCCATCTTTTGCGTGGCCGGCCTTTTGCTTTGTACCCATTGTATCGGAGCAGCATTGCTCTTTGGGGTGCACTGTCTGATGGTAATCTGCTTACGTGACCGAACCATTTAATTTGTTGTTTCTTGATGAAGTCTAGTACTGATGTTGTACCCACTTTTTCCTGATGTCTTCATTTCTCAACCGGTCTCTTCTTGTTACATCCAGCATTCTGCGTAGACACTTCATCTCTGTTGTGACTAGTTTTCTTCTATCGTTTGTTGTCAGCGTCCAGGTTTGGCACTGGTAACATAATGTGGGGAGAAAGATTGTGTTGAACATTCCACATACATACCACATACATACCACATACATACCACATACATTCCACATACATACAAAACACATACCACTTGTATGTCTTGTATAGTTGTGCACATTATATCTCACAAATGTTACGTGATACACATTTTGAACATGTCATGTTATTGGTTATTAGTTACTAAACTGACGTCATTGTAGTACGGACAGACCTATAGGTGCTCAGTCTCCACCAACATACATCGAAGAGTATGCATACTGATAGTTCCCGTGGCTCTCTGATTAAACACACCTCTCACTATGCCCCTCAGGAATCCAGTTCTATTTGTACAACGGGTAACTCCAAACTGCCTAAATTGCTTGTTTGATTCAACATCTATTTTAGTATCCTCATCTAACAGACAGTCGCGAAGAGACCAAAGAACATCCCCATTTATCCATCTTCAACTTCCCAACAATCGATGCTGTTGATGCAAACCTGTCCGCTCTCTCATTACCGTAAACACCCACATGTCCATGACATTATATCCACGTAAGCCTGTGGAGGTTAGAAACATCTATAGACGACATCCACTCATACCGAAACCTGCCCTTCTGGATCTTGTGAAGCATCGACTGAGAGTCAACCTCCATCCTCATAATAGAAGTAGTTGTCCTGTACGCTCCACTTCGCTCTGCAACAACCCTACCATGCGCATTAGCCAAGAAACCCCAGCCTGACGTCACACGTCATGTATTACCATTTGCATAAATTATAACAATCGCTTAGTGTGTTCTCTTGTATATGTTGTTTTATGTTATGCTATGCAATGGACGTCATGACAAATTGGGCATTCCCATTCCCGCTCTGTCCTCCGCTGCAGCATCCATCCCAAAGTCCATTTGCTCATCGTACCCATGAGAAGTTGATTACTATATCTTCTCTCTCTACCACAAAGACGACACTGTCTGGCATGTCAAAACTGAACGCCTAATTCTCCAACTCGTTCTAGTATCTGAGACTTGACCATGTCACATAATTGAGAGCGTATCGCATTGATTGAGTTATGACAATTGTATATTGATATCTCTTTTATATTGAGTTATGACAGCTGTGTTATAATTAAATCTTACGTGTGTATCATATAATCTTATTTACATACGTTGTGATATGTATATTATGTATTCTCAATTAATATTACTCAGTTTACTTAATGACATGTTGTCAATATTATTGTATCAGCGTTCACTGTTTAATTTTACAGGAAGCATGAATGACGTCTCGCTATTTTTATCTTTCTTGCCCAATATGACTTTCACTGCCCCCTTCAAATTATTTTTTTTCAAAACGGGATATTGCTCTGGTTCCAATATGTATTCTTGTTCAGGCCTTGCTGGAGTCTAACCTTTTTTATCTCCAGCTCATTATATGAAACTTTCTGTAGCACATTGTTTCAACAGATGTACATTCCTTCTGTGATGTTTGTGTATTAGTCCATGAGTTGTATACAAATGTTTCTTCATTATATGAAACTTTCTGTAGCACATTGTTTCAACAGATGTACATTCCTTCTGTGATGTTTATGTATTAGTCCATGAGTTGCATACAAATGTTTCTTCATTATATATCAGTTTCTGTAAGACATTTTTTCAACATTATGTTAGCATTCCTGTTTGAATTTTATGTAAGTCCATGAGTTGCTTTACTTTCTTCCTTAAAATGACTTTCTGCTAGATTATTGTTTCAAAAAAGATGATTCTCTGTTAATATGTTTCTGTTTAGTCCATGTGATCTAAATTTATCTAGCTCATTATATGAAACTTTCTGTAGCACATTGTTTCAACAGATGTACATTCCTTCTGTGATGTTTATGTATTAGTCCATGAGTTGCATACACATGTTTCTTCATTATATGAAACTTTCTGTAGCACATTGTTTCAACAGATGTACATTCTTTGTGATGTTTGTGTATTAGTCCATGAGTTGCATACAAATGTTTCTTCATTATATGAAACTTTCTGTAGCACATTGTTTCAACAGATGTGCATTCCTTGTGTGATGTTTATGTATTAGTCCATGAGTTGTATACAAATGTTTCTTCATTATATGAAACTTTCTGTAGCACATTGTTTCAACAGATGTACATTCCTTCTGTGATGTTTATGTATTAGTCCATGAGTTTCATAAAAATGTTTCTTCATTATATGAAACTTTATGTAGCACATTGTTTCAACAGATGTACATTCCTTCTGTGATGTTTATGTATTAGTCCATGAGTTGTATACAAATGTTTCTTCAGAGAAACAGATTGGATCATATGTTTTACTTGTATTTCCTTGCTTGCATTGAGCTATATTTTCACCATTATATTTACCTTATAAGTTGTCATGGACCGTCTTCTTCTTATTAACCCATCGTCTCCAAAGAAAGTCCAAGACCCAATGCCTTGCAAGCTCTCATGCGCTTGGTTGTGGTTTTTATAGCTGTGTATTTTTACAGCATGGAGTAGCTAATCCCATGCAAAACCTCCATTTCGCCGTATATGGCATGTGATAGGTAATTGTAGTTCTACTCTTTACCCTGAATTGAGTCCACGTTAACCCAAATGGAGTCAGATTTGTATTATCCGTCGTCTTTGACTCTTGATCGGACAGGAGAGACGTATAGACGCATTCACTGATTATTGTGTACATACTCTATTTATATTAGCTTACATGGTCAAAATGTCAAAATTACAATCATAGACAAAACCGAAAATATTGTAGATCCATGAACTTCAACTTTAAATTTGACAAGTACATCTCCATAATCTTAATGTTCATTAGTCGTTCATACATGTAAGATTGTTTGTTAGAGATACGTTTATATATATGATAACGATATATATTAATTTGAATATGTTTTTCATATTTTTTTCAGCTCCACCAACAACATCAGCTCCACCAACAGGTATTAGTCACAATTTTATTATTATTATTTGATTATTTTATCACAAAACAGAAAACCACGACACTGGGCAACAACCCGGTAGCAGTGTGACGACAAAAGAAGAAAGAAGAAGATTATTTATCATTAATGCCATTGTGCAACTTTCTTCGTCTTCTTCTTCTTTGCGTTCGTTCTTTACGACCAATTTTTATCACTCTTTGTGATATGCTTGATCTTTGTCAAGAATATGTATACGTTGTACATTGGTTTGGTAGCCCCCTAAACGCATAGACTTTTATAAGTTTAGGACACGTGCATTCGATTTCATCCAGATCTCCTTAGCCGCCTCTTTCGACATGCGTAGTTGGTAACAGCGGTTCTACTCTTTACACCCCAAACATAGGCCCCGGTAACCACTAGGGTCGATTGTGAACCTTTAAATTACTATTATTTTGTTTTATTTACATTCACATATAACAAACATATTCATGACAATAATGTTATTCATAACTTTCTAAATGACGTTATTCATAACTTTCTAAATGACGTTATTCATAACTTTCTAAATGACGTTATTCATAACTTTCTAAATGAAGTTATTTATAACTTTCTAAATGAAGTTATTCATAACTTTCTAAATGAAGTTAATCATAACTTTCTAAATGACGTTATTCATAACTTTCTAAATAACGTTACTTATAACTACCTAAATGACGTTATTCATAACTTTCTAAATGAAGTTATTAGTGTTTATCAGTGAATGTTACTTCGAAGATCAGTACACATACTTCATTATCTCAAGGTATCTTTTTGTAATCAAATATTTCAAATGACTTTCTCAATGCATAACAATGTTGATCTTGTTTCAGTCAAACCATGCACTTCTACAAACACGTTATCCATATCTTATCTTTTGATGGCTCGTCAAGTGTTGGTCCAGACAATTTCCAAAAAGGTTACAAAGGGCGCTGTAGCTATACAGAAGCACTTCCAGATGGTACCATCTTTCTAGTTCATCATATGGTACACATTCTTACATAGCATCACAGCCTACAACTGACAAAGCTAAGAGTGAAGAGGTAATTAGTATTACAATATTAATAATAATAACAGTAATGATAATAATAATAAGCAAATTTACTCAATATGAATAATATAATAATAACTAGATAAATGTGTTCCGCTGTGTACTGTAATTCTCCCATAACAATATATGTTACATCACACATGATAGCAATGTCTTCACACAACTCTATCTTAGGCAATTTCTTTTATTCTCTTCCATTGAAGTGAATCAGCTATGTCTCATATCTCTCACTAAAGTTATCTCCAGTTCTTCTCAAGGTCGTTCATTCTTTCTTGAACCATGCTCATCGAACTAAAGTGACTGATTTGTGATACATTAATCTCATTTCTTTATCTCGTATGTTTAATATATCACCACTTTTTTATTATAACACTTGCTAAATTTGGTTGACCAGACGTTTCTCTGATTTCATCCCTTCTTCCACCTGAGTGGTTACCGGGGCCCAAATTTGGGGTGCAAAGAATAGAACCACTGTTACCTGCCACGCATGACGTAAGAGACGACTAAGGAGGTTTGGCTGAAATCGGATGCATGTGTCCTAAACGTGTAGATGCCATGAGTTTAGGGCCTACCAACCAATGCGCAACGTAACACGTTCTTGAAAAATCAAACATATCACAGAGTGATTAAAATTGGTCGTAAAGAACTGAACGCAAAGAAGAAAGAAGATCCTCTTCTAGCACGCGTTCGAGTAATTTTATTATATTTTTAAGCGCATTCTATATTTTCAAACGCATTTAACTTATTGTTATATATATTGAACTGTTTAAAAAGAATTATAAGTTGCATATAATAGGACTGAGACAACATTGTAATTAAAACATACCTAAATAACTTTTACAACTAGATAAGTTGAGTTTTATATGTTATTAAGGCTTCTCTCTCTTCTCTTCTCTGTCTTCTCTTCTCTATCTCGGCGCTATTTTTCGGCCATATTTAACATTCTTATTGTGATATATACACAGCCTTTGCCAAAAACACAGTTTTACGTCATATCTTTCAGTAGACCTACAATTTGGAGCTCTAGTGCTTGTCCTTTGGTGCAGTGTCCGATTTTAACCAGCGTTTACTGGGTTCACTGTCCGTCAGCCTTTGACTCGTCCCCAGCCAACCTGCAAGGCAACAGGTGCTATTTCATTTAGAGTACCGACCCTTAGACGACCTACCCTCACGTTCAGCGTCATCAGTACAGAAAGCCTGTCTTTGTGGACTACTTGGTTTTCCTGTCGTCCAGTTTTGTGTACGGTTTACTCCTCTAGCCTTTGATTGTCCCCAATCAAACTACAAGGCAGTAGTAGTTCGCTGCGAGCAAAAACGCACACTGGGTTCAATCTCTGCTGGGCTTTTCAGTTTTTTTTCACATTTGGATGGACCTCTCACCCTGACACCTGCCACGCCCACTCTTTGCTTTGCCATTAGCGCATTGCAGTCTACCCACCGGTGGCCCACCTGGCATCGTAACTTAAGGCTTCTCAAAATTAATGTTGCTCTGCCAATTAATAACATAGTATATTTTTTATATTTCTCTTGCAGTCAAATTGTAAACGTACATATGTGAATTTCTTGTTTTATCAATTTATATTTCACTTTGATATCTGCATTACTTTTCATATTTGTCGTCAATGTATTTGTATTCTCATATTGTATTTGCAGTCCAACATTTGATTACATTAATGATAAATTATGTGTTTTTATTTGCATATCTTTGTTGTTTTTACTTGATAGGTCAGCATCTAAAAAGACTGCGTTTTTTTTACCCTATTCGTTGTCTATTGTTTACGTAATCGATGTCGTCAGTTTTACTCCAGCAACATGTTTCCATTATCTAATCTGGTCAATCAATGGTCATTACGAACAATAGCGGATATAAAATACAATCTTGAATTGATATCTTTTACAACCCTGCACCAGTTTCTTTTGGTCATTGTTAGTTGAGATTTACACTGTGCATTACTATTTCTTTGTTATTATATATAAATATTTTTGGTTGCATCCCATAATATTCCACATATAGGTTATGTATATGTAATCAAAGATTCTATTTTAATCAATCGATAGTATTTAGAATACAGCTTTGTTGCTTCCAAATACACCTACTTAGTTAAGTATTAAGATCATTGTTTGATCTAAATAGCTTAGCGCAGATCTAAAAACCAGTTTGCAATTCTCTCATGGTTGTATCCAATGCATTTTAGATTATTTTTAAAATATCGAAATGTCTTGCTTATTGCTTATAATAAGAGTATTCCTCTTTAGCTATTTGATGAAATATATCTTGTATATGTTTGATAGTTCTATCATCTGCTGCTTTATTATTTCTGCATTACTGATGTCATCAAATTTTGTCCTATTATTATCATGGGATGTATTGCCTCCACGATTTCAGTGTCATTAGTTAACACAGTCAGCTGATACTGTATGACTATTCTATTCATTTTACTACAATATCTCCTGTCAGTTATTAATATACATTATTAATGTACTACAGAAACATGCTGCCACTTGACTGTATACACTACAATTTACTACATACATCTTTAGTTTGATTACATCTCGGGTTACTAATTCCCTTCTATAAATCTCAACTTTGTCGACATTGTCAACTAAATAATTTACTTTATAAATCACTAGTCAGTTGATAAATGAATGAAGCACAATCTTGTTTTACAGGAAACATTAAAAGCTTCTTACCGGAATAGCAGCACTCAATCAGGCCGAGGTATCAACGCTGCTGAAGGTCTGTTAGCATCATCACCAAGCAACGATAAAAAAGTTATTATTATCTTCACAGATGGCAAAGCATCAAATGCTACTGACAGTAAGTAAATGATGTCATAAATCCTTGAACTCATGAAGTAGAAAGATAATTATTGTATGATCACAATATCTTGAAAATCAATACTGGTTAATACTACTTATTACTATTGCATTAATCCGTAATCATCAAACATTATTGTAATAATCTATATATGTGCATGTACTTTTATTATGTACACATGTACTTTTAGTGACATTTTTGTACTACAAAAGCAGAGAACATATAGTTCGTTGCATAAGGAGATTGCAACATACATTGGGCCTCAAATAGCATTGCTACTCATTTACAGTAGATGCTAGGAAAACGATAGACTATGCAAATCGTGGGCCACAGAAATAACAGGTAATGAAATACACTGTACAAGTCGAACACAGAAGCCCGTTAAAAATATCTTTTCATTGTGCTGCGACGGTAAAATATATTTAATGAACGAAAGAAATATAGAAAATATTAAAATTACTTGCAATACGCTCTTTTAAATCAGAAACTAAAAGGCAGACGCACTTTATATGTATATATAAATTATCACCAATATTGAACAAGCATTGATTAATGACTAAACATATAAGACAGGTAAACACTGACGATAACTACAATGTTGATGACAGTGATGAAATTATCTTGTTATTATTAACAACTATATAAGTAGCATAAATGAAGAAATGTGTAATTTATGCTAGCTCCTGTCACGTTTTATGTCATCGAAAGGTCTGAACCAGTATTTGTTAGATCACAGACGAGTTTGTATATTCTGATTCTAGCCAGCAATAAACGCAACAAACTCATTTATGTTATGTTAATGTATGATCTCTATTGATGAGTTTCTAACTTTCACCATCTTGTATTACAGCCGAGATTCGCCGATAATGCTCATCAGAGGATATTATAATAAGCGTTAATTGGAAGAGAAGTGAATTACACACAACTGCTCTACATTGCAAGAAATTCAAACTTGGTGTTCCAAGCTGATGATATCTCTGGTTTGACTTCATTATTAAATGATATTGTACAGGCAGTGTGTAGTGGTAAGTAAAAACACATACCTTTTTTTCTTTCTCGAATCCTGTATGCCTACAAGGTCAGGTCAGGAAGAGATTTCTAAACGGGCCCTAGGTATGCGCTAGTAGATAGTCTCTTCGTCGCTCTGTTATCTCTGAGGTCCATCTTTTGCGTGGCCGGCCTTTTGCTTTGTACCATTGTATCGGAGCAGCATTGCTCTTTGGGGTGCACTGTCTGATGGTAATCTGCTTACGTGACCGAACCATTTAATTTGTTGTTTCTTGATGAAGTCTAGTACTGATGTTGTACCCCCTTTTTCCTGATGTCTTCATTTCTCAACCGGTCTCTTCGTTACACCCAGCATTCTGCGTAGACATTCATCTCTGTTGTGACTAGTTTTCTTCTATCGTTTGTTGTCAGGTCCAGGTTTGGCACTGGTAACATAATGTGGGGAGAAAGATTGTGTTGAACATTCCACATACATACCACATACATACCACATACATACATACATTCCACATACATACCACATACATACCACATACATTCCACATACATACAAAACACATACCACTTGTATGTTTTGTATAGTTGTGCACATTATATCTCACAAATGTTACGTGATACACATTTTGAACATGTCATGTTATTAGTTATTAGTTACTAAACTGACGTCATTGTACTACGGACAGACCTATAGGTGCTCAGTCTCCACCAACATACATCGAAGAGTATGCATACTGATAGTTCCCGTGGCTCTCTGAATAAACACACCTCTCACTATGCCCTTCAGGAATCCAGTTCTATTTGTACAACGGGTAACTCCAAACTGCCTAAATTGCTTGTTTGATTCAACATCTATTTTAGTATCCTCATCTAACAGACAGTCGCGAAGAGACCAAAGAACATCCCCATTTATCCATCTTCAACTCCCAACAAACGATGCTGTTGATGCAAACCTGACCTGCCTTCTCATTACCGTAAACACCCGCATGCCCATGACAGTATATCCACGTAAGCCCCTGGAGATTAGAAACTTCTATAGACAACATCCACTCATACCGAAACCTGCCCTTCTGGATCTTGTGAAGCATCGACTATAGTCAGATACAACTACAGCCCCAGTAAATAAAGTCATAGAGAGCCAATGGAGGACAGCAGTAGCGGCCTCAACCTCCATCCTCATACTAGAAGTAGTTGTCCTGTACGCTCCACGTCGCTCTGCAACAACCCTACCATGCGCATTAGCCAAGAAACCCCAGCCTGACGTCACACGTCATGTATTACCATTTGCATAAATTATAACAATCGCTTAGTGTGTTCTCTTGTATATGTTGTTTTATGTTATGCTATGCAATGGACGTCATGACAAATTGGGCATTCCCATTCCCGCTCTGTCCTCCGCTGGAGCATCCATCCAAAGTCCATTTGCTCATCGTACCCATGAGAAGTTGATTACTATATCTTCTCTCTTCCACAAGACGACACTGTCTGGCATGTCAAAACTGAACGCCTAATTCTCCAACTCGTTCTAGTATCTGAGACTTGACCATGTCACATAATTGAGAGCGTATCGCATTGATTGAGTTATGACAATTGTATATTGATATCTCTTTTATATTGAGTTATGACAGCTGTGTTATAATTAAATCTTACGTGTGTATCATATAATCTTATTTACATACGTTGTGATATGTATATTATGTATTCTCAATTAATATTACTCAGTTTACTTAATGACATGTTGTCAATATTATTGTATCAGCGTTCACTGTTTAATTTTACAGGAAGCATGAATGACGTCTCGCTATTTTTATCTTTCTGCCCAATATGACTTTCACTGCCCTTCAAATTATTTTTTTCAAAACGGGATATTGCTCTGTCAATATGTATCTTGTTCAGACCTTGCTGAGTCTAACCTTATCTCCAGCTCATTATATGAAACTTAGCATTGTTTCCAGATGACATCCTTGTGTGATGTTTGTGATAGTCCATGAGTTGCATACAAATGTTTTATTATATGAAACTTTCTGGACATTGTTTCAACAGAATTCCTTCTGTAGTTGTGATTAGTCCATGAGTGCATACAAATGTTCTTCATTATATGAACTTAGCACATTGTTTCAACAGATGTACATTCCTTCTGTGATGTTTATGTATTAGTCCATGAGTTGTATACAAATGTTTCTTCATTATATGAAACTTTCTGTAGCACATTGTTTCAACAGATGTGCATTCCTTGTGTGATGTTTGTGTATTAGTCCATGAGTTGTATACAAATGTTTCTTCATTATATGAAACTTTCTGTAGCACATTGTTTCAACAGATGTCATTCTTCTTGATGTTTGTGTATTAGTCCATGAGTTGTATACAAATGTTTCTTCATTATATGAAACTTTCGAGAATTGTCAACAGATTGCATCTTCGATGTTTATGTATTAGTCATGAGTTGATAAAATGTTTTCCTTATATGAAACTTTCTGTAGCATTGTCAAAGATGTACATTCTTCTGTGATGTTATGTAGTCAGAGTTGTATCAAATGTTTCTCATTATATGACTTTGTACCATTGTTCAACAGATGTGCATTCTGTGTGATGTTATGTATTGTCCATGAGTTGCATACAATGTTTCTTCATTATATGAAACTTTCTAGCACATTGTTTCAACAGATGTACATTCCTTCTGTAGTAGATAGTCCATGAGTTCATAAAGTCCTCATTATATGAACTATGAGACATTGTTTCAAGATGTACATTCTTCTTTGATGTTATGTATTAGTCCATGAGTTGATACAAATGTTTCTTCAGAGAAACATTGATCATGTTTTACTTGTATTCATGCTTGCATTGAGCTATATTTTACCAATATTTACTTTGTTGTCATGGACGTCTTCTTCTTATTAACCATCGTCCAAAATGCATAAGACCCAAAAGCCTTGCAGCTCTCAACGCTGTTTATAGCTGTGATACAGCATGACGAATCCATGCAAACCTCCACCTGCGCCGATATGGCATGATAGGTAATTGTAGTTCTACTCTTTACCCTGAATTGAGTCCACGTTAACCCAAATGGAGTCAGATTTGTATTATCCGTCGTCTTTGACTTGATCGGACAGGAGAGACGTATAGACGCATTCACTGATTATTGTGTACATACTCTATTTATATTAGCTTACATGGTCAAAATGTCAAAATTACAATCATAGACAAAACCGAAAATATTGTAGATCCATGAACTTCAACTTTAAATTTGACAAGTACATCTCCATAATCTTAATGTTCATTAGTCGTTCATACATGTAAGATTGTTTGTTAGAGATACGTTTATATATATGATAACGATATATATTAATTTGAATATGTTTTTCATATTTTTTTCAGCCTCACCAACAACATCAGCTCCACCAACAGGTATTAGTCACAATTTTATTATTATTATTTGATTATTTTATCACAAAAACAGAAAACCACGACACTGGCAACAACCCGGTAGCAGTGTGACGACAAAAGAAGAAAGAAGAAGATTATTTATCATTAATGCCATTGTGCAACTTTCTTCGTCTTCTTCTTCTTTGCGTTCGTTCTTTACGACCAATTTTGTATCACTCTTTGTGATATGCTTGATCTTTGTCAAGAATATGTATACGTTGTACATTGGTTTGGTAGCCCCCTAAACGCATAGACTTTTATAAGTTTAGGACACGTGCATTCGATTTCATCCAGATCTCCTTAGCCGCCTCTTTCGACATGCGTAGTTGGTAACAGCGTTCTACTCTTTACACCCCAAACATAGGCCCCGGTAACTACTAGGTCGATTGTGCACCTTTAAATTACTATTATTTTGTTTTATTTACATTCACATATAACAAACATATTCATGACAATAATGTTATTCATAACTTTCTAAATGACGTTATTCATAACTTTCTAAATGAAGTTATTCATAACTTTCTAAATGGCGTTATTCATAACTTTCTAAATGAAGTTATTTATAATCTTTCTTCTAAATGAAGTTATTCATAACTTTCTAAATGAAGTTAATCATAACTTTCTAAATGACGTTATTCATAACTTTCAAATGAAGTTATTTTAGTGTTTATCAGTGAATGTTTACTTTCGAAGATCAGTAATAATTTACTTCATTATCTAAGGTATCTTTTTGTAATCAAATATTTCAATGACTTTCAATGCATACAATGTTGATCTTGTTTCAGTCAAACCATGCACTTCTACAAACACGTTATCCATATCTTATCTTTTGATGGCTCGTCAAGTGTTGGTCCAGACAATTTCTGAAAAGGTTACAAAGGGCGCTGTAGCTATCAGCAGAATACTTCCAGATGGTACCACATTTTCTAGTTCATCATATGGTACACATTCTTACATAGCATCACAGCCTACAACTGACAAAGCTAAGAGTGAAGAGGTAATTAGTATTACAATATTAATAATAATAACAGGAATGATAATAATAATAAAGTAAATTTACTCAATATGAATAACATAATAATAACTAGATAAATGTGTTCCGTTGTGTACTGTAATTCTCCCATAACAATATATGTTACATCGCACATGATAGCAATGTCTTCACACAACTCTATCTTAGGCAATTTCTTTTATTCTCTTCCATTGAAGTGAATCAGCTATGTCTCATATCTCTCACTAAAATTATCTTCAGTTCTTCTCTAGGTCGTTCATTCTTTCTTGAACCATGCTCATCGAACTAAAGTGACTGATTTGTGATACATTCATCTCATTTCTTTATCTCGTATGTCTAATATATCACTATCTTTTTATTTACTTGTTACTTGGTTACTTAAGGTTAGAAACCAAATGTGCACTACAACGCATGCGTTGTATCGCGGCCAACCACTCACACCTTCTATCTGACTTGGATTCCTCCCAGTCCCTACTTCTACAACGTCTACGAAGTCTCACCTCTACCAATATGCTCCTTTACTCCCTTATTCGTTTCACCATCCACGTTCTCAACAGACAACTGCATGAATTTATTTGCATGCATCATCAACAAAAATTTGACCTTCTTCGCCCTGTACCTTCTACCACTTCTCTCAATTGTCCACTACTATCTTCTCCTCCTACCCAGGTTGTCTGTATCCCTCCAGACCTCTCTTATCTAACAGCGAGATGTGTTTTAAGTAAGGGTCTCAAGTTTGTTCCTCTCCGTCCCTCCATTGACCACTACTCTACTCTTCAGGATGTGAACCGTTTCCACCGTGGCCTGCGACTCAAATTCCACTTGCATCACCAGGAGGACCTCAGAACATCACGACTCGAGTATGTTCTCCATATTCCACTCGCAAACATGATTGGACTCCAAACCTGTGCCTCTAACGCTCTTGATTCTACATCAAGAATACTTCATACGACATTGACTTCTCCACCTTAAACGCTCTAGGGCGTTCTAACATGTCACCGTCCGAGTTTCGTGCTCTATCACACTCCGTCGACGTGATGACATTGTTATCAAACCTGCTGATAAAGGTGGTGCCATAGTCGTATGGAGTAAAGAACTATACCTTCAGGAAGGCCACAACCAACTACGTAACACCCTATTCTACAATAATATTCCTTCTGATGCTACACTATCCAACAATAGTAAGGTCCGTACAATATCAAAACCTCATTGCCTCCAAAGACCTTCCTACCGGCGCATCATCACTATGTGTCATCGACAGTTGTTTGGGCAAACCCGCATTCTATATGCTCCCAAAAATTCATAAACTTCACAATCCTGTAGGCCTATTGTTTTGCTTGCTCTTGTCCTACGGAACATATCTCCGAATTCCTTTGATAGTATCTTCAATCCAATAGTCACCACACTACCTTCTTTCTTGAAGGATACTAACCACACTTTGTCTGTTTTTTCTTCTATTAGTTGTGCCTGGCAGGACTTATCGCCTCTTCCTCCTTGATGTCTGCTCACTGTATACCTCTATACCTCATTCTGACGGACTTCAAGCTCTCCAGTTTTTCTCGACAGGAGAACTAACCCTCTTGTCTCCACCTCGACTCTCCTTCGTCTTGCTGAACTAGTTCTCACTCTCAACTCCTTTCAGTTCAATGACCAGTTCTTCGAACAGATTAGTTGGGTCGCCATGGGTACTAAAATGGGACCCAGCTATGCTTGTCTATTCATGGGTCATCTTGAACACTTAGTATGGAACACCTATGATGGCCTTCCGTCCGTGTATCATAGATACATCGATGATTGTATTGGAGTTACTGATATGTCTGAAGCCGATTTGTCACGCTTCATCACCTCTATCAATGCCTTCAATCCTGCTATTCGGTTCACCTCTCACATCTCTACCTCCTGTGTCAATTTCTTGACATCACTATCACCATCAGCCTATCCACTATCACTACATCAGTATACTACAAGCCTACTGATACACATAGCTTTCTTCTGTATACCTCTTCCCATCCCCAGGCCTGTCGTGACTCTTTACCTTTCTCTCAAATCTTACGCCTTCGTCGCCTCTGTAGTGAGGACGACGATTTTCTTGATAGAGCTCACAAGATGCTGGATTTCTTCCGCCAGCGCCTATACCCGGAGAATGTGCTTACATCTGCCATGCATCGGGTTCAGCTAATTGCTCGCCAGGAGGCCCTTTCTCATATACATAGAACCCCAATTCTGACAGGGTTAAACTTATCTTAACTTTCCACCCTCATAGTTCCCTGGTGAAAAGGTCTTATTCCATCATCTCCTATTCTTCAGTCTGATCCTGAGACACGTTCAGTCTTCCAACACTATCCTTTGGTGGCTTACAGACGGGACAGAAGCCTCAAGGATCTGTTGGTACACAGTCGCCTCAAGCCTAATATCCAGAGTCACTTTGGCACCATCCAGTGCGGACGTCGGCGCTGTAATACATGTGCATATGTAATACAGACCCCACTGTCTCTTTTCCAAAAGCTACGTATGCCATTCAAGACAGTTTCACGTGTGAGTCCCGCAATATAATTTATGCCATCACCTGCAAACGATGCAACAAGTCCTATATTGGCGAAACCGGTAAGAGACTCAGTGACCGATTCGCCCAACACTTACGCGATATTCGCCAATGCTCTGTGACTCCTGTGGCCACTCATTTCAACGATACTGGCCATTCAGGAGTTGACGATGTCCAGGTCACAGCCATCCGATCATGTTCCTCGGGTGATCGCAGTCGATTCGCCCTGGAGAACCGTTTTATTTCATTCTATGGCACATTGCGAACCTCTTGGACTCAACGCATTACATTCCTATGCTTCTTAGTACTGTCTTATCTCGTGCCTTGTTATCTATATGTGTGTTTGCTCCATATATGTGTCATTTATCCACTATATTGTTTATTGTTTCTCTTCTTTTCCACTTTTGGTTTTTGTGTTGCACTCATTTCGTTGTTCGTTTTTATTCCCAGATTTTCATTAGATAGGTTTATGTTTCCACATGTAATCGTCCATTTGTAGTGTTCCTCGAAATTCGTCATTCTTGTTGTATTGTTTGCTTGATAAAGGCCTTTTGGTCGAAACGTTGCTGTTTATCGTCACTGTTTATGTATTTTGTAAAACTGTAGTACTTTGTGTTTACGTGTTTAGCTACTTTTTTATTATAACACTTGCTAAATTTGGTTGACCAGACGTTTCTCTGATTTCATCCCTTCTTCCACCTGAGTGGCTACCGGGGCCAAATTTGGGGTGTAAAGAATAGAACCACTGTTACCTGCCACGCATGACGTAAGAGACGACTAAGGAGGTTTGGCTGAAATCGGATGCATGTGTCCTAAACGTGTAGATGTCTATGAGTTTAGGGCCTACCAAACCAATGCGCAACGTATACACGTTCTTGACAAAGATCAAACATATCACAAAGTGATTAAAATTGGTCGTAAAGAATGAACGCAAAGAAGAAAGAAAGAAGATCCCTTCTTCTAGCACGCGTTCGAGTAAATTGTATTATAATTTTTTGGGCTCATTCATATATTTTTAAACGCATTTAACTTATTGTTATATATATTGAACTGTTTAAAAAGAATTATAAGTTGCATATAATAGGACTGAGACAACATTGTAATTGAACAGACCTAAATAACTTTTACAACTAGATAAGTTGGAGTTTTATATGTTATTAAGGCTTCTCTCTCTCTCTCTTCTGTCTCTCTCTCTCTCTATCTCGGTCGCTATTTTTCGGCCATATTTAACATTCTTATTGTGATATATACACAGCCTTTGCCAAAAACACAGTTTTACGTCATATCTTTCAGTAGACCTACAATTTGGAGCTCTAGTGCTTGTCCTTTGGTGCAGTGTCCGATTTTAACCAGCGTTTACTGGGTTCACTGTCCGTCAGCCTTTGACTGTCCCCAGCCAACCTGCAAGGCAACAGGTTGCTATTTTCTTTTAGAGTACCGATCCTTAGACGACCTACCCTCACGTTCAGAGTCATTAGTCCAGAAAGCCTGTCTTTTTGTGGACTACTTGGTTTTCCTGTCGTCCAGTTTTGTGTACGGTTTACTCCTCTAGCCTTTGATTGTCCCCAATCAAACTACAAGGCAGTAGTAGTTCGCTGCGAGCAAAAACGCACACTGGGTTCAATCTCTGCTGGGCTTTTCAGTTTTTTTTCACATTTGGATGGACCTCTCACCCTGACACCTGCCACACCCACTCTTTGCTTTGCCATCAGCTCATTGCAGTCTACCCACCGTTGGGCCCACCCGTGCATCGTAACTTAAGGCTTCTCAAAATTAATGTTGCTCTGCCAATTAATAACATAGTATATTTTTTATATTTCTCTTGCAGTCAAATTGTAAACGTACATATGTGAATTACTTGTTTTATCAATTTATATTTCACTTTGATATCTGCATTACTTTTCATATTTGTCGTCAATGTATTTGTATTCTCATATTGTATCTGCAGTCCAACATTTGATTACATTAATGATAAATTATGTGTTGTTATTTGCATATCTTTGTTGTTTTTACTTGATAGGTCAGCATCTAAAAAGACTGCGGTTTTTTTTTTACCCCATTCGTTGTCTATTGTTTACGTAATCGATGTCGTCAGTTTTACTCCAGCAACATGTTTCCATTATCTAATCTGGTCAATCAATGGTCATTACGAACAATAGCGGATATAAAATACAATCTTGAATTGATATCTTTTACAACCCTGCACCAGTTTCTTTTGGTCATTGTTAGTTGAGATTTCACACTGTGCATTACCATTTCTCTTTGTTATTATATATAAATATTTTTGGTTGCATCCCATAATATTCCACATATAGGTTATGTATATGTAATCAAAGATTCTATTTTAATCAATCGATAGTATTTAGAATACAGCTTTGTTGCTTTCAAATACACCCCACTTAGTTAAGTATTAAGATCATTGTTTGATCCAAATAGCTTAGCGCAGATCTAAAAACCAGTTTGCAATTCTCTCATAGTTGTATCCAATGCATTTTAGATTATATTTAAAATATCGAAATGTCTTGCTTATTGCTTATAATAAGAGTATTCCTCTTTAGCTATTTGATGAAATATATCTTGTATATGTTTGATAGTTCTATCATCTGCTGCTTTATTATTTCTGCATTACTGATGTCATCAAACTTTGTCCTATTATTACCATGGGATGGATTGCCTCCACGATTTCAGTGTCATTAGTTAACACAGTCAGCTGATACTGTATGACTATTCTATTCATTTTACTACAATACTCTCCCGTCAGTTATTAATATACATTATTAATGTAATGAGAAGACGGAAAACTAGATAGAGAGATAGAGGCTAGAGTACAAAAGCAAATGCTGTAACCTACCAGCTAGCCCCATTGTTAAGGCACCCAAAAATTTCACAGGCAGCTAAGAAACAAATGATCAACAGCATTTTTATACCTACTTTGTGTTACCAGAGCCAAATATGGACATTGAGCAAAGCGCAGTCACAAAAATAACTACATGTGAAATGCGTTGCCTGAGAAAAGTTACCAACAACACAAGAAAAGACAGAATCACCAACATCAGCATAAGAAAGAAAGTTGGCACAAAACCGTGCTTGAATTATATAGATAAACAAAGAATGAAGTGGTTTGGCCACTTAATAAGAATGCATCCAAACTCCACAGTATACAGAGTCTTCTACAACAGAACATCGGGAAGAAGGCAAGAGGAAGACCACGGAAAAGATGGTTAGATGGCGTGGCAGCATCCTGTGAAAGAGCAAAGATAACAATCAAACAAGCCACCAGAACAGCGCAAGACAAAAACAGAAAACCACGACACTGGGCAACAACCCGGTAGCAGTGTGACGACAAAAGAAGAAGATTAATGTACTACAGAAACATGCTGCCACTTGACTGTATACACTACAATTTACTACATACATCTTTAGTTTGATTACATCTCAGGTTACTAATTCCCTTCTATAAATCTCTACTTTGCGGACATTGTCAACTAATTAATTTACTTTATAAATCACTAGTCAGTTGATAAATGAATGAAGCACAATCTGGTTTTACAGGAAACATTAAAAGCTTCTTACCGGAATAGCAGCACTCAATCAGGCCGAGGTATCAACGCTGCTGAAGGTCTGTTAGCATCATCACCAAGCAACGATAAAAAAGTTATTATTATCTTCACAGATGGCAAAGCATCAAATGCTACTGACAGTAAGTAAATGATGTCATAAATCCTTGAACTCATGAAGTAGAAAGATAATTACTGTATGATCACAATATCTTGAAAATCAATACTGTAATATATAACTATTGTTTTAATCGAATCATAAAACATTATTGAAATAACAAAATATCGGCATGTACTTATATGTACCAGTACTTATGACATTTGTACTACATAAGCAGAAACATATGGTTCTGTTGCATATTGAGATTGAACATACATTGGCTCAAATAGCATTGTACTCATAACAGTAGATGCTGAAAGCTGATAGACTAATTGCAAATCATTGGGCCCAAAATAAGCAGTATGAAGACACTGTGTACAAGTAACAGAAGCTGTTAAAAATATCTTTTCAATGTGTGCCACAGTAAAATATATTTAGTGAATGAAAGAAATATAGAAAATATTAAAATTACTTGCAATACGCTCTTTAAATCAAACCTAAAGGCAGACTTTTATATGTATAATAAATTATAACAAATAGGAACAAATTGATTAATATAAAATAACACTGCAGTAAAACTATTTGATTACGCTCTGTTATTTACTGATAAAGGCCTTTTGTCAAACGTTGCTGATTTTGTCATGTTTTGTAATTTGTAAAACTATCAGCATTTGTGATTACGTGTTTTGATTAAAGACTAAACATATAAGACAGGTAAACACTGACGATAACTACAATGTTGATAACAGAGATGAAATTATCCTGTTATTATTCAAAACTATATAAGTAGCATAAATGAAGAAATGTGTAATTTATGCTAGCTCCTGTCACGTTTTATGTCAACGAAAGGTCTGAACCGGTATTTGTTAGATCACAGACGAGTTTGTATATTCTGATTCTAGCCAGCAATAAACGAAACAAACTCATTTATGTTATGTAAATGTATGATCTCTATTGATGAGTTTCTAACTTTCACCATCTTGTATTACAGCCGAGATTGCTGCCGATAATGCTCATCAGGAGGATATTATAATAATTGCTGTTGCAATTGGAAATGAAGTGAATTACACACAACTGCTCTACATTGCAAGAAATTCAAACTTCGTGTTCCAAGCTGATGATATCTCTGGTTTGACTTCATTATTAAATGATATTGTACATGCAGTGTGTAGTGGTAAGTAAAAACACATACCACTTGTATATTTTTTATAGTTGTGTACATTAAATCTCACAAATGTTACGTGATACACATTTTGAACATGTCATGTTATTGGTTATTAGTTACTAAACTGACGTCATTGTACTATGGACAGATTTATAGGTGCTCAGTCTCCACAGCAGACATCGAAGAGTATGCATACTGATAGTAGCCGTGGCTCTCTGATTAAACACACCTCTCACTCTCCCTCTCATGCATCCAGTTCTACTTATACAACGGGTAACTCCAAACTGCCAAGATCGCTTGATCGATTCAACATCTATTTTAGTATTCTCATCTAACAGACAATCGCGAAGAGACCAAAGAACATCCCCATTTATCCATCTTCAACTCTCCAGCAATCGATGCTGTTGATGCAAACCTGACCGCTCTCTCATTACCGTAAACACTCGCATGCCCATGACAGTATATCAACGTACGCCTGTGGAGGTTAGAAACTTCTATAGACGACATTCACTCATACCGAAACCTGCCCTTCTGGATCTTGTGAAGCATCGACTGAGAGTCAGATACAACTACAACCCCAGTAAATAAAGCCATAGAAAGCCAATGGAGGAAAGCAGTAACGGCCTCAACTCATCCTCAAAATAAGATTGTCCCGTAGCTCCATCGCTCTGCAACAACCCACCATGCATTAGCCAAACAGCCACGTCACGTCATGTACCATTTGCCCAAATTATAACAATCGCTTAGTGTGTTCTCTTGTATATGTTGTTTTATGTTATAATATGCGATGGACGTCATGACAAATTGGGCATTCCCATTCGTGCTCTGTCCTCCGCTGCAGCATCCATCCCAAAGTCTATTTGCTCATCGTACCCATTAGAAGTTGATTACTACATCTTTTCTCTCTACCACAAAGACGACACTGTCAGGCATGTCAAAACTGAACGCCTAATTCTCGAACTCGTTCTATTGTCTGAGACTTGACCATGTCACATAATTGAGAGCGTATCGCATTGATTGAGTTATGACAATTGTATATTGATATCTCTTTTATTTTGAGTTATGACAGCTGTGTTATAATTAAATCTTACGTGTGTATCATTTAATCTTATTTACATACGTTGTGATATGTATATTATGTATTCTCAATTACATGCGATTTTCCAGCTGTGTCTTGTTTTTGCAAATTAATATAAGTTCTTATAGATTGTTATTCTCCTCAATAAATTATCATAAGATGTTTCGTGCTGTTAAATAAGCATAATTGTTGTTAGTTTATTTTTTAAATTTAGTGTAACCTATTTGTTGTTAGTTGTCTCCAGTTGGTTAACTTCAGTTAGTTGTTTCTAGGCGTTTACACTTAACAATATAGATGGCTTTGACACATTTATAAATCGACATCTCTATCCAGAGTGATGGAGATTGGGGGAAGTAAGAACCGACAAACATTTGCATTTATCTGATGCACAAGGCATTTGAAAAATCGACTCGAAAAAAGGTGTAGTTATTCGTTGCATGCTGATAACGACATTGGGGGAGAACTTGCAGCACCTATAGATCTATCAGTATTGATATAATAATGTTTAATTACAAATTACTAAGCGTCTGTATTTTAAGTGGGCATATGTAGCTTAAGCGTTAGTGAGCTCGATTACACAACACGCATATATGTTTCAAACCCCGCTGCTGGCATTTTAGAAGCAAATTCGTTCCCGTGGATTTTTGAAAATTAAAAATAGATCTCATTGTTCAGAAAACAAGGGCAAACTACTGATCTCCACATAAAAAAGAAATATCACTTGAACCAAACCGTGCAATTATGATTCAAACCCATAAACTTTATAACGAAAGGCAAACAGATTAACCATTGGCAACAAGGCACCCAACACTTATAAAACCTAGTCAAACTGTAAGAATACCAAGTCTAATGTGGTGTTGATAGAGAAGTGTACAATACTGGTAGCCAAAGAAAAATAGTAAACCAATATAAACCTGTGTTGTTAGTTGTCACATGCTGAATAGATCGGTGCACTTATAGACTAATTCGATTGATGATCAGAGCTGATGATCCGACAACTAAACTAAACACCCAATATGAGATGTTCATCCTAGTTAACTTTTGCTTTTTACTGATAGAACATATTGATAAGTATTGAATCTTATCTACATTACAGTTCAAATAAATGATAACTTTTCCAACATCCATCAGTGACATGCCGACTGTATAGGCCAACAAGTAACTCAACAACATAACTTTATGCATGTGTGGTGTACATGGATTCTGATCAGTGGCGGTTCGTGATCGTTTTTGTATGTGGGACCAAACACACATTTTCGGGAAAATCATGGTTTTGGGTTAGGTTATATTTTAAT
The DNA here is from genome assembly GCA_020796225.1 of Arion vulgaris. Classification (NCBI taxonomy): domain Eukaryota; kingdom Metazoa; phylum Mollusca; class Gastropoda; order Stylommatophora; family Arionidae; genus Arion; species Arion vulgaris. Next base: position 28,193,929 of record CM036772.1, read on the forward strand.
TTATTAAATAATAAAGTCACGTTACACATTATTTTTGGTGGGGCAAGGTCCCTCTGGCCCTTAATGACTAGCCGCCACTGATTCTGATTATGGTACTTTGCGATCATATTTTTGTTTCACTGTAAAAATTGTTTAGCAATAATATCTTAATTGTTTTTCTTTTCGTCTACAGTGCTATAATCTTGGTGAGTTTATTATGATATCATAGATCTAGTGGATAAGATATTAATTGCTATATTGTTTGTTATATTTAATGAATCACAAACAATCGTTTTTTACTCTCATAGATTATGGACATGTTTTTTGTTTACCTCTCTTTCTAAGATACCATTTGTACTGTTTTCTTTTATATATTTACATTTCACAAGCTTCAATTCTTCTTCTCTCAATCTACTTGTTCATTATTCACATTTCTGTCTTATACAACAGTGTTCAATATATGTAGTAATTTATATCTCTCATTGTTTACATATTTGCTTATCATTCGCTATCTGATAGTTATTTACTTGTTGTCTATTGATAGTCAGTCCTGATTTCATTTCCATTTATTTTAATATTATTTATGAATGGGCGATGAGAAGTCACGGTTCTGAACACATCCTCTCACATTCCTTTCATTATGTCAGAACACATCCCTCTCCCATTCCTTTCATTATGTCAGAACACATTCCTCTCACATTCCTTTCATTATGTCAGAACACATCCCTCTCCCATTTCTTTCATTATGTCAGAACACATCCCTCTCACATTCCTTTCATTATGTCAGAACACATCCCTCTCCCATTACTTTCATTATGTCAGAACACATTCCTCTCACATTCCTTTCATTATGTCAGAACACATTCCTCTCACATTCCTTTCATTATGTCAGAACACATTCCTCTCCCATTCCTTTCATTATGTCAGAACACATTCCTCTCACATTCCTTTCATTATGTCAGAACACATTCCTCTCACATTCCTTTCATTATGTCAGAACACATTCCTCTCACATTCCTTTCATTATGTCAGAACACATCCTTCTTCCATTCCTTTCATTATGTCAGAACACATTCCTCTTCCATTCCTTTCATTATGTCAGAACACATCCCTCTCACATTCCTTTCATTATGTCAGAACACATTCCTCTCACATTCCTTTCATTATGTCAGAACACATTCCTCTCACATTCCTTTCATTATGTCAGAACACATCCCTCTCACATTCCTTTTATTATGTCAGAACACATCCCTCTCACATTCCTTTGATTATGTCAGAACACATCCCTCTCACATTCCTTTGATTATGTCAGAACACATCCCTCTCACATTCCTTTCATTATGTCAGAACACATCCTCTCACATTCCTTTCATTATGTCAAAACACATCCTCTCACATTCCTTTCATTATGTCAGAACACACCCCTCTCACATTCTTTTCATTATGTCATAACACATCCTCTCACATTCCTTTCATTATGTCAGAACACATCCCTCTCACATTCTTTTCATTATGTCAGAACACATCCCTCTCACATTCTTTTCATTATGCCAGAACAATACAGAGAACACTAAAGATAGAAAATGTAAATTTAGTTGTTTACAGTTGACCTTTGACGATGTTTAGGATTTATGAAGATATGGGTTATTAGTATATATTCTATCATCGATATAGGGGAAGACTGCAGTAAAACTATGTAGTATATATGTAGTGTGCTGTGAATTTCGTTACTCCTATTGTATCGTTTGCTTGATAAAGGCCTTTAGGTCGAAACGTTTCTGTGTATTGTTTTTGGATTTTTTTACTTTGTAAAACACCACTGTACTTTGTTTTTATGTGTTTTGCCATATGTATTCTATCTGAATAACGTTTGTTATTAGTGTACCTGATATCTGCTTTTATTACATCTTATTAAGATATATTTCATCTTAGTAGTATATATTTCATCTTAGTACAAATTATCAACAATGGTTTCTGGTAAGGACAAGGATTATCAGCACCTACTTGTTATTAGTCTACATGTATTTTTTTTTTTAATGTTTCATCTGGTTCTTATTGTTGCAAATATATCTTATAAGTTCTTTGTAAATAACTGACTTTATTTATTCACAGAACCGATAATCCAGTCTCAACCATTTTGACTTCTGAAAACTAACTATCTAAAATTTATGAAAATAGAAATATTTCCACAATTTTGGACTCTTGGAGAAATTGCAAGTGATTTCAACTAGTTCTGTAATGACAAGAATATTAATACAGAAATAAAGATTACTGCATTTATCTGATTTAGTTATTCATTAATTTATTGTTTGTATACATGTGTCATATACCGTTATTGTGTATTTCTTGACCAAGTCTTCAAGTTGATGTCAATATTGAAAATGGTTTGTATTGTTGAAGGTAATCTCCATCGTCAGCACCCATAAAAACAAGTCAAAGACCTTACATACCCAGGGAGCATCTTTTCAGCAAATGGAATAATAACTAACAAAATCCAGAATAGATACAACAAAGCATATCAAACACTAGGATATATCGCACGAAGTTTAATATGCAAACTGGTCAACATGAAAATGAAAAGAACATTGTTCAACACAATATTTCTCTCTACATTATGCTATCAGTGCCAAATCTGGACACTGACATTAAATGACAAGAAAACTAATCACAACAGATATGAAGTGTCTACGAATAATGCTGTGAGTAACAAGAAACAAGAAGAGACCGGCTTAGAAATGAAGACATCGAGAAAAATGTGGGTACAACATCAGTATTGAACTTTATCAAGACGTAACAAGTTAAATGGTTCGGCCACGTCAGGAGATTACCAACAGGTGTGTACCACAGAGAGCAATGTTGCTCCTATACAGTGGACACACAATAGTCGGTTCCATAAATGCCTTCTTATCCTGACGATGTGAGGCAATACATGATTCAAGACAAGACAACAAAGAAGAAGTTATAATACACTAATAATATAAAGTGACCTGTAGTTAGGTTTGATGAGAAAAATAGTTTGAAGGGCACTCGATTTAGATATCAAGAAATGTTAGCAGAAAAGCATGCAACAAGAAGAGAGATACAAGATATAACACATTCTTGCTCTAAGAGTAATACAATAAAACTGGGTTACAATCAAATATTGATACATTATTTGGATGTAAACTTAATTTTCCGTTCTTCATTTGGTCGCGTAGAAACTCCAAACTCATTATCCATCTTCAATACTATGACTAAAGATTATCTCAAAGTAAGTAGGTCTGTATTCTTATTGTTGTAAGCAGTCACATGACCAGTACAGTAGATTGACGGAAAGCTTTTTGAAGTACATATTCAATTCCTAGCTTTGACTGTTATGAAACAAAATTAATAATGTATGTTAAATTCGCCAAACACTTGGTATATATATATATATTCATTAAAACACAATTCCTAGAAAAGTATACACAAGACGTAGTATCACATAATGGAGTAAATATTTTAGAAAAAGAAAAACACCCACCCCCTCCCCAAGCAGACAAAGATAGTTGGTAAATAAAACAGTGGGTTATATTTGGTCTCTGTGGCGTAGAGATTAAGTTCTTGTCTCTCGTGCTAAAATTACTAGGTTTGCTCCATCGGATATTTTCCCAGAGATTCATGACCTAACGATAAAATCTAGGTCTCGTGTTCCATTTCAGCACGTAAAAGAACACTTGGCAATTCAAAATTGGGAAGAGCAGACTGGAAAACCACTGAGCGGGCAAAATTAATTAGAGAAGATTTTAAAAACAATTCCTGCAAAAATATCTTCACCATCTTCAACACTACATCGGGATCATCGCCGGTGCTATGGAATTCAAAGGGGCTGCAGTTGAGATCGTCATGTGTAAAAAACAAAATCGGAGCTCATCTGGTCACTCATCCAAATGCAATGATGATGGTCCTCTCAATCAATCAATCAATCAATCAAATATAACAAATGTATAAACTAGTTACACACAATCAGAATTGTATTAGAAAAGTCCAGAAACAATATATGATGTTGCAAAATACAATAATGCAATATTTAAATATATATATATACAAAACACGACGGAAATTCTTCTCAATAACCTCTTTTTTTCGCTGACGATGCTGCCTTAGTCGCACACCGTGAAACTACACTGCAATGTCTTATTATAATAATTTGACCAATCCATGCGACATATTTTCTCTGACTAAAAGTGTTTCCAAAACAGTTGTTTTATGTCAGGAAGGTAACTCAATAAATATCACTTTAAATGGCAACCATCTAACACCAATTCAAACATTATGCTATCTTGTGGCCATGATCATTGCCAGGCTTTCTCTTGATGAAGAAATCAGAGCGAGCTTAGGACAACACAAAACTAACATTTCTAACATTGTTTTAAGGTACTTTATAAGCTGATATTTATTTTCGTAAGGATGTTCTTGATGCCGTCGCTCCATCTTTTGCGTTGTCTTCCTCTTGTCGTGTACTCGTTATACTTTTTCTGTGTGGCTCTCTGTGTTAGGCGATAGCAGGGCATTCTTGTCAGGTGTCCAAACCATTTAATATGTTGTTCTTTTATGAATTGCATACCTGGTTTCACATTCAATCTTCTTTGATTTCTTTATTTCTAATTTTGTCTCTTATTGTCACACCTACAGCTCTTCTAAGAAACCATATCTTTGTTGATCTCATTTTCCGCTCATTAGCTGCTGTTATTGGCCCTGTTTGACACTGGTAACATATTGTTGGCTAGAAAATCCGTCATCAAAATCAAACTCATTAGAAATGGTATATCAATGTCTGTTTTGAGAAGTCAACACTATGACCCAATAGCCTCACACTAATTTCGATATACGTCTTTAATTAAAAGTGCCTGTCGTATTTCTGAAGTCATTTGTTTACCACGGTCACCCCCGAGTTGATTTGATGCAGAGCGCGGAAAATTCAATATTTGTTTTTAATTGATTTTGTCCTGAATATTGCTTTTTTTTGTCATCAATGTATTAAATGGCTCTAAAAATTAGTATTCATCGACCGTGCCAATGGACGCGTTAAATATATAGCACAAAGAAGGAAACTTCTAGATGGTATGATTGTTTGAAACTGAAATATTTTGGTCACATTAAAAGACAAAATGTCTTATAGAAGCATACATACATGTGTGAAGAAGACAATGTCAACATGGAAGTAAATAATTTTCTTAACAAAACCTTTCAATGACATTTTTTTTTTTATCAAGAAAGCAAGTTAATTAATATTTTTCCCTTTGACATGTTTAACAAAATATGAAAAGTCCTAGGATTAACTCTTAAAACACAACTAACAAAATATATAGAAGTAATGTCTTGTAATTGTTACTATACAATAGTGAGAGCTACAATAACATCGTGCACAAACTATAAACATTTATAAATAAATTGGTTATTGGTTTTTGGTTACTAAACTGATGTCATTGCACTCTGGGCAGACCCATAGGTGCTCAGTCCCCCCAATAGATATCGAAGAGTATGCATACTGATGGTTCCTGTGGCTCGCTGATTAAACACACCTCTCACTCTGCCTCTCAGGCATCCAGTTCGACTAGAACAACGGGTAACTCCAAACTTCCTAAATCTCTTCATCGATTCAACATCGATTTTAGTGTCCTCATCCAACGGACAGTCGCGAAGAGACCGATGAATATCCCCCTCATCCATCTTCAACTCCCCAACAACCGATGCTGTTGATGCAGGCCTGTCCGCTCTCTCATTACCTCAAAACCCGCATGCCCAGGACGGTATATCCACGTAAGCCGCTGGAGGTTAGAAACTTCTATATACAACATTCACTCATACCGAAACCTGCCCTTCTGGATTTTGTGAAGCATCGACTTAGAGTCAGATACAACAACTGCCCCAGTAAATAAAGTCCCAGAGATCCAATGGAGGGCAGCAGTAACGGCCTCAACCTCCATCCTCATACTAGAAGTAGTTGTCCCGCATGCCCCACTTTGCTATGCAACAACCCTGCCATGCGCATTAGCCAAGAATCCCCAATTAGAATTCTCACCACGTTGAACCGACCCATAGGTATATATAACAACATCATCATCCCTTGCATTATCTTCTATCAGCTGCCTCACTTCGAGATCAGCCTTCATGTTGCCCAAATTTCTACATTCTCTTCCAAGAGTAATGATAACGTTGAGATAGTTGGTCTTGCTACCATCTGTTGGGATCCATTCTTTCCCTTTTGGTAGGGTCGCAATCGTAGTCACCTGGCCAATTGTTCTCTCAGCCTAGGCCATCCACGACATTCTACGCATGATTCTCGTGCCCTTAACATCATTAGTGTTCTTGTGTAGTGGATGTCTCTTATCCGCAGTAACCCGCATATATGCCTTGGTTTGGGCGATTGCATGACGGGAGTGTAGTGACAGAAGGCCCAGCATATATCTAATCTTCACAATGGGCGTAGTTAAGCCCATGTCTATACGCATACCTTCATTCTGAACCTGTTCGAGTCGTTCACATTGTGATCCTGATATCGTAAGAATTCCGAGTCCGTAATCTACCACTGACATAACCAGTCGATCGAACAAAAGGGCAAATACTCTGCTCAGGTGTGTGGCCACCATAACTTTGAGAGCCGCAAGACCACGCTAGCAACGTTGTATCGTCTGTTGAATATGGTGTTTGAAAGATAGACTACGATCAAATGTTTTCCAAGATAGCACAGCCTGTCTATGCGCTCGATGGTATGTTTATCAAAGACTACACGGGGTAGGTCAGCCTTGACTATGTATGACTATATATTTAACGAGCACCACAACATACACGCTTTTTTCAGGATTGACCTGAGAGCGAGACTCTCTTCACCAACCCGAGACGGTAAGCAATGTTTTCAAAATGTCGTCAACCATCTCTCGTCTATCTGACCCAGTCCTATATACTAAGATATCATCTGCAAATGTAAATGTCCGACCCAACCCGGTTGACTGAATTTTAGCCACATTTGCTGTGTAAATATTAAACAACACGGGTGATAGAGGAGAACCCTTGGGTAATCCCGGCATATACAGTGCCGGATTAGGCTAGCGCGGGCCCGTAGCAAATTTTAGCGCGGGGCCCTAGGTTTTGTATGATAATAAAATAAAACACAACTTTTACAAACAAACTTTTCTTGATTTAATGTGAGCAAATTTAGAGATAATACTAGACAAATCAATTTCTCTAAGTAAATTACTTTCAATGTTCATTAAGGTGAGGTTATTTAGACGATCTTGTCCCATCATGTACCTTAACTCACTTGTTATACACTTTAATGTTGAAAAGAACGTTCTCCGCTGCAGTTAGTAATCATTAAAAACTAGTAAATTCGTAAGACTATTTCTACATTTGGGAAACACGACTCTAATAAATTGTCCATTATAAGTTTATAAAATTGCAGTTCTAGAACCTCATGCTTTTCGTTGCAAATAGCAGCAGTTACATTAGTTTTAAGAAGTTCAGTGAACTGCATAAGTTCGTCGCCTAGGCTTTCTTCCAAATCCTCTTGGTAAGAGCTGACAATATTTGGAGTTCTTTTCAAGATCTCTTCCTCTGTAATATATTTTAACTGCCGGAGTATTCTACATACATCAGACACTCTATGGTACAACCTAAATCAATAACTTTGCAAACAAAACAGAACAGTTGTCCTTTAGTTTCTGTATAACACAACCAATCTCTCACGTGAGTTTTGTTTGTTGGTGTATGTGTGTATGTGAAAACGACTTTCGACAAAATCGTGGATTGTTTGAAGTTGTTTGGCCATTCACCAATATCGTTGGAGTACATTTTACTTTCGTTGTGTTTTTGGCTTGTAGAAGATGTTGCTACATTAGAAGCATGTGCTGTGCTTTCTGCCTCTCTTTGGCATGAAGATGATATGGCTAAATTGGGAGGACTTGTTGTACATTCGATTTCAGTTTGTCTTGTGAAAAATGTGGCTAAATCGTGAAGAGTTGCTAATCTTAATGGTAATATTGGTAATGATGATTCTTCTATAGCACTGCTTTCATCTACTACACAGTAGGACACGTCTTCTGTATTTTCTGCTTCGATTTCGTTGGATTCAGCACCATCACACACGACATTTAAAAATTCAGACAGCTTGCGTGTTTTTGATATAACATCTGGTTATTTTTCCATTTTCATCTGTCACATAGGCGCGGCGCCCTAGAAGCGCGGGGCCTAGCATTTGCTATTCGCTACTAGGCTAATCCCTGGGCATATACGTACAGGATCCGAAGTCCATGTTCCTAAAAACGTAGTGCAACGGTTCTTTCCATTAAAGAAGCAGCTATCCAGTTCACCAGCCAAGGACTAACTTTACATTTAATCAAAGAGCGCACCATTATTGAAAAATTCACCTTTTTATAAGCATCCTCCAAGTCGATGGCCACAGCAACAGTCTCTTGCTTAGATTGGAAGCCTTCATAAACATCATATGTAAACGGCCAGCATTGTCCCATGTCTCTTTCATTGGCCGGTAGCTACCCAAAGTGCCAAGAATGTGGTCATTCTCTAAGTGACACATTACCTTTCTGGCCACAATCTTCTCTAGTAATTTGCCATATACATTTTACAAGGTGAGTATGCGGTAGCTGCTGGGCAATTTAGGATCCTTCCCATTTATTCAGAAATAAATGTTTAATACGAATCCTGCTAAATGTCACGCCAAATAGAATAGTACAGGAAGAGCGTTTAAAACGAGTATGTATTGCATGATTGGATCATCAGGTACCGTGTGGCTGGCGTAGGTGATCATGGATCTCCACAAATCTCTGTGTTGGTGTTTGCTATCAACTCAGATGTTGACGCTCTACAGTGTCATGAAGTCAGACTATCCAAAATTTTCTCCCTCTGTTTTCCTCTGTCTCATCTACCCTCGATTTTAATGGTTGTCACAATGTGTTCTTAACCTCCCATCCTCATCACATGCCAGAAAAATGATGACTACCTCTTTCTAATATTGATGATAAGCTTTATCTGTGTCTTGATCTCATTCAACACCTCCACATTATTGGATACCATCATTACAAGACGAAGATGGATCTTGATTGGTCATGCAGGTCGTAAGCCTGTAGGGTTATTATTTATAGCAGCTCTCCGGTGGTTAGCAGATGGGTAAAGAAGACAGGAATATCCAGACACACAAAACATGGAGAAGAATAATGGAAAGAGTATACAGATTGTGATCTAAGGAAGAAACAATGAATAGAAAAGTGACAGAACGACAACAGAAATATTTGGTAAAAGTCGTATGTTTCACACGTGATACGACAAGAACATACATGAAGATTGAGCATGATGATGGAAGTATTGGGAAGACTTCGTTGAGATATACATTCCATTAATCAAGCATGATTAGAATGGAAGTATTGGGAAGACTTCGTTGAGATATACATTCCATTAATCAAGCATGATTAGAATGGAAGTATTGGGAAGATTCGTTGAGATTACATTCCATTAATCAAGCATGATTAGAATGGAAGTATTGAAGATATTCTGTTGAGATATAACATTCCATTAATCAAGCATGATTAGAATGGAAGTATTGGGAAGACTTCGTTGAGATATACATTCCATTAATCAAGCATGATTAGAATGGAAGTATTGGGAAGACTTCGTTGAGATATACATTCCATTAATCAAGCATGATTAGAATGGAAGTATTGGGAAGACTTCGTTGAGATATACATTCCATTAATCAAGCATGATTAGAATGGAAGTATTGGGAAGACTTCGTAGAGATTCCATTAAGCAAGCTGTGATCAGAGAGACGTTATGTAAAGGACATGCTACTTGAAGATATATCAGAATATAGTTCATGTGTTTGAACACATAGTGAAATCTATACTATAAAATAGAACGTTAATGAGGAAGAGTAATAGAACGACATTTTGTTGGAGTAAAATCAAGAGGGAATACACAACTAAAACCAGCGATACCTTCGTGGTAAAATATATATTGAAGTTAACTGTTGACGTCAACATGGCTGATAATATAAACTTTCTTTTGAAGTTTATTCTCTATTGTATAGTGGCTAAGCAAGGTCTAATGAATCTCATTCATATTTTACACTTTGCTTTAAAGGTATCATTTGGGTGATGTCTATCTCACTGGGAATGATTGCTAAATGCGCACTTTAAAAACTAACCAATGATAATCGTTACTCAAAGTTAAAAATAGAGAAAATGATATCCTTATAAATAAGTTATTTTGAAGATGTGCGTCTTGTCCTTCACAGCTGGGACATTCCACACAATTTAACACAACAAGTAGAGATACGTGTGAGATGTCGACTAATCAATATATGAGTAAAATTAATGTGATATAGTAGACAATACTTTAGAGTTGGCATTTAATAATATAATATTGATAACAATGACGAGAAAATTGTATTCAGTCAAGTGCGTTGCTTGTTGTTCATAAGTGCGTTGCTTGTTGTTCATAAGTGCGTTGCTTGTTGTTCATTAGTTCGTTGCTTGTTGTGGTTATTGAAACTGAGGGCACATAGTTTAATATGTGTCAATCAAATAACGGAAAGTTGAGAAGAATACAAAGACGCAGTCCATCTTCAAGTTAATGTGGTTCATGTTAACATAAAGAGATACGTTTGTATTTGGTCGTCCATTTGTGCTTCATTTTAATTTGTCACTCCTGTTTGTTCGTTTGCTTGATAAAGGCCGTGTTGGTCGAAACGTTGCTGTTTATCGTCACGTTTCTGTATTTTGTAAAACTATAGTACTTTGTTTGTACGTGTTTCGCTATTTACAAGTTTTACTGCAGTCTTCCCCCTATTTCGATGGTTCATGTTTGCTCGTTATCACTTATTGCATAAAATGAGATTAGATATGTATTTAAGGATGCCGCAATGAGCTGTTGATTTATTCTGGGTAATCAAGATTACTACAGACCGTCCTAAGATATCAATTCGGAACAAGTAAGTAGACGTCTTTATGTTGCTATTTGTTTCGTGTCTTAGATGAAGTCGAGTTGGAGACTAGCTCTTATTCCAAACCCAAGTCACTTAGGATTTGCTAATCAAGCAGTCTCTGACAGCATAGTCCAGCTCCAGTCATAAGTGGAACACTTTTTACTAACATAGGACAACTAGGAATCTCTAGCGTTTCAAAATTCTTTCATTTGTTCAGATATGACCGGTTATCAATGAAAGATAACTTATCTAGGGAAAGACAACTATGTAGGCTACTTATTCACATCTTCCACACCCATTATTATCGTATAGTGAATGTATCAGATTTTCCAAGTGAGTATGTCTATGTTTGTTTCGTGGTGAGTCTGTACCTTCTTTACTCTCATGGAATTTCACTTGCTTCATGGAATATGTGTCCCTTCTTGACTCACATTCAAACACAGAGTTGAAACTAGAACTGCATAAAAACGTTGATCTTTCATTCTTGCCTTATTTGTTAGTTCATATTTTCTTGTTTCATTTGGGGAATTCCTCCCTTGTTACATTATATCGGAACTTGGAATTGCAACTGTTACTAAATATGCACGTCAATGATGTGCTAGTTATTTTAGTTTCACACATCATTCTCGTTTTTCTGGACAATTCTTCAACAAGAAATATATGTACACTTTTTAAATCTTCTATAATTCATATGTTGACGTATATACAGTTGTTACGTCGTAAAGCAATTTTATTGTACTCTGGTCAGCCTCATAATAGTCTACATCATCGTTTCCTAAACTGGGGTCAACGATAATGCACACGTTTGGGAAACGTTGGTCTACATCATGAGATGTGTATCATGAGATGTGTATCATGGGATGTGTATCATGAGATGTGTATCATGAGATGTGTATCATGAGATGTGTATCATGAGATGTGTATCAAGAGATGTGTATCAGAGATGTGTATCATGAGATGTGTATCATGAGATGTGTATCAGAGATTTTATCATGAGATGTGTATCATTGAAATTTTGTATCATGGATTGTATCATGAGATGTTATCATAAGATGTGTATCATGAGATTTGGTATCATGAGATGTTACATGGATGTGTATCATGGGATGTGATCATGAGATCGTATCATGAGATGTGTATCATGAGATGTGTATCATGAGATGTGTATCATGAGATGTGTATCATGAGATGTGTATCATGAGATGTGTATCATGAGATGTGTATCATGGGATGTGTATCATGAGATGTGTATCATGAGATGTGTATCATGAGATGTGTATCATGAGATGTGTATCATGAGATGTGTATCATGAGATGTGTTTCTTTCCTTCATTCTAATTGTTGTCTTGCTTTTTTCGTTCCAGTTTTGAATTTGCAAATGTAGTCATGAAAATGATTATAGCCATATAAATATATATATGAGGTTTTCGCCTTTACAGACGGTCATTTATCCAGGGTTTTACTGTGACAACTTCTGAGTTTTTGCTTGTATCTTTTGCAATTCAGCTCACCTTTAAGTCTCTTTTCAAAAGACTATGCACCAAGCGTACTGTTGTTTTCCACATACCTCGGTCAGCATCTAGGTGTACTCATTTCAGCAGCTAGGTGTACTCATGTCAGCAGCTAGGTGTACTCATGTCAGCATCTATGTGTACTCATGTCAACAGCTAGGTGTACTCATATGTTGAAAATAATAGAAAAGTTCTTCATTGAGTACTTGTAGATATCTTTATATCTCAGCAGGGCTCTACATTTCTCAAGTCTCTTCCTTTCCGAATGTTTGCAGACCTAAAGCTATTACTGTATGAGAATATTTTCCATTTTTCTTTCATGTCATATCTATGTTAGTTTTCTACCGTTGAGCACTCCCATCATGGTTGTCAAAGTTGCACATTGCAGTACTTCAGAGTTGGTTGTCTTGTCGTACCACCATGTGCTCGTAATCTTGCAGAGATATCAAAGGTCAAAGATGTTTCTCTTCTCCAGCCTTGAATAGGCTTTTCATGCTTCTGAGCCACATAATAAAGAGCTAATTACACAGGCCTGTTATATTTAAATCGTTGCCCGCAATGTTAAGTGTGTGTTGTCGCGCGCTCTCTTTGATATTTTGACGAATGTAGTAGCAACACTACCTATTCGAGCGTTGATTTCTTTGTCAAGAGAGAGAACCTGGCAGTGACTATTTCAACACTACCTATTCGAGCGTTGATTTCTTTGTCAAGAGAGAGAACCTGGCAGTGACTATTTCAACACTACCTATTCGAGCGTTGATTTCTTTGTCAAGAGAGAGAACCTGGCAGTGACTATTTCAACACTACCTATTCGAGCGTTGATTTCTTTGTCAAGAGAGAGAACCTGGCAGTGACTATTTCAACACTACCTATTCGAACGTTGATTTCTTTGTCAAGAGAGAGAACCTGGCAGTGACTATTTCAACACTACCTATTCGAGCGTTGATTTCTTTGTCAAGAGAGAGAACCTGGCAGTGACTATTTCAACACTACCTATTCGAGCGTTGATTTCTTTGTCAAGAGAGAGAACCTGGCAGTGACTATTTCAACACTACCTATTCGAACGTTGATTTCTTTGTCAAGAGAGAGAACCTGGCAGTGACTATTTCAACACTACCTATTCGAGCGTTGATTTCTTTGTCAAGAGAGAGAACCTGGCAGTGACTATTTCAACACTACCTATTCGAGCGTTGATTTCTTTGTCAAGAGAGAGAACCTGGCAGTGACTATTTCAACACTACCTATTCGAGCGTTGATTTCTTTGTCAAGAGAGAGAACCTGGCAGTGACTATTTCAACACTACCTATTCGAACGTTGATTTCTTTGTCAAGAGAGAGAACCTGGCAGTGACTATTTCAACACTACCTATTCGAGCGTTGATTTCTTTGTCAAGAGAGAGAACCTGGCAGTGACTATTTCAACACTACCTATTCGAACGTTGATTTCTTTGTCAAGAGAGAGAACCTGGCAGTGACTATTTCAACACTACCTATTCGAGCGTTGATTTCTTTGTCAAGAGAGAGAACCTGGCAGTGACTATTTCAACACTACCTATTCGAACGTTGATTTCTTTGTCAAGAGAGAGAACCTGGCAGTGACTATTTCAACACTACCTATTCGAACGTTGATTTCTTTGTCAAGAGAGAGAACCTGGCAGTGACTATTTCAACACTACCTATTCGAACGTTGATTTCTTTGTCAAGAGAGAGAACCTGGCAGTGACTATTTCAACACTACCTATTCGAACGTTGATTTCTTTGTCAAGAGAGAGAACCTGGCAGTGACTATTTCAACACTACCTATTCGAGCGTTGATTTTTTGTCAAGAGAGAACCTGGCAGTGACTATTTCAACACTACCTATTCGAACGTTGATTTCTTTGTCAAGAGAGAGAACCTGGCAGTGACTATTTCAACACTACCTATTCGAACGTTGATTTCTTTGTCAAGAGAGAGAACCTGGCAGTGACTATTTCAACACTACCTATTCGAACGTTGATTTCTTTGTCAAGAGAGAGAACCTGGCAGTGACTATTTCAACACTACCTATTCGAACGTTGATTTCTTTGTCAAGAGAGAGAACCTGGCAGTGACTATTTCAACACTACCTATTCGAACGTTGATTTCTTTGTCAAGAGAGAGAACCTGGCAGTGACTATTTACCCAAATAGCAACATTTTTGAACTGTTGTTAGATGGTTACCATTTAAAGTGATATTTGCTGATGTGTTACTTCCCTGACATAAAAGCACTGTTTTGGTGACACTAATCGTCAGAGAAAATAATTCGCATGCCCTACCCATATTATTGAACATTGATTGCAAGTTATCATTACTTTTAGCTAATATGACAGCATCGTCCGCAAAAATGAGTTCCTTGACAAAGATTTATATCATTTGTATCTAGCATCTTGAGCGAAAACAGTTGAAGAGTTAGCCATCTGATCTAGTGCGGATGAAAACATTGCCATGGCATCCCCGAAAGAATGGTATATAAGAACTGCGAAGAAGAGGCTGAAGAGATCGAAGGAAAGTACTCATGATTGGTTGACTTCAATCTCGACATCAAAGCAGTAACGTACTGCTATCAAACGTGATGACATATGTTATGCCATCATGTAAGAAGATCATCAGTTTGGTCATTTGTGTGGAACAACAGATATGTTTCAATATTTTATGGAGTCCTGGTCTGCCGACCGTGACGAATGAATGTGTAGATATAGACTTCATGTCCTGGGAATATCTTGTGCAAGATCACCAAATATATCGCTGTAACAGTACAAGAGGAACCCGCATAGCTGAGAATCATTGTGCCGTTGTGGCACAGACAAAACGAGCTGCATGAAAAGACAGAAAACACAACAGCCAAATATATTCTTCTTCTTCTTTGCGTTCGTTCTTTACGACCAATTTTAATCGCTCTTTGTGATATGTTTAATCTTTGCCGAGAACGTGTATACGTTGCACATTGGTTGGTAGGCTCCTAAACGCATAGACTTCTATTCGTTTAGGATATGTGCATCCGATTTCAGCCAAACCTCCTTAGTCTCCTCTAGAGACATGCTTGGCAGGTAACAGTGGTTCTAATCTTTATACCCCAAATTTAGCCCTGGTAACCACTCGGGTGGACCACATATCTAACCTTGATCATGTATGCCCCGCTTGTGGTAGGGAGTTGTATTCTAGGATTGGACTCTATACAGTCATCGCTGCACACACTAGAGAGGTGCAGCAGCACACGACTGAGACAGGTGTCATCATTGCTTGCGATGGACGGTTATTAGATTAAATACATTATGATAGCAGTGAATGTCTTTATATTTCACTTAATATCAGTTATATCACATGTATCCTGCATACATTTTAGCATTAAATTGTTAGAGATTGTTTCTATGTTACCATTTCATCAGATATAGCATTTGTATTTTCATTTACTTTTTTTATAACAACATGTGTATTGTATACTTCATTAGATCTATCTGTAATATGCACAAATCACTCTTCATTGCATCTATTCTGCAAATCTTACCATGCATCCAAATACCATAATATAGGCAGTTCGGATGTTTATTTATAATTGGGCAGTACAGTATTAGTATTGATAGGAAACCCTTTGGAAATTAATGAGGCATTATGGAATCCCACAGAAAATTATTAACCTAATAAAAGCAACATATACAGATATGAAATGTAGAGTTCTTCATGAAGGTAAACTAACAGATACTTTCGGAATAGAAACAGGAGTGCGTCAGGGATGTCTTCTATCACCTTTGTTGTTCTTACTGACAATAGACTGGATTATGAAGACCACAGTAACTAACACCAGAAATGGAATCCAATGGACTCTGACAGAGCAACTAGATGATCTGGACTTCGCTGATGATATAGCCCTTCTGTCACATACACAAAATCAGATGCAGGATAAGCTAACACATTGAATCAAAGGTCCCAGCAACTAGGGCTGAACATTCATAAGGGAAAGACAAAGATATTGAGAATTAACCAAGCAAACGACAACTCGATCTCCCTGGGGAAATCCCACTTCAAGAGGTAGAATCATACACATATTTGGGCAGCAACGTAGACAAAGAGGGTGGAACAGATAGAGATGTTAAAATAAGAATACAGAAGGCAAGGGAAGCTTTCATTGCACTGGGAAACATTTGGAAGTCCAAAGAAATCAAATCTAGAACAAAAATTCGGATATTTAACTCTAATGTTAAAGCAGTTCTACTGTATGGGTCAGAAACATGGAGAACAACTAAAACAATAGAGCAATAAATTGCAAACATTCATCAACTGGTGTCTGGCAGAATAGAGGGAATAAGATGGTATGATAGGGTCACAAATGAGGAACTTATGGAGAGAACAAGACAGATTCCAGTGAACGAACAGGTTAAAAAGACGCTGGCGCTGGATAGGACACACTTTGCGAAAACCGGAGGGAATATAACAAGAAGGGTCCTACCTGGAACCCGCAGGGCAGCGAAAGAAAAGGAGGCCGAGAAATACATGGAGACGAGATTTGGAGGCAGAGATCAACAATATAAAGAAGAGCTGGAGGGAGCTGCAGGAGATAGCTAGAGATAGGAAAACTTGGCATGAGTTGGTTGAGGGCCTCATGCCCCAACCGGGTAAAAAGGCAAAGAGAGAGTACAGTATTGCAAAGCTTTGAATCGGATAAGCACATCATTGGAAAATATTTGAAAAATTAAGTAAAACTATCACCATGCTAAACCAAATCTGGAGAGTCAAAGAATTAAATATGAAAATAAAACTTGAAATAAATATAAACAGTGTCTTGGAAATGTTACTGTACCAAAGTGAGCGCTGTAAAATGACGCCCAACATCAGACACAAGTTAGTGACATTCGAAAAAAAGTTTAAGAAACATTGTGCAAATGTCCTTGGCAAATAAGATGACACATGAAGAACTTTTGAAACAAACAAATTGTGCGTCACATGGATACCATTAGTTCCAGATGAAGCTGAGTATGCATTGAGCAGGGTTGTCTCATACCAGTAGGGACATTGACTAGGACAGCTTTAAGATTGATGGACAGCTGATGGGAAAGAAGATATGAGCCTTAAAAAGAAATATTGACAAAAATTATGGAAAAATGGTTGAAAGATTCAGTCCTGACACTGAAAAGAATTAGTAGAAAGGTATCAGAAATTCTCTTGTGTACGCTCTATGTGTCAAACAGAAACCGAAGATGATATACACAGATAGAACATGTATTCTTATTGACATCAATTCTACAAGATGTATCATGTATTCTCAATTACAATACAATGAGAATGCGGTTCTCCTGTGTGATACTGAAGTGGTAAAGGAAGTATAATCAATATATAGTGCAGACATCCTCAATGTCATAGGAGAAGCATGTCATATAGATGGCTTTGACACATTTATAAATCGACATCTCCATCCAGAATGATGGAGATTTGGGAAGTGAGGGCTGACAGACATTTGCATTTTGACTGATGCACAAGGCATTTGTTTAATCATCTGTAGGATGTGAACAAAAATACTACTCAAGATCATACGTGAAAGAATTAAAAACAAGATTGACATAGAAGTAGGAGTAGAACAGTTTGGCTTTAGAAAGAACAGAGGAACAAGAGAGGCAATACTTAGTATAAGACTATTAGCTGACAAGTATATAGAAGTGCAAAAAGTATCTACTTGTGTTTCATCGATTATAGCAAAGCATTTGACAGGGTTCAACATGAAAAGCTAATCATATGTCTACAAGAAATATGCCTAGATGGGGATGATATCAGACCAACAAGTAACATATACTGGGAACAGACAGCAATAATCAAATCTGAAAATAGCTACTCTCCATACATAGACATAAATAGAGAGTGAGACAAGGATGCATTCTGTCACCAAGCCTATTTAACATCTACACAGAGAAAATCTTCAAACAACTAGAGGGAATGCCAGGACT
Organism: Arion vulgaris; assembly: GCA_020796225.1. Classification (NCBI taxonomy): domain Eukaryota; kingdom Metazoa; phylum Mollusca; class Gastropoda; order Stylommatophora; family Arionidae; genus Arion; species Arion vulgaris. The sequence goes on from CM036772.1 coordinate 28,212,329, forward strand.
CAAGATCAATGGAAAAATAATAAACAACTTAAGATATGCAGATGACACAGTATTGGTAGCAGAAAATGAACAAGATTTACAAAAACTAGTGGACCAATTGGATAGAACTAGCAAGGAAATATGGATTAGACATAACATACAGAAAACAAAAACTATGGTGATCAACAAGGAAATGGAAAACCTAAAATGAATATAAAAATACATGGAGAATTACTACATCAAGTAAAATGTTTTTTATATCTTGGTCAGATGATAACAGATGATGGCAGATGTATAACAGAAATTAAAAGAGAATAGGAATGGCCAAGGATAATTTCAATAGTATGAGAAAGTTACTGACATCCAAACAAATTACAAACAGGCTAAAAATGAGAATGATCAAATGCTATATATATCCTATATTAATGTATGGCTCGGAAACATGGACAATGAACAAGCAGTTAGAAGACATAATTGATGCATTTGAGATGTGGATATATAGAAGAATAGGCAGAGTTTCATGGACAGAAAAACAGACAAATAAACACGTATTAGGAAAACTAGGCATGAAGAAACAATTATTAAGAGAAATAAAATTCAGACAAATAAAGTATTTTGGGTACATAAAAAGACATGACACCATGATAAAACATTTACTAGAGCGGAAAGTTGAGAGGAGAAGAGCAAGAGGAAGACCGAGAGATAAGTAGGAGGGAAACTTTAAGAAATGGACAGGTTACAGTCTGGCAGTGTGCAACACCAAGGCGAAAGACAGAGGATGCTGGAGATTCATTACAGACAACCTTTGATGTGGAGACGGCACCTGATGACGATGATGAGGATGTGATTAGTTGTTGCACGCTGATAAAGACATTGGACAAGAAATTGGGGCACCTATGGTTCTGTGATGAGTCATGTGATGATTTTTTAATGAATCATGTGGTGATATATTATAAATAATTATATTTTATTTATATTTATAAGTATACTGTCTTATCTACAATAAGTTCCGATTAATGATACATTCTCCAACATCCGTTAGTGATATGATGACTGTACAAGTCAACAAGTAACTCAACAACAATACTTTATACATGTGTGGTGTACATGGATTCTGAGTATGGCACTTTGCGATCATATTTGTGTCTAACTGTAAAAATAATGTATTAATAATATCTTAACTTTTTTTTTTGTTTCGTCTACAGTGCTGCACATCCTATAATCTTGGTGAGTCTATTATTATTGCTTAGATGTGGTCAAAAAGAATATCAATTGTTATTTTGTTTGTTATATTTTCTGAATCACGGACAATTGTTCTTGCTCTCACTGACTAAGGGCATGTTTATTTGTTTTCACATCTTTCCAAGATGCCATTGTCCTGTTTTATTTTGTATATTTACGATTCACAAGCTTCAATTCTTCTCTCTATATGCTTGTTCATTATACACCATTCCGCCTCATACAACAATGTACAATATATATAACACTTTAAAAGTCTTATTGTTTGCGTATTTGATGTTTTTTCTGACATGTGACATGCTATTAAATATGTTTTAACATCAGAACAAATGATATGCTATTAAATATGTTTTGACATCAGAACAAATGACATGCTATTAAATATGTTTTGATATCAGAACAATTAACATGATGTTAAATATGTTTTGAAGTAAAAACAATTAACATGATGTTAAAAATGTTATGACATAAGAACAATTAACATGATGTTAAATATGTTATGACATAAGAACAATTAACATGATGTTAAATATGTTATGATATAAGAACAATTAACATGATGTTAAATATGTTATGACATAAGAACAATTAACTTAAATATGTTATGACATAAGAACAATTAACTTAAATATGTTATGACATAAGAACAATTAACTTAAATATGTTATGACATAAGAACAATTAACTTAAATATGTTATGACATAAGAACAATTAACATGATGTTAAATATGTTATGATATAAGAATAATTAACTTGATGTGAAATATGTTTTGATATAAGAACAATTAACATTATGTTAACTATGTTATGAAGTAAGAACAATAAACATGATGTTAAATATGTTTTTGACGGGTCATATTTTCTTCCATACTTCCTGTTCACATCTGCCGTCTTCTGTTATTATATGTCCATGATATATATACATTTGTTCCATTCTTACTACATTTACCATTATCCTCAACATCTGTAATGACATCATTGAAAAACAGTAAATTAAAAAAGGATATAACGAATCTGGGAAATTCATTGGCAGCTAAGAACACCTTCACATTCTCTATCTGATGTTATTTACTCTTCATCCATTGTTAGTCAGCACTGATATTCTTTACATTTGTTTGAATATTTTTTATGTATGGGTGTTGAGCAGTCATGGTTCAGAACACCCATCTCTCTCTCCTCTCATTATGCCAATTTGTGGTTAGTAGTTTTCACTTGCTCTTATTGTTGTCTCAGAACACCAATCTCTTTCTCTCGTCTCATTATGTCAATATGTGGTTAGTAATTTTCGCTTGCTCTTATTGTGGCCTCAGAACATCCATCTCTCTCTCATCTCTCATTATGTCAATTTGTGTCTGAGTTCGAATCATGATGCGGACACTTTGGTTGCAAATTGTTTCGCATGGATTTTTACAAAGGATGATGGCACCACCCGTTCAGAAAACAATGGCAAACTACTGACAGTAATAATGACTAGAAGAATCAGCGTTAAAAGCTGGGGTTGATTCGCAAAGTCCTGTAAAGGATATGCAATTAACTTTTTAACTTAGTTTTCACTTGCTCTATTTGTTGCCTCAGAACACCCATCTCTCTCTCATCTCATTATGTCAATATGTGGTTAGTTGTTTTCACTTGCTCTTATTGTTGCCTCAGAACACCCATCTCTCTCTCCCTCGCCTCTCTCATTATGTCAATATGTGGTTGTAATTTTTACTTGCTCTATTTGTTGCCTCAGAAACCCATCTCTCTCTCTCTCTCATCTCTCATTAAGTCAACATGTGGTTAGTAGTTTTCACTTGCTCTTATTGTTGCACCAGAACAATAGAGACAAAAAGGAAGAGAGAAAATATAAATGCAAACTTAGTTGTTTACAGTTTACTATTGATAATGTTTGAGATTTATGAAGATATGGTTTGTTTGGATATATTCTATCAGAATCATGTTTGCTATTCATCATTATCACATAGCTTATCCTGAGCAGTACTTTGCCACCCCAACAGTTCTCCAGAATTTCTCTCTCACATACACCAGATGTCCTGCCTCTGCATCCGTCATGTTCAATCCATCAGTTGCATCCTGAATCCATCTTCTCCTTGGTTTTCCTCTTCTTCTCTTTGCCGGTATGCCTCCTTCCATGGTGGTCTTCTCCAGCCTTTCGTGTCTTTTTATATGCCCAAAATATCTCAATTTTCTCTTTCATATTTATAGCATCAGTCCGTTTTCTTTGCTGTTTGTGTACCTTATTATCATCAACATTGCCTTAATAGTATACATGTTATCAAATATTGTTTCTTGTAAGAACAATTGTTATCGTAAACTACTTTTTATTACAATACACGTTTTTTGTATTTTCTTAAACTGTTTTTTATTGTTGCAATTATAAACGGAAATTCTTTGTTTGTACATAAATCTGTAAGAGATCAACATTTAATTTTTAATTTTTCAATTCTCATAATGTAATTATATGTCAAAGTCAATCTAAAAGTAACTCATTATATTTATTCACAGATCCGAATGATTCATGTTCAACCAGATTGCATCTCAAAAATCAACTATCCAAAGCATGAAATTAGAAGTATTTCCACAATTTTGATCTCTTGGAAAGATTGCAAGTGATTTCATCTAGTCCTGTAATGACATGAATATTGATATAGAAATAAAGATCACTGCATTTATCTGATTTAGTTATTCATTCTTTTGGTTCTTGTAAACGTGTTGTACACCGTTATGGTGTGTTTGTTTACTAAGTGTTACTTGTGTTGTAAATATTGAAAATGGTTTGTATTGTTAAAGTTATTCTACAACAGCAGTTGTAACAGTTCAGAGTTGTTTTAATTGCATTGACTCTTTTGATTTTATATCACTGTTTATATTTATAATATTTATATTTCGAGCCTGTGTAATTAGTTCTTTACTATATGGCTCAGAAACATGGACAGCCTACTCAAGATACGAGAAGAGACTTAACATCTTTCACCTTCGATGTCTCCGCAAGATTATGAACATCAGGTGGTACGGTACGACAATATAACCAACTCTGACGTGCAAATCTGCCTTCCATCGTGGGCATGCTCAGCAGTAGACGACTAAGATGGTTGGGACATGTGAGAAGAATGAAAACTTATCCCATACCAAAACAAATGTTGTTCTGTGAACTTTCGGAGGAAGAGGCACCAGGGCAGACCACTGCTCAGATATAAAGATGTCTGCAAAGCCTCAATGAAAAACTTTTCTATAGGTCCCAGCACATGGGAGGGACTAGCTGATGACAGAGTTGTGTGGAAAGCCAAATTACGAAAGGGCGCAGAGTCTTTTGAGAAGAGACTTATGTATGAGCTGAACGACAAGAGAGAAAAGCGAAAACTCAGAAGTTGTCACAGTAAAACACTTGCCAATTGACCGTCTGTAAAGATGAAAAGGGCCATATATATTTATAATGAGTAGCCAAGTCATAGATTATTATAAGCGAGAAAGCCCTGTCACATTAAACAAATAAGCAATGCGTACAGGCTGATGGACTCATACATTAAAGACCTAGAATAAGAAAACCATCAAATGGTACAGATATCTTTTACCTTGAATCGAAGAATCTAAAGGACGCTACGTCAGAAGGGCGTAGCAAATCCCATGATGATAAAAATAATAGAAATACAACTAGATTGGGAAAAGAAGATATTGAAAAAAAGAGTAGAAACAGAACTTGAGGAAATAGTAGATACAGGCATAATACAAAATTGGAGTCAAACAATGAATATGTGAAAATTAGTGTTGAAGATCAAAACAAGAACCTAAAATCTAATCTTGGAAAAGTTTAGTTCAATTCAGAAGCAAAAGTTAAAGTAAAGAAAACGTTCTTTCAAAGGACATAAGTTTTGTCTTGTTAAGCCACTGATGTTGTAAAGAGCAGATTGACATTTAATTTTAGTTAGTGACTAGTACACGTCACAGAACACAAGAAGACAAAGGAGATATTAAGGAATTTCAAAGATTAAATGACATGATCACAGTAGCAGAAAAACATATTATGCCCACATTTAAATCTACCGAACTAGACAACGCAACATATGGATTCAAACTTAAGTCACTTGATAAAGATATTGTCGCCAAATCTGGCCAGCAATGGCTGAATGCAGGAGGGCCATTCAGAATCAGGACTGTTTGATTCTGGACACGACTTTGCTAGCGCATTTCCACCATGCTTGGTCGGGCATTTTCCGGTTTCGTTTTCCGAGCTACTGAGTTAGTGCTTGAGCAACGCTGAAAGCTATGAATGTTACATGGATTGTTTTTTGCTGTGTCAATTGTGCGTTTGTTGCGTATTCAGAAATGGCGGACAGCGGTTATGACGAACCGACTTAATCTGGCGTATGCAGTGATATTGCGTGTGCAAAAAGTTGGATTTTGTCGTGACTGTTGTTCCCTTCGACATGAATTGCAGTTCACGTGATAAACAGTGTTGTGTTTACACTTTAGCGACCGCCATATGCATTTATGCGGTGCATGTTTCTTTTTATGGAAGTACGGCTGTTTTATTCTGGAATTAGTTCACACAGGATACAGTTCACATTTGTTAGCATTTCGTGTGATTTTCGTTGACACAGAAACGGAGCAATTATGGGCTGACTCGTTGCAGTGAACTTGGAACCGTACATATGAACTATGAACTCTTGTCACCAATGACATGCTGACAAAAATGCAAGCAATGCAAGAACCAAACGGATAAAGACATCTGAAATATGCTGAAGATCAGAACAAGTGTTATTTCATGGAAAGACATAAGTGTAAATATCATTAGGCAAGAAACTGAAATGGAGTATCTACAGACCAGCTAACTTATTCAGGTGCATGAACAACATGTTGTATCTAAAAGAAAAAAAGATGTATGTATGCTACAATAAACTTCTGGAAGTCCCAACCATGAGAAGGTCAAGTTCCCTAGCAATTTTGATTGCACAGGAAATGGTAAAAGAAATAAATTATTATACGAATTCGCTAAGCAACATCAGCTTTAAAAAATCTAAAATAAAATATGGAACATTGTTTCAAATGTGTTTTTAGAAGTTGATATTATGGTTAGTGATGTAGTGTATACTTTAAAGTATGCTAATATGTAGACTGTAATTGATTTGAGCATAAGAGTGATGCTAATATGTAGACTGTAATTGATTTGAGCATAAGAGTGATGCTAATATGTAGACTGTAATTGATTTGAGCATAAGCGTGATGCTAATGTAGACTGTAATTGATTTGAGCATAAAGTGATTGACACTCTGCCAGTTACGCCTATAAGTAGGTAAGTACATATGATTTCTGAGATGCCTTTTATTTACTAGAGTAGCTGCTCTAAGCCCTACTTCAGTTACCTCTTACGACATGCCTTGTAGGTTGCAGTGTTACTATTCTTTGCTCCCTTTGCAAGCCCGGTAACACATGGGCACATATCATATCTAATATGGTTTGTTAGTTCCACCTGCTACTATGTGTATATAATCAGTTACTGTCATTAGAATTATCTAAGTCAGCTTCTATCTTATTTTTGTTTTGTTCTGTTAGTGATTTTTCATATATTTTCCAGTGTATGTGAAAATGGATCGAGAATACTTCCTGGGCCTGATCCATGGTATTAAGGAGTACTGTATCCCTGTGAGAAAGCCGTGTTCAATTCATGGTACAGTCAAGGATTCTTTTCTGTTGTAGGCATCAATGAAAAATCTTGACCTGTACAGCTTCGCAGTGACTGTATTAACCATCAGGCCTACTCTAGGCTCTCGCCCAATCTGTCCTACATCACCCTAAAAAGCGGTGCTACAAGCAGAAACAAAAGTTTTTATTGTATATGTGTACTATGAAAATTTGCTCACGACAATACTCTTTCAATTAAATTGTGGGAGTAACATTTCGTCCTTAGTTACCGAGTTTAGGTAGATAAAAAGTGATGCTAGTTAGTAGTCACTATTTTTCCTATTGGTGTATTTCTCTCCTGTCTCTCTCTCTCAATCTCTCGATATTTCTTTTTGGCCATTTTTATCATTCTTATTGTGACATATAACAGCCGTTGCCAAGAACGTCTTTTCCGTCACATCGTTCAGTATCATTTGGAGCTCTAGTGCTTATCCTTCGGTCAAGTGTCCGATTTCAACCAGCGTTTACTAGGTTCGCTCTACGCTAGCCTTTTGCTGTCCCCAGTCAACCTACAAGGCAGCAGGTTGCTATTTTTTTTCAGGTTAGTGACCCTTAGACGACCTGCCCTTCCCTGGTTGATGAGCTGCATCTGCCCAGGTAACCTGTATTTTTGTGAACTACTTGGTTTTCCTGTCGTCCAGTTTTGTGTACGGTTTACTCCGCTAGCCTTTGATTATTCCCAATCAAACTACACGGCAGCAGTAGTTCCTTGCGAGCGGAAACGTGTATTGGATTAAATCTCTGTTGGGCTTTCCAGTCTTGTGCATATTTGGGTGGCCCACTCACCCTCACGCCTGCCTGCCTGCCACGCCCTCTTCGCTACATCATCGGCGCCGTACACGTCTGCCCACCGGTGGGCTCACCCGTGCATCGTCCTGCCCCGGTGCCCGCCTCACCATCTCCATCAGTTCTCACCGTGCTCCCATTTACCTCTAGTCTGTCCGGACCCGGTGATTAACTCTGTCCTATGTGACCTTCGTGCAACTAAACTCGGGGCCGGTACATATACAGGCTCAAAGTCTCGTCACACGTTGTGCCACGTCTCTTCTCTGGATGCACCTCTCATCCTATATGTTTATTTGTTCTGGCCACTCCTTCGCACTCCGAGTTTCGACTCGTGTTGGTCCATGAATATTCTCTGGATACACCCCTCATCCCTTGATATTTATCCGTTCAGTTTTCAAATCGGCCGGGTGAGACGAGCATTAATAGTCACTCTGGGCGTCCACTCGTCTTATTGCGAGCGGATCCCATCCAGCGTGACTACGTCTGCATCTCTACCTACACCAGAGTAGCTCTCCCTCGATCCCAACCCGATAAGCCAGACAGGAACCAGTCTGTTACCAGTGTGACCACGTGGAGGTAGGGTAGGATGTTGCTTAGTGCCAGCTCACTAATCCTGGCGCGGTGTTGTCCCCATCGCCTTTGATCCCCTCTCCTGTCTATGTTGCTTGAAAGTTATTTTATGAAGAATGCAAAGTGATGGGTGTATTTTGTTTTTCATTTGCATGGTTAAATTATTATTAGTTTCTTATGTGCCCCATGTAATTCTGCTACTTCTTTTATCGGTTTCTGGTTCTCAATCTTTCTTGCTGATAAATGCCTATTACATTACAAACTAAATATTTGATCTCCATTGTTCTGTATAAGGCACTATCCTGGTACATATGCTACATTTATTCCATTAATTTATGTTCTCAGTTATATGTGCTTCTGTCTGCATGAGGGTATAATTGTTTCTCCAGTTATATGTGCTTCTGTCTGCTATGCAGGTATATGTTTCCAGTTATATGTGCTTCTGTCGCTATGAGGATAATTGTTTCTCCAGTTATTGTCTTCTGTCTGCTATGGAGTATAATGTTTCTCAGTTATATGTGCTTCTGTCTGCTATGATGGTATAATTGTTTCTCAGTTATATGTGCTTCTGTCTGCTATGCGAGGATAATTTTTCTCCAGTTATATGTGCTTGTCTGCTATGAGGATAATTGTTTCTCCAGTTATATGTGCTTCTGTCTGCTATGCGAGGGTATAATTGTTTCTCCAGTTATATGTGCTTCTGTCTGCTATGCGAGGGTATAATTGTTTCTCCAGTTATATGTGCTTCTGTCTGCTATGAGAGGGTATAATTGTTTACCAAAGTGAATTCATCTCATCTATGTCATTATAGATTTTGGGTTCTAGTTCAGCTATTGTGGTGTGTGACTCTCAAATCTTCGGAATGTCCAAAACGACAGGTTGCAGAATGAGTGTATGCCGTCATCAAAGTTTCCAACAGGCATACATGGAATTTAGTTTCATGTACATGTTGATGTCTGCAGCAAAGAGAGAGTAGACTGGCTTACATCTTCTAGTCGTGAATAGAGATAGATAGTGGGGAGTTTCTCCATTTTCTAGGTGACATGATGTTCAGTGACAACAGCAAAATTGTTATTGAATTTATCTAGCAGTAAAATGTGTTTGGAATTATTTATTGTTTAAGCCTGTGGGGCATAATGAGGAGTGTATTAAATATGAGCTTCCGGAATCCTTAGCATGCATACTCTTGGACACATTCTGAAGGACACTGAGCATCAATGAGAGCTATAGCTACAGTTCAGTAATCAATAACTAAGCTTCAATACTAAGATTAACTAACTTATTGTATTGCTCTACTATTTTTCTACTAAATCACTTTCTATAAAGTATGCCCTTATGCAATTGTTAGCCTTTATTACAATTTCTTCTTTCTATCTGCAAGTTGCTCTATCTACATTAACCAACTATCACTTCATCATGCACTTCTGAAGTAGATACTTCAAAACAATGATCTGAAATTCAATTAAAAGTGTTTCTATATCATTTGATTATTCGCTTGTTCTACCAAATAATGTTACAATATGTGCATGGACAATCTTAGCCATGTATTACTTCATGTCTCTCTCTTCCTGCTGCTTGATTTTTTTTAATTTTACATAATTTGTATCTAAATCTAGTGCCATATCAATTATTTTTCTCCCCAGCCCTAACTAGTGATCACTATAACATTTCAGTTTTAATGATAAAACCTCTTAGAATTTGTAAAATCAGGTACTCTTTAATGAAACTCAAAATGCATCTGTTTAAATATCAGAATACTACAAGTTTCATATTATTCCAACATTTAATGAATTTTTTGTTCATTATTCATCATGAATCTACATCATCAGGTGTCATGTCGTCTGGCGTAGACGATCATGTATCTCGACAAATCTCTATCTTTGGTATTTGCTATCAACTCAGATGTTGACGCTCTAAATATCCGTCCTGAAGTCAGGCCATCCAAAATTGTCTCTCACTGTCTTCCTCTGTCTCGTCTACTTTCGATTATACCAGTTGTCACAATGTGTTCTAAACCTCCCCTCCTCAGCACATGCCCGAAAAATGATGACTGCATCTTTCTTATATTGATAATAAGATTTCCTTCGAAATCAAAATTGATACCTGGGAAAAAGCTGCATGGGACCGAACATCCTGGCGTTCACTCCTACGAAAGGGTGCAAAATCCTATGAGGCACACGTCAAGCAGCATCAGTACTGCGTAGACAAAAGAGAAAGGCCAGTGCACACGAGTCCCAGACTGTTGCAACAATCTCATGCCCACTCTGTCCACGACTCTTCAAGGCACGCATCGGACTGACAAGTCACCTACGTGTCCATTGACTGATAATTACATTGTGTTTGTTGGATGAAGTAACTATGTGGTTATAATCATATTTGATTGACGAACATTATTAATAAGCTTTCTATGTGTCTTGATCGCATTCCACACTTCAACATTAGTTATTTTAGCAGTCCATGGAATTCTCATCATTCTTCTATATAAACAAATCTCTGTGGCCCTCAGAGATTTTTAAATATGTGTGTACATTGTCCATGACTCACATCCGTATGTAAGTATTGGTTCTATGTATCACTGAATAACTCGCATTCTGATCGCAATTGACAAGGACTTGTTGCAGATAATACTTCTCATTTTCAAGAACGATGTTTTCATCATTAGATCAGCTTTTTGATCCATGGAACGATGTATTAGCATACCGGCAAAGAGAAGCTATCCCTCCCTAGGGGTTAAGTGTGAAGCAGACAAATTATTTTAAACATTTAACTCAACTTCAACACTTTCTCAACAAATACACAATAACGGTTTATAACACATACAACAAATTAATGGATAACTAAATCAGATAAATGCAGTGATCTTTATTTCTGTATCGATATTCTTGTCATTACAGAACTAGTTGAAATCACTTGCAGTTTCTTTAGCATGTCCAAAATTGTGGAAATATTTCTATTTTCATAAATTTTGGATAGTTGGATTTCCGAGAAGTCAATCTGGTTGAAACTGGTTCATCAGGTTCTGTAAATAAATATATAGAATATCTTAAGAAATTGTTTAATCATACATTGTTGCATTTTACATCATTACAATCATACATAGTTGCATTTTACATCATTACAATCATACATAGTTGCATTTTACATCATTACAATCATACATTGTTGCATTTTACATCATTACAATCATACATTGTTGCATTTTACATCCTTACAATCAAACATTGTTGCATTTTACATCATTACAATCATACATTGTTGCATTTTACATCATTACAATCATACATTGTTTCATTTTACATCATCACAATCATACATTGTTGCATTGAAAATAAGTATTTTTTTAAATATATTGAGACTACAGCTTGATATACTAAAAAAGTTACTTTAGTATGCACTTACAACAATAAGAACCGGTTTCATATAACTCAAGATGCTAGTTATAAATATTGTCGGGTAACATGTGCTCTAACAAGAAACGATTTCTGATAACATGTATACTATTTGGATGTAGCTTCTCTCTCTCTCTCTCTCGCGATCCTCGCCTAGACTGATGAACCAAATTTTATGATGAATGTTACTGTTGCTTTAAGGGCCTCCGTCCCTTCGTACAGCTTTTTGTTAAGCGCTGTGTTATCGGGCCAAGTTTCTTAATCAGGGCTGTTAACAGCTGGCAGTCTTGCAATATGTGATCTACCGCTATATTCGCCTTGTCACAATGGCACAAGCTAGTTGTGCCAATTTTGAATTTGTTAAACATGTGGGCTCGGAGTTTTATGGCCAGTACGGAGGCGGAATATGACTTGTTCTCTTGTGGGTGGTCTTTTGACCATTTTTATTGTACTGCCAGCCGAAGGTTGTTCTAGCCTCCTCATAGCTGATCTCGTGATCAGTCTGCGGTAGCCGCCCCCCTGCTTTTGCTAGTCTGTCGGCTTCTTCAGTTCTGCTCATGTTGCTGTGTGATGGTATCCATTGAATAACCGTGCGTTTAAGTGAGTTTACTAGTACACCGAGGATCGCTTTCAGTTCAGTGTGTTCTGTTTTGGCTGCACTTTGTGGATTTAGCTTCTGATAACATATATATTAATAACATATATTATTTTGATGGCATGTATCCTAATAGTTGAATGCATTTGAAAACAGATGTCTGGGAAAAATAATGAATATAAAATGGAACGAATTCAGAAGAAGTGATGAAATCAGAGACATGTCTGGTCAACCACTAGTGACAACTGTTATAAGAAAGAGAAGATGGAGATATGTTGGGCACACTTTGAGAAGAAATGATCAACGAATAGCAAAGCAGGCATTGAAGTGGGATGCAAAGGGTTCAAGAAAGAGGTCGACCTAAAGAGACTCTGAAACGAACTTTGCTGAGAGAGGCAGGAAATATCGGTCTCAGTCTAACGGTACGAGAGGAATTATTATTATTATTATTTATGAATGTACTTATAGCAAATTTGATTCTGATATCTGCCCGTGTGTTGCCGATGCTCGCAAGGGAAGCAAAGAATAGTACCACTGCAACCTACAAGGCATTTCATAAGAGGTGACTGATGTAGGACCTAGGATGCTACCTAGTAAATAAAAGCATCGCTGAAATTATATGTGTTTACCTATTTTAGGCGCATAACTGGCACACTGTACAATCACTCTTAGGCTCAGATCACATACAAATCACACCGAGTGGTTAACAAGTGGTCGATAAAGAGTGTTCAAAGAAGAAGATAATGATAGAATGTATACTGATAACAAACTTGATTATTGTAGCATGCATGGGCATACTAATGGCAAACTTGATTATCATAGTATGTATACTAATGGTAAACTTGATTATCCTAGCATGTATAAGCATGCTAATGGCAAACTTGATTATCATAGTATGTATACTAATGGTGAACTTGATTATCCTAGCATGTATAAGCATACTAATGGCAAACTTGATTATCATAGTATGTATACTAATGGCAAACTTGATTATCATAGTATGTATACTAATGGCAAACTTGATTATCATAGTATGTATACTAATGGCAAACTTGATTATCATAGTATGTATACTAATGGCAAACTTGATTATCATAGTATGTATACTAATGGAAAACTTGATTATCATAGTATGTATACTAATGGCAAACTTGATTATCATAGTATGTATACTAATGGCAAACTTGATTATCATAGTATGCATACTAATGGCAAACTTGATTATCATAGTATGTATACTAATGGCAAACTTGATTATCATAGTATGTATACTAATGGCAAACTTGATTATCATAGTATGTATACTAATGGAAAACTTGATTATCATAGTATGTATACTAATGGCAAACTTGATTATCATAGTATGTATACTAATGGCAAACTTGATTATCATAGTATGTATACTAATGGCAAACTTTATTATCTATGAAAGAATAATACACTCACCAAAATTATGCACTGTGCAATACTGTGGAAACAAAAATGATGATAATGTTAATAAACAAATTTTCCTAGTGTGACTGGTGAACTTTTTCAATATTAAAACAAATTAATTGGAAAATATCATACTCCAAATCTATGTTCGCTGGAAAGATATGAAGTCATGTTAGTGAGTTGCTTGTTCTCCTTTGCAGTTGACATGACAACGAGGGATGTTGGAGAATAATTTACACCTTATCAAAACTGTAATGTAGATAATAAAACAACACACTTTGAAATATGTTCTAGCAGAAACAGAACAATAGTTAATAAGGATAGCCCTATCATGCAGTTTGCCTCGTAACTTTGAAATATGTTCTAGCAGAAACAGAACAATAGTTAATAAGGATAGCCCTATCATGCAGTTTGCCTCCACTTACTGAAGGTTGTGGGTTTCAATCAGAATTTGCACTGTTTCACAAAATATTTTCTTTAGAAAGTCGCCAGGATTGTAGCTAACGTAATGGTATTCATGCTGTGTACAATACTACCAACAGATCTTTTATTCTACAGACAATGATAACATAGAAAAACACAGAAGTTAACAAGAAAAGTCTGTGATATTTATGAAGAAAAAACAAGGTACTCCTGTCAGAACTGATATGACCTGAAACACCTAGATAAGTACATAACAATTGAAGTACAAGGGAAACTTGATACACTAGTCAGAAATCATATTAACGTGAATATATGATACACCAGTTAGAAATCATATCAACGTGAATATATGATACACCAGTTAGAAATCATATCAATGTGAATATATGATACACTAGTCAGAAATCATATCAATGTGAATATATGATACACCAGTTAGAAATCATATCAATGTGAATATGATACACATTAGAAATCATATCAATGTGAATATATGATACACTAGTCAGAAATCATATCAATGTGAATATATGATACACCAGTTAGAAATCATATCAATGTGAATATATGATCACCAGTTAGAAATCATATCAATGTGAATATGTGATACACAGTTAGAAATCATATCAATGTGAATATATGATACACTAGTCAGAAATCATATCAACGTGAATATATGATACACCAGTTAGAAATCATATCAACGTGAATATATGATACACCAGTTAGAAATCATATCAATGTGAATATATGATACACCAGTTAGAAATCATATCAATGTGAATATATGATACACCAGTTAGAAATCATATCAATGTGAATATATGAAACACCAGTTAGAAATCATATCAATGTGAATATATGATACACCAGTTAGAAATCATATCAATGTGAATATATGATACACCAGTTAGAAATAATATCAATGTGAATATTGATACCAGTCAGAAATCATATCAATGTGAATATATGATACACCAGTTAGAAATCATATCAATGTGAATATATGATCACCAGTTAGAAATCATATCAATGTGAATATATGATACACTAGTCAGAAATCATATCAATGTGAATATATGATACACCCGTTAGAAATCATATCAATGTGAATATATGATACACCAGTTAGAAATCATATCAATGTGAATATATGATACACCAGTTAGAAATCATATCAATGTGAATATATGATACACCAGTTAGAAATCATAGCAATGTGAATATATGATACACCAGTTAGAAATCCTATCAATGTGAATATATGATACACCAGTCAGAAATCATATCAATGTGAATATATTATTCACCAGTTAGAAATCATATCAATGTGAATATATGATACACCAGTCAGAAATCATATTAATGTGAATATATGATACACTAGTCAGAAATCATATCAATGTGAATATATGATACACCAGTTAATAATCATATCAATGTGAATATATGATATATTAGTCAGAAATCATATCAATGTGAATATATGATACACCAGTTAGAAATCATATCAATGTAAATATATGATACACCAGTCAGAAATCATATCAATGTGAATATATGATACACCAGACAGAAATAATATCAATGTGAATATATGATACACCAATTAGAAATCATATCAATGTGAATATATGATACACCAGTTAGAAATCATATCAATGTGAATATATGATACACCAGTTAGAAATAATATCAATGTGAATATATGATACACTAGTCAGAAATCATATCAATGTGAATATATGATACACCAGTTAGAAATCATATCAATGTGAATATATGATACACCAGTTATAAATCATATCAACGTGAATATATGATACACCAGTTAGAAATCATATCAATGTGAATATATGATACACTAGTCAGTAATGAGATTATTTGATACACCAGTTAGAAATCATATCAATGTGAATATATGATACACTAGTCAGAAATAATATCAATGTGAATATATGATACACCTGTCAGTAATGAGATTATTTGATACACCAGTCTGTAATAAGATTATATGATACACCTGTCAGTAATGATATTAAATGATACACCTGTCAGTAATGAGATTATATGATACACCTGTCATTGATGAGATTAGATGATACACCTGTCAGTGATGAGATTACATGATACACCTGTCAGTAATGAGAGTATATGATACACCTGTTAGTAATGAGATTATATGATACAGCTGTCAGTGATGAGATTATATGATACACCTGTCAGTAATGAGATTATATGATACACCTGTTAGTAATGAGATTATATGATACAGCTGTCAGTGATGAGATTATATGATACACCTGTCAGTAATGAGATTATATGATACGCCTTTTAGTAATGAGATTATATGATACAGCTGTCAGTGATGAGATTATATGATATACCTGTCAGTAATGAGATTATATTATACACCTTTTAGTAATGAGATTATATGATACAGCTGTCAGTGATGAGATTATATGATACACCTGTCAGTAATGAGATTATATGATACGCCTGCTAGAATTAAAATCAATGAGATTATATGATACACATGTCATTGATGGGATTATATGATACAGCTGTCAGTGATGAAGTTATATGATACACCTGTCAGTAATGAGATTATATGATACACCTGTCAGTGATGAGATTATATGATACACCTGTCAGTGATGAGATTATATGATACACCTGTCAGTGATGAGATTATATGATACACCAGTCAGTGATGAGATTATATGATACACCAGTCAGTGATGAGATTATATGATACACCTGTCAGTGATGAGATTATATGATACACCTGTCAGTGATGAAGTTATATGATACACCTGTCAGTGATGAGATTATATGATACACCTGTCAGTGATGAGATTATATGATACACCAGTTAGTGATGAGATTATATGATATACCTGTCAGTGATGAGATTATATGATACACCTGTCAGTGATGAGATTATATGATACACCTGTCAGTGATGAGATTAAATGATACACCTGTCAGTGATGAGATTATATGATACACCTGTTAGTAATGAGATTATATGATACACCTGTCAGTGATGAGATTATATGATACACCAGTCAGTGATGAGATTATATGATACACCTGTCAGTAATGAGATTATATGATACGCCTGCTAGAATTAAAATCAATGTGTTTATATGATACACCAGACAAAAATAATATCAATGAAAATATGTGATACACCAGCAAGATTGATAAAGAAGAGATTAAATGATACACCTATTAGATGTTATACTAATGGCAATACATGTTACAGAAAGGCTTACTTACCATTACACACTAGGTCTGCAATATTCCTTAGCGCTGCAATCAGGTTTTCGAACGATGGCAATTGTAATACCAAGTCACTTCTACTTGCTATTGTGTTCAGTTCCTCCTGCTTAGCGTCAGCAATTCCAACAGCAACCAGAATAACATCTGATTCTTTTGCTTTCTGTGCAACTGCTGCAGCTGTAATAAGTTAATCAGATAGTTAGCAGTAGAAAGTGCAGAGAAATATCACATTCTCCGATCTTCTTCGCAATTTCTCCAACAGCATCCAGCGACTGGCCATACCAGTTTGATTTGATTGATGAGCCTACTCATATACTTGTTGTTCTATTCATTTCTTGCTACTAATAAAATAGCATCTAAATTGGCTATACAATAAAGAAAAGTTTTGATTATATTGTCAAACTACTGTACATCTATCATACATAGTCATACTACTGTACATCTATCATACATAGTCATACTACTGTTCATCTATCATACATAGTCATACTAATGTACATCTACCATACATAGTCATACTAATGTACATCTATCATACATAGTCATACTAATGTACATCTATCATACATAGTCATACTACTGTACATCTATCATACATAGTCATACAAATGTACATCTATCATACATAGTCATACTAATGTACATCTATCATACATAGTCATACAAATGTACATCTATCATACATAGTCATACTAATGTACATCTATCATACATAGTCATACTAATGTACATCTATCATACATAGACATACTAATGTACATCTATTATACATAGACATACTAATGTACATCTATCATACATAGTCATACTAATGTACATCTATCATACATAAACATACTAATGTACATCTATCATACATAAACATACTAATGTACATCTATCATACATAGTCATACTAATGTACATCTACCATACATGAACATACTAATGTACATCTATCATACATAAACATACTAATGTACATCTATCATACATAAACATACTAATGTACATCTATCATACATAGTCATACTAATGTACATCTATCATACATAGTCATACTAATGTACATCTACCATACATAGTCATACTAATGTACATCTATCATACAGTCATACTAATGTACATCTATCATACATAGTCATACTAATGTACATCTATCATACAGTCATACTAATGTACATCTATCATACAGTCATACTAATGTACATCTATCATACATAGTCATACTAATGTACATCTATCATACATAGTCATACTAATGTACATCTATCATACAGTCATACTAATGTACATCTATCATACAGTCATACTAATGTACATCTATCATACATAGTCATACTAATGTACATCTATCATACATAGTCATACTAATGTACATCTATCATACAGTCATACTAATGTACATCTATCATACAGTCATACTAATGTACATCTATCATACATAGTCATACTAATGTACATCTATCATACATAGTCATACTAATGTACATCTATCATACATAGATTTTCTTTTATTATTGTTCAAGAGTTCTTCATAGTAGTTAGTATCACATTGACCTTGCTTATTATTATCAAAATTGCATTATTGTTTTCTGTTTTCCCTACTTAACGACAAGCGGTTATAGTTTACTGCTGGTGTTATCACCCACATGCCTTTATTTGTGTTTATATCTTCTGTGTCTAATTGTTGACTCATATTATAATTATCTCTACTTAAATGTTAGCTCTACTCCATTGTTTTCTTGGTCTGTCCCATGATATTTTAGCATCTTTTTTTTTAAATATGTAATTTTAGTTTTCATATTATCTGCTGTTATTTTAACGTGCCCTAATTATTGCATTTGTAAAGTATGAATCTCAGAATCCATAGGAGACATGAGTCGTCATGGACGCTACTTGTATGCTATCAGCTTACACCTCTCATTATCTTCCCAAAATGAAGGTTCTTGCTGACCACCCTGAGGATTTATTGCTATATTTTTTGTTCAATTTTGCTTCAAGACTACATTGGCTGCTTGCAGCATTATATTTGAAGTGATTGCAGTACGTACTGTATATAACCTCATCAATGTTGTCATGTATCCTTTGTCTTTCTAACTTTATGAACTGAAACAAGATGATCTACTCGTGTAAAAAACTGCTTTTCTCCAGTTTTTGACACCTGACAAGAATGTCCTGGTATCGTCTACCACAGAGAGCTACACAGAAAAAGTATAACAGTACAGAGCAAGAGGGAAAACCACGCAAAAGATGAAGTGACTGCTTGAAGACCCTCCTCAATAAAATGAATGCTACAAAGTGTTTAGAACAAGCATACACATGATCACTCATCCCCAACACTTCTATAATAAGTAAATGATAGTGGGGAGGATAAGAAGACGATATACTGAGTTGACTACTCTATGTCTGAATTTTATTAAATCATTCTTAATTCGTGGGTGTGTCTGTTTGTAGTTTGCTGCACTTCTTTCATAACAATGCCATAACATCCACTAATAATGAGAACATCTCCTAATTTACAATCTACTAGAACTAATTAATACCTACTAAATGATCTAAATGGCAAGCACCAGCAAAATATTAAAATTAAAAATATTGAGAACATGCATTTTCCAGTGGCTACTTATGGTTGTGAATCATGGACCATTACACAAAAACAAGAACGAAAATCCAGTCCTTCGAAACTAAATGCTACAGAATGATCTTACGAATACCATGGACAGAAAAAAGTACGAACAGTGATACTGAATATTAAAGACAATTGGCTGATAAACAACATACTATACAGAAAAAGTAGAAACTTTGGTCCCATCAAGCATCATGATGACCTAGAGAACAATATTAAGAGCAGGGTCCCAGGACGCAGAGGCAGACCAAGAAGAAGATGGCTACAGTATATTAAAGAAACGATGAATTTGACCATGTTCGAAGTGGGTGAACTGGCAATAGACAAGTGAATTTCAGATGCGCTGCAAAGAACAACGTCTTATAAAGTAACGTTGCTGTTTATCGTCACTGTTTCTGTTTTTGTAAAACTATAGTACTTTGTTTGTACGTGTTTCGCTATAAAGGATACGCACCTTGATGATGATGATGATGAAATGATCTAATATCGCTCATGCTGTAGTTATTGTTGCAGGAAATAAACATTGATATTGTTTTTAATCCTCATGTTAGTAAGCTGACCTCTGCAATAAATATTCTATTTTGGGGTCCCTGTGACTAAGTGGTTAAGCCCTTGCCTGCGAATCGAAAGACATGGGTTCGAATCTGCGCTGCACCGTTCTTTTCACAAAGTCATTTTTTTCATAGTATCCTAGGATTGTTGCCGGAGCTATTAAGTTTGTACTTTGTGCAATACTCTCGGCATGTGGCGTGCTATTTCTGTGGACAGGGGCTGAGCCATATGAGTTAAACTCTGTGTGGAAAGAGTTAAACTCGGTGTGAAAAGAGTTAAACTCGATGTGAAAAGAGTTAAAGTCAGTGTGAAAGAGTTAAACTCGGTGTGGAAAGAGTTAAACTCGGTGGAATGAAGTCAATCCTTCAGCTTTAGAATGCTTTAATTCTATTTCTGAGATGGTTTTTATCTTGATCCGGTTGTGCTATTTTTTCCGCATGTATTATTTGTTCTCAGAACACTGAATCCTGATAAAACATGTCCACTTCTTGAGGACAATGAATGATGCCATCATTTACTTACTTGCTGTGGTATTTGTGGATTCTCCATCTGTTATAACAACAACCACTTTGACACAGTCCTCTGTATTTTTGTTGAAAAGGCTAACCGCAAGATCGATCCCGAGATCAGTTTGGGTGAGTCTACGATGGTATGTAGAGTTGAGCGTTTTCTGTGAGACAAAAATATACTTTAATAATATGTCTTATATGAATTTATAGAACACACCAACAACCCGTATCAAATATTATAAGGAAATGAAGGTGGAAATATTTAGGTTATGTACTTAGATCAGACGAACACAGACTAAATCGACAAGTCCTTATGTGGTCACCAGTTGGAAAAGAAAACGTGGAAGACCAAAGACCACTCTTCGAAGAACCATCCAACAAGAAAGTAAACTATTGGGATGTAAAACCACACGATCTCAACTGCTAGCAACGAACCCCGTCACATGGAGATCTAAAACATCTGCCCTATGTGCCGCTTTTGGCACGAAAGGAACAAACTAACTAACTAATAGGAATTTAGGTATGAAATTAATATGCTTTACTGTCAACATAATGCAGCTGTTGTCTTCCGGACGTGTGTAGCTTAGATAGTCAGCAAAGTAGAGAATTTGTCTACAGGGCTTGAGTAGCTTAGAATGTTAACAGACTAGACATGGTATCTTTGTAAGGTGTGTAGCTTGGACTGATAACAAACTTCAGATTTATTTGTTTGCAAGACTTGCCTAGCTTAGACTGACAACAAACTATAGATGTTACTATAGAACATGTCTAACTTAGACTGACAACAAACTATAGATGTTTCTACAGAACATGTCTAGCTTAGAATGACAACAAACTGGAGATGTTTCTACAGAACATGTCTAGCTTAGACACAGAACATGTCTAGCTTAGACACAGAACATGTCTAGCTTAGACACAGAACATGTCTAGCTTAGACACAGAACATGTCTAGCTTAGACTGACAACAAACTGAAGATGTTTCTATAGAACATGTCTAGCTTAGACACAGAACATGTCTAGCTTAGACTGATAACAAACTATAGATGTTTCTACAGAACATATCTAGCTTAGACACAGAACATGTCTAGCTTAGACTGACAACAAACTGAAGATGTTTCTATAGAACATGTCTAGCTTAGACACAGAACATGTCTAGCTTAGACTGATAACAAATTATAGATGTTACTATAGAACATGTCTAACTTAGACTGACAACAAACTATATATGTTTCTACAGAACATGTCTAGCTTAGAATGACAACAAGCTGGAATGTTTCTACAGAACATGTCAAAGCTTAGACACAGAACATGTCTAGCTTAGACACAGAACATGTCTAGCTTAGACACAGAACATGTCTAGCTTAGACACAGAACATGTCTAGCTTAGACTGACAACAAACTGAAGATGTTTCTATAGAACATGTCTAGCTTAGACACAGAACATGTCTAGCTTAGACTGACAACAAACTGAAGATGTTTCTATAGAACATGTCTAGCTTAGACACAAAACTTGTCTAGCCTAGGTTGCATATACTGTGCAGTTAGCTACGTTTAAATTGAAATCCACTTTCTGACATAATATTACATGTCTTGTTAGACCTGATACATTTATTTTTATTATATGAAGATGTCTGACGTCGAATACAGTCTAAAATGTATATAATACAAACAAATATATGGAAAACCATCAAATTTTATCATTTACTATGACCATTAATGATGTTCAACTATGATATTGTGATCACATCTGACATATCCCTCCAGAACCTATTCTCAGATATGGTCAGCTGTAGATCTCCTGCCCCAGTGTATACCCCCTACATCATAACTCCTGTTGTATTGTTTGCTTGATAAAGGTCTTTGGTTGAAACATTGATGTGTATTGTTTTGTAAACTACATACTTTTTATTACGTGTTTGCCATTGCATCCAGTATTTTCTCAGAATAAGGTTTAACAGAAAGCTTTCTTTGAATAATATCAGTCTGTTTTATACAAATCCTTGCTATCAAATAATTGTTAATATTAATTAAAATCATAATCATATAATAAAGTGGTTAGATATAATTAGCCAGAAGCGTCATGTGGAAGCCTGTCTAGACCAGAATTCATGCGGGCAAGCGAGAAGAAAAGAAAAAAGATTTACTACTATTGATAAGTTCTGATCTAGTTATTAATATAATAGTAATAGTCATTACCTCAACAAAATAAGTTATGTTCGTTGTCAATTTGATTCTGTTTTAGCATGTTTTCCCATATGAAACGCTACAACTGGTCCCTGTGCAAAAGTACGAGCAATTTCTATAACTGTATTTAGCATCAGAGTAAATTTCGATCCCAATACTTGCTGAAGCATCAAGAGCAAACGATAGGCACAGCTTCTTTGCTGTAGAACATGGTTTGGCTGAAATGATGTGAAAATTCATGTGCGATGAGAAAGTAATAATAATTTCTCTCGTACCGTTATACGTTACACAGGACATGTAAGCAATTTCTACACGCTCTATCCTGGGAAACTCGCTCAATCTCCTCCATGGAACTGAGACTATTATTTTTTGCCTCTCAGCAAAGTTCGTTTCAGGGTCTCTTTAGGTCGAACTCTCTTTCTTTAACCCTTTGCATCCACTCAATGCCTGCTTTGACATTCGTTGATCATTTCTCCCCAAGGTGTGTCCAAAATATCTCCATCTTCTCTTTCTAATAATAGTTGTTACAGTGGTTGACCAGACATTTCTATGTTTTTTATCACTTCTCTGAATTCGTTCCATTTTAGGTTCATTATATTTTCAGACATCTATTTTCAAATGCATTCAACTTGCTTTCTATATCCATTCTATAAACTTAATATAATAACAAATAATATTTGTTAATGTTTACTGAATGCACAAATATTTTTAAATATAATTCTCTTCTTATAATATTCACTGTCATGTAGTGATCCCCGGCTGGCTCAGGAACGGACAGTCAGCCAGACAGCTGAGTGTAGTTTAGTATAGTTAGATATTTAATAGTTGAGACTATGTGTTGCACTCTCTAAGAAGAATGCAACACATAACTACGAACATGACGTTTTGTGTAGTCAAATAGTGACGATTTAGTGACTGTTGCTAGTTAGTAAACAAAGAGATTATTGTGTGTATTGGCTACTGGAATTGTCGAAGTGCAAAACAGAGACCAATTCTACAGAAGCTAGTCTATGACTTCGACATATTCATGATTCAAGAAACCAACTTGCAGCAGGATAAAGCCCTTGAGTGTCCAGGCTTCAAATGTTATTTCACTCCCAGTGAACCCGGAGTAGGACGAAGTCAGGCTATCTATGTGAAACATGGCCTTCCCCACAACTGCCTTGACACGCTGACTTTGCGAGGTGTGGAATTACAAAGAATTCAATTAACAATTCGTGATCAGGTATGGCGAATCTATAATGTGTACGCCCATGTGGACAAACTCCATATTGAAGATAACTGGATTTCGAGAAACTCTCAGATGTACCACGCACAAAGTTTCTCATAGCAGGGGATTTCAATGCACGATCAAAGGAGTGGGGCAACGCTACCGAGAATAGACAGGGCATCGCTTTGGGTTCTGCTCTACTAAACTCTGACTTGACGATATTGAATGACGGCCGCCCAACTCGGTTAGCTTCTAGACCTGAGGACACTGATGGTGTCATTGATCTGGCACTGATCTCCACAACTGATGCTACTTTTGCTCGATGGAATGTTTTTGGGGCTCAAGATAGTGATCATCTCCCCTGCGTTGTTCTTCTTAATAAGGCCAATAATTTGCGACACAGAAGACCCAAATCTGTCTTTCAGTACACGCCATGCCACTCTGATCACGAAAACCCATTACGTATACGCGACAGACTGTCAGAAAGAGCTGCTAGGACTCCTTTCCTGCAGCCACCTTGGTGGAATGAAAATGTTGAAAAAGCATGGCTGGAAAAAGAGGCTGCTACAAAGTCATGGCAGAAAGCACGAAAGAAGCGACCTAGAAATATGTGTGATGTGGCTGAAAAGTCTGCTATTCGCCACAAAGCCACTGGAGATTTCAAAGTATTGGCTAGTGAGGCAAAGAGTGGGTTATGGGAGACTTTCATAACGCAAGTCTGTGGCGACAAGTCTCTATATCAATTCTGGCAGTTTCATAGCAAAATGAACAGGAGGAATACCAGCCAGTCTTTTCCTACTTTGACGTGACTCGTCAGGATCCGTCTTGACAACAGATGCAGAGAAGGGGCAGGGGTTCCTCATCGTTTCGTGGAACAGACAGAAAAAGGTGATAAAACTGACCGCCATAATATCATAAGTGCTCTTCGTGATATTACTAGCTCTGGAGAACCTTACATTGACTTATAACAAAGGAGGATGTTGTTAATGCATCAAGCAAGCCACAGCACCGCTCCCGGGCCTGATGGTGTCAATATCATCCCTCAAACAGCTGGACGAGACTATTATTAATGCAGTTGTGGTGGATTTTAATAAAAGTGTACAGAATGCTGTGGTACCGAGGGTTGGCTTATAGTTATTTACGACCGCTCCACAAACATGGGAAGGATCCTAAACTGCTCAGCAGCTACCGCAACTCACCTTGCAAAATGTATATGGCAAATTACTAAAAAGATAGTGGCCAGAAGGTAATGTGCCGGAGAATGACCACATTCTTCCTGACACTTTGGGTAGCTACCGGCCAATGAAAGGGACATGGTACAATGCTGGCACGTTTGCATATGATGTTTATGAAGGCTTCAATCCAAGCAGAGACTGTTGCTGTGGCCATCGACTTGGAGGATGCTTATAACAAGGTGAATTATTCAATAATGGTGCGCTCTTTGATTAAATGTAAAGTTAATCCTTGGCTGGTAAACTGGATATGCTTCTTTATGGAAGAACAATTTTCACTCCGTTTGGAACATGGACATCGGATCCTGCTCGATATGCCGGATTACCCAGGTTCTCCCCTATCACCCGTGTTGTTTAATATTTACACAGCAAATGTAGCTAACATTCAGCCAACCGGATTGGGTCGGACATTGACATTTGCAGATGATATCTTAATATATTGGACTGGGTCAGATAGACGAGAGATGGTTGACGACATTCAGAAAACATTGCATACCATCTCGGGTTGGTGTAGAGAGTCTCGCTCTCAGGTCAATC
The DNA here is from genome assembly GCA_020796225.1 of Arion vulgaris. Lineage (NCBI taxonomy): Eukaryota > Metazoa > Mollusca > Gastropoda > Stylommatophora > Arionidae > Arion > Arion vulgaris. The sequence continues at coordinate 28,238,544 of CM036772.1, forward strand.
CTGAAAAAGCGTGTATGTTGTGGTGCTCGTTGAATAATCACATCGTCAAGGCTGACCTACCCTGTGTAATCTTTGATGAACATACCATCGAGCGCAGAGACAGGCTTCGCTATCTTGGAATAACCTTTGATCGTAGTCTATCTTTCAAACACCATATTGAACAGACGATACAACGTGCAAGCGTGGGCTTTGCGCTCTCAAAGTTATGGTGCCTACACCTTGAGCAGAGACTACTTGCCCTTTGTTCGATCGACTGGTAATGTCAGTGGTAGATTACGGACTCGGAATTCTTACGATATCAAGATCACAATGTGAACGACTTGAACGGGTTCAGAATGAAGGTATGCGTATAGTTCTGGGCTGCACTAGAGATGCCCCCATTGTGAAGATGAGATATATGCTTGGCCTTCTGTCACTACGCTCCCGTCATGCAATCGCCCAAACCAAGGCATATATGAGGGTTACTTCGGATAAGAGACATCCACTTCACAAAAACACTAATGATGTTAAGGGCACGAGAATCAAGCGTGGCATGTCGTGGATGGCTCAGGCTGAGAGAACGATTGGCCAGGTGACTACGGTTGCGACTCTACCAAAGGGGAAGAATGGATCCCAACAGATGGAAGCATGATGAACTATCTCAAAGTTATCATTACTCTTGGAAGAGAATGTAGAGATTGGGGCAACATGAAGGCTGATCTCGCAGTTAAGCAGCTGATAGAAGATAATGCAAGGGATGATGATGTTGTTGTATATACCGATGGGTCGGTTCAACGTGGTGAGAAATCCGGCTGGGGTTTCTTGGCTAATGCGCATGGTAGGGTTGTTGCAGAGCGAAGTGGGGCATACAGGACAACTAGTATGAGGATGGAGGTTGAGGCCGTTACTGCTGCCTCCATTGGGTTTCTGGGACTTCATTTACTGGGCAGTTGTTTTTATGCTCTCAGTCGATGCTTACAAGATCCAGAAAGGGGAGGTTTCAGTATGAGTGGATGTCGTCTATAGAAGTTTCTAACCTCCCGCGGCTTACGTGGATATACTGTCCTGGGCATGCGGGTGTTTACGGTAATGAGAGGCGGACAGGCTTGCATCAACAGCATCGATTGTTGGGAGTTGAAGATGGATAAGGGGATATTCTTGGTCTCTTTGAGACTCTCTGTTGGATAGGACACTAAAATCGATGTTGAATCAGTCAAGCATTTAAGCAGTTTGGAATTACCCTTTGTTCAAGTCGAACTGGATTCCTGAGAGGCAGAGTGAGAGGTGTGTTTAATCAGCGAGCACAGGAACCATAGTATGCATACTCTTCTGATATCTGTTGGGGAGACTGAGCACCTAGGGTTTTTCCCGGGGCAATGATGTCAGTTTAGTAACCAACAACAATAACCAATAAACAAAGAGAAATACGACAATGAACCTTTGAGATGGGAGGACGTGTTTCGTCTGAATGTAGTAACCATCAATAAAGAAAGTATCAAACATATAAGAACGTCTCCTTATTTGTAAGTGTGTGGGCAACAACATCAGCCCTACATCTACAACAATCACCATCACTATATTTATTTTGTAGGAGGAACAGCCCCCTCCTAAACATCGTTTTAATGAGAAAACGTTAATCATGAGGTGTGTATCAAGATGTCTAGCTAGTTAATGAGAAAACGTTAATCTGAGGGTGTGTATCAAGATGTCTAGCTAGTTAATGAGAAAACGTTAATGATGAGGTGTGTATCAAGATGTCTAGCTAGTTAATGGAAAACATTAATCATGGGGTGTGTATCAAGATGTCTAGCTAGTTAATGAGAAAATGTTAATCATGAGGTGTGTATCAAGATGTCTAGCTAGTTAATGAGAAAACGTTAATCATGGGGGGGTATCAAGATGTCTAGCTAGTTAATGAGAAAACGTTAATCATGAGGTGTGTATCAAGATGTCTAGCTAGTTAATGTATACTCTCATAGAATTTAGTGAATGAATAAAACAAAAACAACTGAAATTAGAAAAATGATAAAACAAACAGGCATACTAATAATTAAATAGCTTGTCCTGAGTAAAAACTTTTCTACCCTAACACTCTTTGAATTTCTTTCTTAGGCAGATGTTCGACCTCTACAGCAGTCATGCTGAAACCATCAGTTACATCCTGACTACATCTTCTCCGTGGTCTACCTCTTCTCCTTCTTGCCACGAGGTCTCTCTTTCATGATGGTCTTCACCAACTTTTCATGTTTCTATATATGTCCAAAATACTTTAATTTTCTCATTTTTATTGGGAGCATTAGTGAGTTTTCGTTGATTTTTAGTTCATTTTAAATAGATTTATTTCTTCTCTTCTCTGTCCATGATATACAGAGGACTCTTCTGTAACATATATATTCAAAAGCACATATGAAAACAGACAACAGGTGTATATGTCATATATCACAATACATGTTTCACACTCAGTTTTATTTATAAAGTATTTAGAAAATCAGTGTTTCAAAAAATAATTGCCTCTATACTGTATAACAGTATACAAGTTTTACATATATATATATATATATACTCAATTATGAATATATGTGGGACTAAAACAATTTGCGCTGAGCGGAAATCTCTATTAAAGAATATCAGGTATGTCTACAAGAGCTATATAAACTCAAAATTGAGTACTGAACAATTCCAGAAACGAAGCTATTTCGGCAGTCATATATGAAATACGTCATAGACACAGTGAAACAATGTGTCATAAACTTCTAGATCTGACTACAACTACAAACAAAATACACAGGAAAACTAGAAACTGAGAATACACAATTAGAAATAAAGATATATGTATATACATACATTAGGGGAGCATGAAAAGAGACAGTATTTGAAAATATAGGAATATAGTGAGTTGAAATAAAGAGATTGCAAGGTATCGTATAAAGATAAAGATATGAAAAAGACTTTCAAGGGCAAATTCAGTGTGATTATTAGTACAGCACAACTGGATGAGTGAAATCTGAATTCCATGAAAACTGGTCAGTGCATAGGAAGTGAGTTGATAGTTGAGATACTGATCGTGTGTGTGTGTGTCATGTATTGGTTGATCAGGCAGACAACTAAGCTGATTGTTAGTGTTTTATATATATAAATCTTACTACAGCGTTTACAAATGATGGCATATATAATATTTAAGTACTCATATATAAGACATCCTCAATAACAAACATAACTTTCGGAATGAAATCGTGCAAGATTCCATCACAAATGCTCATGAATAGCATAAACTATGGCTATACAAGATGGTGCCACTCTCAATAAGAACATTGGTTTAAGTCGACTGTGACCAAATACATCATTGAGAATCTTGTCACATCTGTAAGCTTAACAATGATAATTTTTGAAGATTTGAGAATTGAAAGATAATGAAACTAATGTTTTTGACAATATTTTATGTAAATTCAAGATAGGTTTAAACCTGCTGTATGATGGAGTTATAGGTTGTTTTGTTATGGCATCAGGAAAAAAACTGTTCCAAACTCGATATATAACAGATACATGTACAAGAACAGTATCAAAGTATATGTTGCTGAAGAAGAAATGAGGCATCTCGTGGGACATGTCAAGAAAGTAACCATCCTCGCAACACAGTTGAAAAGAACAACGCCAAGTTAAGAGAATGGTAAAAATATAGAACAATCCTGAAGTTTGTAATAGGTGTAGAGAAGAAATCTATGCTGCATCAGTAATATAATAATCTTCTCATATATGTCTTTCTTATTGATTTCATTTCTTATTCTGTCTTTTCTCTACTCATGTTTTGTCTGGACAAACGTGAGGAGAAAAAGTAATTTCTAGAACAGCCTTTTGTGTGTGCTTCATAAACAGTGTCTTTCATCACCTCTGTTATCTCTGAGGTAAACCTTTTTCACGGACGGCCATTTGCTTTATATCCACTGCACTGGATTAACATTGCTCTTTGAGGTGCACTATCTGTTGGTAATCTGCTTATGTGGCAGGACCATTTAAGCTGTTGTTTCTTGATGAGTTTAGTACTGATGTTCCACTTACTTTTTCCTAATGTCTTCATTTCTAAACCGGTCTCTTCTTGATACTCCCAGCGTTATGCACAGACACTTCATATCTGTCGTGACAAGTTTACTACTATCTTTTGATATCATATTCTATATTACTTTTGATATTACATTCTGATAAATGAGTCAATGTTGAGATCTAAAGTTATCAAAATAATTTGTGTAAAAAAGTCACACATAAACACTTACCTGTTTGTGGGCTTGGCGTGGCTAAAATTAGAAACAAGATGGAAATATTCATAACATATTGAGAATATATACATTTTTCTAACATTCATCATCATCAGTCTTTGTTGTGTCCAAAAACACACATTATAAACACACCCCCAAACTTATACTCAAATTTGTTAAGTGTGCCTAACTCTCATGTCAATTCTAGTCACATGTATTGATCCTGCAAACTACATTTTATAGTCCATCTTTGATAAGACTAGGAACTTGATCTCACCTGCATATAGAGGAGAGATATTTGCCAACATATCTCAATCGCATCATGCAGTGTTTGAACTCAGCACCTTTGGAATGTGGAGGCGAGCACCCTAACCCTAATCCTAACCCTAACCAGCAAACCACAAAGAGCAGCTCCATAAAATATAATGCTCCATGTGTGGTTCATACTCATGAACTTTAGATAGCTTCTTTAATATTGATTATGAGACTGACGCACTACCTACTGCGCTACCGAAGCCTTTCAAATATAGTTACATAGAAATTGAAGTTGTGAAACTTTTCTGACAGCATACAGATACAGATGACATTGTACTGAGTCAGTCATTAGTGTTTTTGAAGAAGATAGAAAACAGCAATATATTATTATACTGAGTCAGTCATTGATGTTCTTGAAGAAGATAGAAAACAGCAATATAATACTATACTGAGACAGACATTGATGTACTTGAAATAGATAGAAAACAACAGAATATTATTATACCGAGACAGACATTGATGTACTTGAAGAAGATAGAAAACAGCAATATAATACTATACTGAGTCAGACATTAATGTACTTCAAGTAAATGGAATAGGTCTATAAAATAAAGATGTGACTAATAGTTTGTTCATGCCTGCTGCAGAGGTGTAATATTGGGTCTATAATAGAGAGGAATACTGAAAAAGACTGTTTAATTGGAAAAGTTGTGCTCAGGACACGCTATTGAATGAGGCCGTCACCATCCTAAAAATATTATTAGTAAATACTATATATGTGTTAGTATATGACAGTAAATATTAGTTATGTAAATTAATAATCAACAGTGACATTCAAATATCAGTAAATATTAGTGACATTAGTTCCAGTCTCTGGTAAGTTTGAAATCAGTAAATATTAGTGACATTAGTTCCTGTCTCTGGGTAAAGTTTGAAATCAGTAAATATTAGTGACATTAGTTCCTGTCTCTGGGTAAAGTTTGAAATCAGTAAATATTAGTGACATTAGTTCCTGTCTCTGGGTCAAGTTTGAAATCAGTAAATATTAGTGACATTAGTTCCTGTCTCTGGGTAAAGTTTGAAATCAGTAAATATTAGTAACATTAGTTCCTGTCTCTGGGTAAAGTTTGAAATCAGTAAATATTAGTAACATTAGTTCCTGTCTCTGGGTAAAGTTTGAAATCAGTAAATATTAGTAACATTAGTTCCTGTATCTGGGTAAAGTTTGAAATCAGTAAATATTAGTAACATTAGTTCCTGTCTCTGGATAAAGTTTGAAATCAGTAAATATTAGTAACATTAGTTCCTGTATCTGGGTAAAGTTTGAAATCAGTAAATATTAGTGACATTAGTTCCTGTCTCTGGGTAAAATTTGAAATCAGTAAATATTAGTGACATTAGTTCCTGTCTCTGGGTAAAGTTTGAAGTCAGTAAATATTAGTAACATTAGTTCCTGTCTCTGGGTAAAGTTTGAAATCAGTAAATATTAGTAACATTAGTTCCTGTATCTGGGTAAAGTTTGAAATCAGTAAATATTAGTGACATTAGTTCCTGTCTCTGGGTAAAATTTGAAATCAGTAAATATTAGTGACATTAGTTCCTGTCTCTGGGTAAAGTTTGAAGTCAGTAAATATTAGTGACATTAGTTCCTGTCTCTGGGTAAAGTTTGAAATCAGTAAATATTAGTAACATTAGTTCCTGTCTCTGGGTAAAGTTTGAAATCAGTAAATATTAGTGACATTAGTTCCTGTCTTTGGGTAAAGTTTGAAATCAGTAAATATTAGTGACATTAGTTCCTGTCTCTGGGTAAAGTTTGAAATCAGTAAATATTAGTAACATTAGTTCCTGTCTCTGGGTAAAATTTGAAATCAGTAAATATTAGTGACATTAGTTCCTGTCTCTGGGTAAAGTTTGAAATCAGTAAATATTAGTGACATTAGTTTTTGTCTCTGGGTAAAGTTTGAAATCAGTAAATATTAGTAACATTAGTTCCTGTCTCTGGGTAAAGTTTGAAATCAGTAAATATTAGTAACATTAGTTCCTGTCTCTGGGTAAAGTTTGAAATCAGTAAATATTAGTAACATTAGTTCCTGTATCTGGGTAAAGTTTGAAATCAGTAAATATTAGTAACATTAGTTCCTGTCTCTGGGTAAAGTTTGAAATCAGTAAATATTAGTAACATTAGTTCCTGTATCTGGGTAAAGTTTGAAATCAGTAAATATTAGTGACATTAGTTCCTGTCTCTGGGTAAAATTTGAAATCAGTAAATATTAGTGACATTAGTTCCTGTCTCTGGGTAAAGTTTGAAGTCAGTAAATATTAGTAACATTAGTTCCTGTTTCTGGGTAAAGTTTGAAATCAGTAAATATTAGTAACATTAGTTCCTGTATCTGGGTAAAGTTTGAAATCAGTAAATATTAGTGACATTAGTTCCTGTCTCTGGGTAAAATTTGAAATCAGTAAATATTAGTGACATTAGTTCCTGTCTCTGGGTAAAGTTTGAAGTCAGTAAATATTAGTGACATTAGTCCCTGTCTCTGGGTAAAGTTTGAAATCAGTAAATATTAGTGACATTAGTTCCTGTCTTTGGGTAAAGTTTGAAATCAGTAAATATTAGTGACATTAGTTCCTGTCTCTGGGTAAAGTTTGAAATCAGTAAATATTAGTAACATTAGTTCCTGTCTCTGGGTAAAATTTGAAATCAGTAAATATTAGTGACATTAGTTCCTGTCTGTGGGTAAAGTTTGAAATCAGTAAAACAGTATAGCTGTAGTTTATGGCTACGTCCTGTAAACAATATGCCACGATTTTCATTTCAATCAGTAATAAGACGGTAAAAGATGGCACAAAGGTGAGAGAAGGAAAACGTAGTCTTATATCAAGACAAAGGAGAGTGCAGAAGGCAAAGAGACAATCTTCTACATCAGCCTCAGTCCCCAAATTTCTCTGCAGCAAATGTGACAAAGATTGTCACTCAAGAATAGTTGAAAACAGCAAGAACAGATGATGTTACTCAGCACCAAACACATTATGTGACACAAAACTCAGTATTTCCTGAAAACAAATATTGATAATGATACTGTTCTAGGCAATGTGGATGATTAATATATGCACATCTGTATAGAATAGTGTTATTAAAACAATGACAGTATAATTACTAGCGTTATCACTTCAAGTCATCTCGTTATCATGTTAAGGACACAATGTCATACCGTTCGATATCTGTTGATAGAGATTGAGCACCTATGGGTCTGACCAGAGTGTTGTCACTTCAGTACAATAACCAATAATTAATACTAGAAAATACTACTCTAAATCAGGCATATATAATATACACATATTATTCATGAGATATCATGGTATATATTACTGACGTTTTATAGGTATGTCAGTATACGTTTGTGACAGTTTTTTCTTTCTCAATGTGACAGTTAGTTAAATGTGCTAGTAATGCTACTTCTTGATTAGTAAGTCACGGTTGAGATGTAGAATTACAACATGTTCTTTGAATACAACATATATAAACACTTACTTGTTGTTGGATCTGGTGTCGCTGAAATCAAGAAAAGAATGAACATAAACATACATTTTCAATTTCAAACATTTTATGCCCAAAAAATGTAGTAAAAACAATCAATTTAAAAAAACAGGAATTATCAACAAAACTATATTTGTACTTTGTACAATACACCATGGTGATACTCAAAATGGTGTAGAGTGTAAATTTTGAAAACAAAGATCTAAGATCTAAGGCAACTTGTCATGGCCACGGATACAAATTTGTATATTTGTAAGCATTTGATGAAATAACTTGAAAACTTGCATGTGAACTATACATGTTCCCGACGCTACCAAATATTTTTTGCCATTCAAAAATCATACCATCTGGTTTCCTTTTGCGTTGACATCCTTTTGCTTTGTATCTATTGTATCATAGTATCATTGCTTTTGCTTTGTATCTATTGTATCATAGTAGCATTGCTTTTGCTTTGTATCTATTGTATCATAGTATCATTGCTTTTGCTTTGTATCTATTGTATCATAGTATCATTGCTTTTGCTTTGTATATATTGTATCATAGTATCATTGCTTTTGCTTTGTATCTATTGTATCATAGTATCATTGCTTTTGCTTTGTATCTATTGTATCATAGTAGCATTGCTTTTGCTTTGTATCTAGTGTATCATAGTATCATTGCTTTTGCTTTGTATCTATTGTATCATAGTATCATTGCTTTTGCTTTGTATCTATTGTATCATAGTATCATTGCTTTTGCTTTGTATCTATTGTATCATAGTATCATTGCTTTTGCTTTGTATCTATTGTATCATAGTATCATTGCTTTTGCTTTGTATCTATTGTATCATAGTAGCATTGCTTTTGCTTTGTATCTAGTGTATCATAGTATCATTGCTTTTGCTTTGTATCTATTGTATCATAGTATCATTGCTTTTGCTTTGTATCTATTGTATCATAGTATCATTGCTTTTGCGTTGTATCTATTGTATCATAGTATCATTGCTTTTGCTTTGTATCTATTGTATCATAGTAGCATTGCTTTTGCTTTGTATCTATTGTATCATAGTATCATTGCTTTTGCTTTGTATCTATTGTATCATAGTATCATTGCTTTTGCTTTGTATCTATTGTATCATAGTATCATTGCTTTTGCTTTGTATCTATTGTATCATAGTATCATTGCTTTTGCTTTGTATCTATTGTATCATAGTATCATTGCTTTTGCTTTGTATCTATTGTATCATAGTATCATTGCTTTTGCTTTGTATCTATTGTATCATAGTGGCATTGCTTTTGCTTTGTATCTAGTGTATCATAGTATCATTGCTTTTGCTTTGTATCTATTGTATCATAGTATCATTGCTTTTGCTTTGTATCTATTGTATCATAGTATCATTGCTTTTGCTTTGTATCTATTGTATCATAGTATCATTGCTTTTGCTTTGTATCTATTGTATCATAGTATCATTGCTTTTGCTTTGTATCTATTGTATCATAGTAGCATTGCTTTTGCTTTGTATCTAGTGTATCATAGTATCATTGCTTTTGCTTTGTATCTATTGTATCATAGTATCATTGCTTTTGCTTTGTATCTATTGTATCATAGTATCATTGCTTTTGCTTTGTATCTATTGTATCATAGTATCATTGCTTTTGCTTTGTATCTATTGTATCATAGTATCATTGCTTTTGCTTTGTATCTATTGTATCATAGTAGCATTGCTTTTGCTTTGTATCTAGTGTATCATAGTATCATTGCTTTTGCTTTGTATCTATTGTATCATAGTATCATTGCTTTTGCTTTGTATCTATTGTATCATAGTATCATTGCTTTTGCTTTGTATCTATTGTATCATAGTATCATTGCTTTTGCTTTGTATCTATTGTATCATAGTATCATTGCTTTTGCTTTGTATCTATTGTATCATAGTAGCATTGCTTTTGCTTTGTATCTAGTGTATCATAGTATCATTGCTTTTGCTTTGTATCTATTGTATCATAGTATCATTGCTTTTGCTTTGTATCTATTGTATCATAGTATCATTGCTTTTGCGTTGTATCTATTGTATCATAGTATCATTGCTTTTGCTTTGTATCTATTGTATCATAGTAGCATTGCTTTTGCTTTGTATCTATTGTATCATAGTATCATTGCTTTTGCTTTGTATCTATTGTATCATAGTATCATTGCTTTTGCTTTGTATCTATTGTATCATAGTATCATTGCTTTTGCTTTGTATCTATTGTATCATAGTATCATTGCTTTTGCTTTGTATCTATTGTATCATAGTAGCATTGCTTTTGCTTTGTATCTAGTGTATCATAGTATCATTGCTTTTGCTTTGTATCTATTGTATCATAGTATCATTGCTTTTGCTTTGTATCTATTGTATCATAGTAGCATTGCTTTTGCTTTGTATCTAGTGTATCATAGTATCATTGCTTTTGCTTTGTATCTATTGTATCATAGTATCATTGCTTTTGCTTTGTATCTATTGTATCATAGTATAATTGCTTTTGCTTTGTATCTATTGTATCATAGTATCATTGCTTTTGCTTTGTATCTAGTGTATCATAGTATCATTGCTTTTGCTTTGTATCTATTGTATCATAGTATCATTGCTTTTGCTTTGTATCTATTGTATCATAGTATCATTGCTTTTGCTTTGTATCTATTGTATCATAGTATCATTGCTTTTGCTTTGTATCTATTGTATCATAGTATCATTGCTTTTGCTTTGTATCTATTGTATCATAGTAGCATTGCTTTTGCTTTGTATCTAGTGTATCATAATATCATTGCTTTTGCTTTGTATCTATTGTATCATAGTATCATTGCTTTTGCTTTGTATCTATTGTATCATAGTATCATTGCTTTTGCTTTGTATCTATTGTATCATAGTATCATTGCTTTTGCTTTGTATCTATTGTATCATAGTATCATTGCTTTTGCTTTGTATCTATTGTATCATAGTAGCATTGATTTTGCTTTGTATCTAGTGTATCATAGTATCATTGCTTTTGCTTTGTATCTATTGTATCATAGTATCATTGCTTTTGCTTTGTATCTATTGTATCATAGTATCATTGCTTTTGCGTTGTATCTATTGTATCATAGTATCATTGATATTTGCTTTGTATCTATTGTATCATAGTAGCATTGCTTTTGCTTTGTATCTATTGTATCATAGTATCATTGCTTTTGCTTTGTATCTATTGTATCATAGTATCATTGCTTTTGCTTTGTATCTATTGTATCATAGTATCATTGCTTTTGCTTTGTATCTATTGTATCATAGTATCATTGCTTTTGCTTTGTATCTATTGTATCATAGTAGCATTGCTTTTGCTTTGTATCTAGTGTATCATAGTATCATTGCTTTTGCTTTGTATCTATTGTATCATAGTATCATTGCTTTTGCTTTGTATCTATTGTATCATAGTAGCATTGCTTTTGCTTTGTATCTAGTGTATCATAGTATCATTGCTTTTGCTTTGTATCTATTGTATCATAGTATCATTGCTTTTGCTTTGTATCTATTGTATCATAGTATCATTGCTTTTGCTTGTATCTATTGTATCATAGTATCATTGCTTTTGCTTTGTATCTATTGTATCATAGTAGCATTGCTTTTGCTTTGTATCTAGTGTATCATAGTATCATTGCTTTTGCTTTGTATCTATTGTATCATAGTATCATTGCTTTTGCTTTGTATCTATTGTGTCATAGTATCATTGCTTTTGCTTGTATCTATTGTATCATAGTATCATTGCTTTTGCTTTGTATCTATTGTATCATAGTATCATTGCTTTTGCTTTGTATCTATTGTATCATAGTATCATTGCTTTTGCTTTGTATCTATTGTATCATAGTATCATTGCTTTTGCTTTGTATCTATTGTATCATAGTATCATTGCTTTTGCTTTGTATCTATTGTATCATAGTAGCATTGCTTTTGCTTTGTATCTAGTGTATCATAGTATCATTGCTTTTGCTTTGTATCTATTGTATCATAGTATCATTGCTTTTGCTTTGTATCTATTGTATCATAGTATCATTGCTTTTGCTTTGTATCTATTGTATCATAGTATCATTGCTTTTGCTTTGTATCTATTGTATCATAGTATCATTGCTTTTGCTTTGTATCTATTGTATCATAGTAGCATTGCTTTTGCTTTGTATCTAGTGTATCATAGTATCATTGCTTTTGCTTTGTATCTATTGTATCATAGTATCATTGCTTTTGCTTGTATCTATTGTATCATAGTATCATTGCTTTTGCTTTGTATCTATTGTATCATAGTATCATTGCTTTTGCTTTGTATCTATTGTATCATAGTAGCATTGCTTTTGCTTTGTATCTAGTGTATCATAGTATCATTGCTTTTGCTTTGTATCTATTGTATCATAGTATCATTGCTTTTGCTTTGTATCTATTGTATCATAGTATCATTGCTTTTGCTTTGTATCTATTGTATCATAGTATCATTGCTTTTGCTTTGTATCTATTGTATCATAGTATCATTGCTTTTGCTTTGTATCTATTGTATCATAGTAGCATTGCTTTTGCTTTGTATCTAGTGTATCATAGTATCATTGCTTTTGCTTTGTATCTATTGTATCATAGTATCATTGCTTTTGCTTTGTATCTATTGTATCATAGTATCATTGCTTTTGCTTTGTATCTATTGTATCATAGTATCATTGCTTTTGCTTTGTATCTATTGTATCATAGTAGCATTGCTTTTGCTTTGTATCTAGTGTATCATAGTATCATTGCTTTTGCTTTGTATCTATTGTATCATAGTATCATTGCTTTTGCTTTGTATCTATTGTATCATAGTATCATTGCTTTTGCTTTGTATCTATTGTATCATAGTATCATTGCTTTTGCTTTGTATCTATTGTATCATAGTATCATTGATTTTCTTGTATCTATTGTATCATAGTAGCATTGCTTTTGCTTTGTATCTAGTGTATCATAGTATCATTGCTTTTGCTTTGTATCTATTGTATCATAGTATCATTGCTTTTGCTTTGTATCTATTGTATCATAGTATCATTGCTTTTGCTTTGTATCTATTGTATCATAGTATCATTGCTTTTGCTTTGTATCTATTGTATCATAGTATCATTGCTTTTGCTTTGTATCTATTGTATCATAGTAGCATTGCTTTTGCTTTGTATCTAGTGTATCATAGTATCATTGCTTTTGCTTTGTATCTATTGTATCATAGTATCATTGCTTTTGCTTTGTATCTATTGTATCATAGTATCATTGCTTTTGCTTTGTATCTATTGTATCATAGTATCATTGCTTTTGCTTTGTATCAATTGTATCATAGTATCATTGCTTTTGCTTTGTATCTATTGTATCATAGTAGCATTGCTTTTGCTTTGTATCTAGTGTATCATAGTATAATTGCTTTTGCTTTGTATCTATTGTATCATAGTATCATTGCTTTTGCTTTGTATCTATTGTATCATAGTATCATTGCTTTTGCTTTGTATCTATTGTATCATAGTATCATTGCTTTTGCTTTGTATCTATTGTATCATAGTAGCATTGCTTTTGCTTTGCATCTAGTGTATCATAGTATCATTGCTTTTGCTTTGTATCTATTGTATCATAGTATCATTGCTTTTGCTTTGTATCTATTGTATCATAGTATCATTGCTTTTGCTTTGTATCTATTGTATCATAGTATCATTGCTTTTGCTTTGTATCTATTGTATCATAGTATCATTGCTTTTGCTTTGTATCTATTGTATCATAGTATCATTGCTTTTGCTTGTATCTATTGTATCATAGTAGCATTGCTTTTGCTTTGTATCTAGTGTATCATAGTATCATTGCTTTTGCTTTGTATCTATTGTATCATAGTATCATTGCTTTTGCTTTGTATCTATTGTATCATAGTATCATTGCTTTTGCTTTGTATCTATTGTATCATAGTATCATTGCTTTTGCTTTGTATCTATTGTATCATAGTAGCATTGCTTTTGCTTTGTATCTAGTGTATCATAGTATCATTGCTTTTGCTTTGTATCTATTGTATCATAGTATCATTGCTTTTGCTTTGTATCTATTGTATCATAGTATCATTGCTTTTGCTTTGTATATATTGTATCATAGTAGCATTGCTTTTGCTTTGTATCTAGTGTATCATAGTATCATTGCTTTTGCATTGTATCTATTGTATCATAGTATCATTGCTTTTGCTTTGTATCTATTGTATCATAGTATCATTGCTTTTGCTTTGTATCTAGTGTATCATAGTATCATTGCTTTTGCTTTGTATCTATTGTATCATAGTAGCATTGCTTTTGCTTTGTATCTATTGTATCATAGTAGCATTGCTTTTGCTTTGTATCTATTGTATCATAGTAGCATTGTTTTTGCTTTGTATCTATTGTATCATAGTATCATTGCTTTTGCTTTGTATCTATTGTATCATAGTATCATTGCTTTTGCTTTGTATCTATTGTATCATAGTAGCATTGCTTTTGCTTTGTATCTATTGTATCATAGTAGCATTGCTTTTGCTTTGTATCTATTGTATCATAGTAGCATTGCTTTTGCTTTGTATCTATTGTACCATAGTAGCATTGCTTTTGTTTTGTATCTATTGTATCATAGTAGCATTGCTTTTTGAGGCACACTGTTTGTTGGTAATCTGCGTATGCGGTCGAACCATTTCGTTTGTTGTTTCTTGATAAAGTTCAGTACTGATGTGGTACACACTTTTTTTTCTGATGTCTTCATTTCTCAACTTGTCTCTTCTTGTTACTCCCAGCATTCTCCATAGACACTTTATCTCTGTCGTGACTTGTTTTTTTTAAAATTCTTTGATGTTAGTGTCCAATGTTTGAGTTATGTTTACATGCAATAAATTTAAGAAAATATTTGAAACTTACATGCTGCTGTTGTTGTTACTCTTGGTCTTGCTGTTGTAGATTTTGATGTATCTGGAGTAATTTTCAAATTATAATTAATAAGTGTATTAGTCGATTATGTGATAATCGATTTTGTGAGTATATTTTTTTAAATAAAATAATTTAGCACGTGAGATGGCTTTTCATAGAAATGGTGCTGCCCGGATAATTTATCATGTGTCTTTTTGTATTGTAGGAGTTACCAAGAGAATGATTAATCAACATTGAACTGGTGTGTTGTGCTGCTGGACGCTGCAGGATTTGTTGAGGCAGAGCTCGAAGCACCTATAGAGATGCCCGAGTTGATATGATGCTAGTCCTCTGAGAACTGATTGTAGGAGTTGATGAAACTATAAGATGTACAACATACTGCTTACAGTAATACGAATTTGTAACACATATTTTCAGGACAAGTGTCACTAAGAACATATGACATACTATTCATTACTGGTTTTTAGTAAGAATACAATTGTCATTACTGCTGGTTGTGAAAAAATGAGACAACACAAACATTTTTTTATTGCTGATACTAATGAGAACAGATTGTGCACTTGTCATTACTGATGATTGTCAGGATAATTTACATGCTTTCCATTACTGATGTTAGTGAGAATACATCACAAATGTCATTACTGATGTTAGTGAGAAAACATCACACATGTCATTACTGATGTTAATGATAATACATCACACATGTCATTACTGATGTTAATGAGAATACATCACACGTGTCATTACTAATGTTAGTGAAATCTTATGAGTACAGGTTACAACATCAAACTACTTACCATTACACACGACATCAATAAGTTTATCCACATTATCAAGCAATGATTTGTAGTCTGTGATTCTGTACACATCTTTGTCTGATGATGCTATTTCCCTTAACTCAGTATCATTGCACTCGCTACCAATACCAACAGCTAAAGTCGTAGCACCGCTAGCATGTACTTCCCTTGCTGCTGCTTCAGCTGTAATGGGTTATAAATAGACAAGAGATAAAGTATCACAGTGAAACTTGGATATTATATCTACATTTCTTGATTGTGTTTACCAAACATTCATTCCTAGGAGAAGATCAATTCTTGGATATTATATCTACATTTCTTGATTGTGTTTGCCAAACATTCATTCCTAGGAGAAGATCAATTCTTGGATATTATATCTACATTTCTTGATAGTGTTTACCAAACATTCATTCCTAGGAGAAGATCAATTCTTGGATATTATATCTACATTTCTTGATTGTGTTTACCAAACATTCATTCCTAGGAGAAGATCAATTCTTGGATATTATACCTACATTTCTTGATTGTGTTTACCAAACATTCATTCCTAGGAGAAGATCAATTCTTGGATATTATATCTATATTTCTTGATTGTGTTTACCAAACATTTATTCCTAGGAGAAGATCAATTCTTGGATATTATACCTATATTTCTTGATTGTGTTTACCAAACATTCATTCCTAGGAGAAGATCAATTCTTGGATATAATATCTATATTTCTTGATTGTGTTTACCAAACATTCATTCCTAGGAGAAGATCAATTCTTGGATATTATACCTATATTTCTTGATTGTGTTTACCAAACATTCATTCCTAGGAGAAGATCAATTCTTGGATATTATATCTACATTTCTTGATTGTGTTTACCTAGCATTCATTCCTAGGAGAAGATCAATTCTTGGATATTATATCTACATTTCTTGATTGTATTTACCTAGCATTCATTCCTAGGAGAAGATCAATTCTTGGATATTATATCTACATTTCTTGATTGTATTTACCAAACATTCATTCCTAGGAGAAGATCAATTCTTGGATATTATATCTACATTTCTTGATTGTGTTTACCAAACATTCATTCCTAGGAGAAGATCAATTCTTGGATATTATATCTACATTTCTTGATTGTGTTTGCCAAACATTCATTCCTAGGAGAAGATCAATTCTTGGATATTATATCTATATTTCTTGATTGTGTTTACCAAACATTCATTCCTAGGAGAAGATCAATTCTTGGATATTATATCTATATTTCTTGATTGTGTTTACCAAACATTCATTCCTAGGAGAAGATCAATTCTTGGATATTATATCTATATTTCTTGATTGTGTTTACCAAACATTCATTCCTAGGAGAAGATCAATTCTTGGATATTATATCTATATTTCTTGATTGTGTTTACCAAACATTAATTCCTAGGAGAAGATCAATTCTTTAAAGTGAGGTCGTATGTGGTGATAAAAGATATTATTCTATATTAACAACAGAAATTAGTATATGTGGATAAGAGATATGTATGAATTTTCTTCTTCTTAAAAACGTTTTCATACCATGTGGTATATAGGGTTATACTGTGTAAGGCCCATATTTTTCATTGACTGTCGGCACACGATAGGTGATGTTGTCAACATCACGCCAGCCATCTTTACTTTCCAGTGCTTTTCCTGGCACCTAATTGAGGCTGGGTCGACCTGGGAGTTGTTACGGTCTGAAAAAATGTCACACCCACTGTGGAATTGAACCCTAACCACTTGCCTCAGAAGTGAGATCACTAACAACTACACTGTTGCGCACTGTCATCATTTTCAGTTTTTCTCTTGTGCTGTTCTAGCGGCTTGGGTGATGTTGTTTTTGCTCTTTTACATGATTATTCAATGCCATCTAACCATTTTTTGGTGGTCTTCCTCTCACCTTCGTTTCTGATGTTCTGTGTAGAAGACTAAATTCTGTGGAGTTTGAATGCATTCTTATTAAGTGTCTGAAACACTTCATTACGTGTTTCTCAATGTCATTCAAGAAAGGTTCTGTGCCAACTTTCTCTCTAGTGCTGATGTTCGTGACTATCTTTTCTGCTGTTGTTGGTACTTTTCATTGGCATAGATTTCACATGTAGTTAATTTTTGCAACTGTGCTTTGCTCATTGTCCATGTTTGTCTATTTGGAAATGTACTAATAATAGAATAATGTCTGCTGTTGTTAAAATGATGACATATATGTTGACAAGAGATTGGTCACAGGGCTGACAAGAGACAAAAGAAAATGCTAGAAATCATGGATGGCTGGTCATTAAGGGTCAGCCCTGGCCAGCCCAAAATAATGTACAGACATCGTCCTGGAGATTGCTTGCATTCACTCAGGATTTATATCTCTACTACCTGTGCATGTGCTCTTTACCCATACCAGAGTAGCTCTCGCTCGATCCCTACATACTTAGACAGACAGTATCCTATGTCTTAACCAGGGTCACCGCGAGGAGGTGGGATAGGGTCTTGATCAGTGCCAGCTCACTGAACCTGGCGACGCGTTGTCCTTTTTTTTACGCCTTGGGACCCCAGATCATTCTAGTAAAGGGGGAATAACTTCACAGAATAGACAAACAATTGTAAATACTAAAAAAAACAACCCCAAAACCATGATTTCTCCGAATATTAGTATCTGGCCACACCAACAAATATGACCACGAGCCGCCCACTGCTAGAAATCAACAAAACTATTTGATACAAAAGAATAAAGTGTATGCTGACAACAGACACAATAGTTTCCTGAATAGAACATTAGAATATATGTTATAAAGATTCCAAAGTATACATACATATGAATTGATTTATACATGTTTGACTTTGATTCAGAAAACATGAATCAATATTTTACTTACTTGCATTAGGGTAGGTAGATTGGCCATCAGTGAACACAATCAAAAATTTTTTATAGTCGCGAGGGCACGATTTTAATTGATCAAGAGCAGTTTTAAGTCCAAGATCTGTGTGTGTGGAGCTATTTTGATATTCAGCAACAGTAACTTTCTGTGAAGAGAACAATAATTATTAAGAACAATGATATTATGTTTGACATCTTTCTAAAATGTACCTGTCAACAGATTATATAAAATGTACCTGTCAACAGATTATATAAAATGTACATGTCAACAGATTATATAAAATGTACCTGTCAACAGATTATATAAAATGTACCTGTCAACAGATTATATAAAATGTACATGTCAACAGACGATATAAAATGTATCTGTCAACAGATTATATCAAATCTACCTGTCAACATATTATATCAAATCTACCTGTCAACAAAGGTTCTAAAGCTGAAGGCTTGACTTTATTGCACCAAGATTTACCAAATATAGCTTAGTCCCTCTCCTCATAAATTGCACAACTATCTGCCTGGAGTATTACAAACGTACCAGATTTGTTCCCTCGTGAAGCCATCTGCATATTTTTCCAGAGATCCCTGATCTCAGTGTAGGTCATGTTCGGAGACGGACGATAAAACGTAGGTCAAGTGTTCAATTTGAGTACGTAAATGAACTTTTACAGTTACTTTTTCAAAAGCTTCTTATTCTTCGAACGCTCCATATTGAACACTTTTTAACCATTCTGTGTGATTTGTATGTGATCTGAGCCTAAGAGCAAATGTACATTGTGTCTGACATGCACCTAGAAGTAGACCAGCACATCCGATTTCTATGATGTGTTTGACTTACTAGTTTCACTTCCCTAGGTCCTACATCAAGCGCCTCTTGTGACATTCCATGTAGGTCAAAGTGCTACTATTATTTGCTTCTCGTGTGGGACCACACGGGCGAGTTCAAAATCTACGATTTGTAGCCAGATTTAAATATTCATGATTAATTAGTACAATTATAATGATATGAATTATAATTAATGTTGGGACCTTCAATGCTATTAGAACCATCAACCTGCTCAAATTTATCACCGTTATTAAAATCAACAATCTCAGTTGGCTCAACATCAATGTTAACAGTTGGTCTCCAAGAGACCGAAGAACATCCCACTTATCCATCCTAAACTCCCATCAATCAAGGCTTTCAAGCATGTCCACTCTCTCATTGTTGTGCACAATCGCATGAACAGGACAATAGATCAACTGGAGGTTGGAAACCTCTATAGAACACTTCCACTCATACACAACCTGCCATTCTGCATCTTCTAAAGCATCAACTGAAAGTCAGAAAACGCAACATTATTATTATCAACAACATCACTGGAACCGTAACCATATTTATAATGTTGTTTACCTTTACACAGTCTTTGATATCGGTTGTCAAATTACATACTACATAAGCATGTGTACCAAATCTGACTACAGTAACAAAGCTTCCATCCTGTTGAGCTTGTACAATGTATGCTGAAGCCTTTAAGTTGTACTGATAGTTGTCAGCCTTTATACTGGCTGAAGAATCAATAACTAAAGCAAGGCAAATTGGTTTTGATACTGGGCATTTCCTCACTGAAATAAGAAGACAAGTGATGCTATTAATACATCATTTTTACATATTTCCAAAAAGAACAAGGGTTTAAAATTGGTTTTAAAGCCGAAGAATTGACTTCATTGCACCGGGTTTTACCCCAACTGGCTCGGTCCCTCTCCGCAGAAATTACAAGCCACCTGCCGAGAGTATTGCATAAAGCACAAAATCTGTAGCTTCAGCAACAATCGTAGAGGTGTCTGGAAAAACGTCTCTCATGAACAGAACGGCGTGGTCCGGATTCGAATCCACACCCTTCGACTCACAAGGCAAAAGGCTTAATTAACTTAGCCACATAGACTCCCTCAAGAACAGAAGTGTATGATATGTGATACAATATATATTATAATAGATAAAGTGCTTGCATTATAACACCAAACAAGTACAGTACAGTTATATTTCTTAACATAAGCAATCACAACAGTTTAAACTATATGTAAAATGATTCTTTTATCTATCTATGAACAACTGACAAAAACATGTTTAAAAACATACATACATTATGAAAAACTGCACAAGATGAAATCTACACACTGATTACTAAAAACAGTCTGACAGAACAATACATTATGAAAAACTGCACAAGATGAAATCTACACACTGATTACTAAAAACAGTCTGACAGAACAATTCATTATGAAAAACTGTACAAGAAGATATCTACACACTGATTACTAAAAACAGCCTGACAGAACAATTCCTTATGAAAAACTGTACAAGAAGATATCTACACACTGATTACTAAAAACAGCCTGACAGAACAATTCATTATGAAAAACTGTACGAGAAGATATCTACGCTCTGACTACTAAAGACAGCCTGACAGAACAATTCATTATGAAAAACTGCACAAGAAGACATTGTTGCTGTTGTCGTTACTCTTGGTGTTGCTGTTGTAGATTTTGATGTATCTGGAAGTAAATTTCAAATTATAATTAATAAGTGTTTTAGTCGATTATGTGATAATCGATTTTGTGAGTATATTTTTTTAAATAAAATACTTGTAATTTAGCACGTGAGGTGGCTTTTCAGAGAATTGGTGCTGCCCGGATGATTTATCATGTGTCTTTTTGTATTGTAGGAGTTACCAAGAGAATGATTAATCAACATTGAACTGGTGTGTTGTGCTGCTGGACGCTGCAGGATTTGTTGAGGCAGAGCTCGAAGCACCTATAGAGATGCCCGAGTTGATATGATGCTAGTCCTCTGAGAACTGATTGTAGGAGTTGATGAAACTATAAGATGTACAACATACTGCTTACAGTAATACGAATTTGTAACACATATTTTCAGGACAAGTGTCAATAAGAACATATGACATACTATTCATTACTGGTTTTTAGTAAGAATACAATTGTCATTACTGCTGGTTGTGAAAAAATGAGACAACACAAACATTTTTTTATTGCTGATACTAATGAGAACAGATTGTGCACTTGTCATTACTGATGATTGTCAGGATAATTTACATGCTTTCCATTACTGATGTTAGTGAGAATACATCACACTTGTCATTACTGATGTTAGTGAGAATACATCACACTTGTCAGTACTGAAGGTTAGTGAGAATACATCACACATGTCATTACTCATGCTAGTGTTAATACGTCACACATGACATTACTGATGTTAATGAGAGTACATCACACATGTCATTACTGATTTTAGTGAGAATACATCACACGTGTCATTACTGATATTAGTGAAATCGTATGAGTACAGGTTACACCATCCTACTACTTACCATTACACACGGCATCAATAAGGTTATTCACATTATCAAGCAATGATTTGTAGTCTCTGATTCTGTA
This sequence comes from Arion vulgaris, assembly GCA_020796225.1. Classification (NCBI taxonomy): domain Eukaryota; kingdom Metazoa; phylum Mollusca; class Gastropoda; order Stylommatophora; family Arionidae; genus Arion; species Arion vulgaris. The sequence goes on from CM036772.1 coordinate 28,260,587, forward strand.
CACATCGTTGTCTGATGATGCTATTTCCCTTAACTCAGTATCATTGCACTCGCTACCAATACCAACAGCTAAAGTCGTAGCACCGCTAGCATGTACTTCCTTTGCTGCTGCTTCAGCTGTAATGGGTTATAAATAGACAAGAGATAAAGTATCACAGTGAAACTTGGATATTATATCTATATTTCTTGATTGTGTTTCAAAACATTCATTCCTAGGAGAAGATCAATTCTTGGATATTATATCTACATTTCTTGATTGTGTTTACCAAACATTCATTCCTAGGAGAAGATCAATTCTTGGATATTATATCTACATTTCTTGATTGTGTTTACCAAACATTCATTCCTAGGAGAAGATCAATTCTTGGATATTATATCTACATTTCTTGATTGTGTTTACCAAACATTCATTCCTAGGAGAAGATCAATTCTTGGATATTATATCTACATTTCTTGATTGTGTTTACCAAACATTCATTCCTAGGAGAAGATCAATTCTTGGATATTATATCTATATTTCTTGATTGTGTTTACCAAACATTCATTCCTAGGAGAAGATCAATTCTTGGATATTATATCTATATTTCTTGATTGTGTTTACCAAACATTCATTCCTAGGAGAAGATCAATTCTTGGATATTATATCTATATTTCTTGATTGTGTTTACCAAACATTCATTCCTAGGAGAAGATCAATTCTTGGATATTATATCTATATTTCTTGATTGTGTTTACCAAACATTCATTCCTAGGAGAAGATAATCTTGGATTTTATCTATATTTCTGATGTGTTCAAACATTCATTCCTAGGAGAAGATCAATTCTTTAAAGTGAGGTCGTATGTGGTGATAAAAGATATAATTATATATTAACAACAGAAATTAGTATATGTGGATAAGAGATATGTATGAATTTTCTTCTTCTTAAAAACGTTTTCATACCATGTGGTATATAGGGTTATACTGTGTAAGGCCCATATTTTTCATTGACTGTCGGCACACGATAGGTGATGTGGTCGACATCACGCCAGCCATCTTTACTTTCCAGTGCTTTTCCTGGCACCTAATTGAGGCTGGGTCGACCTGGGAGTTGTTACGGTCTGAAATAATGTCACACCCACTGTGGAATTGAACCCTAACCACTTGCCTCAGAAGTGAGATCACTAACAACTACACTGTTGCGCAGTGTCATCATTTTCAGTTTTTCTCTTGTGCTGTTCTAGCGGCTTGGGTGATGTTGTTTTTGCTCTTTTACATGATTATTCAATGCCATCTAACCATTTTTTGGTGGTCTTCCTCTCACCTTCGTTTCTGATGTTCTGTGTAGAAAACTATATTCTGTGGAATTTGAATGCATTCTTATTAAGTGGCTGAAACACTTCATTACTTGTTTCTCAATGTCATTCAAGAAAGGTTCTGTGCCAACTTTCTCTCTAGTGCTATGTTCGTGACTATCTTTTCTGCTGTTGTTGGTAACTTTTCATTGGCATAGCATTTCACATGTAGTTATTTTTGCAACTGTGCTTTGCTCATTGTCCATGTTTGTCTATTTGGAAATGTACTAATAATAGAATAATGTCTGCTGTTGTTAAAATGATGACATATATGTTGACAAGAGATTGGTCACAGGGCTGACAAGAGACAAAAGAAAATGCTAGAAATCATGGATGGCTGGTCATTAAGGGTCAGCCCGGACCAGCCCAAAATAATGTACAGATATCGTCCTGGAGATGCGTGCATTCACTTCAGGATTATATCTCTACTCCCTCTGCATGTGCTCTACTACCTATACCAGAGTAGCTTTCGCTCGATCCCTACATACTTAGACAGACAGTAACCTATGTCTTAACCAGGGTCACCGCGAGGAGGTGGGATAAGGTCTTGATCAGTGCCAGCTCACTGAAACTGGCGACGCGTTATCCCTTTTTTTCCCCTTGTCCCTTGGGACCCCAGATCATTCTAGTAAAGGGGGAATAACTTCACGGAATAGACAAACAATTGTAAATATTTAAAAACAAAACCCAAATCAAAACCATGATTTCTCCGAATATTAGTATCTGGCCACACCAACAAATATGACCACGAGCTGCCCACTGCTAGAAATCAACAAAACTATTTGATACAAAAGAATAAAGTGTATGCTGACAACAGACACAATAGTTTCCTGAATAGAACATTAGAATATATGTTATAAAGATTCCAAAGTATACATACATATGAATTGATTTATACATGTTTGACTTTGATTCAGAAAACATGAATCAATATTTTACTTACTTGCATTAGGGTAGGTAGATTCGCCATCAGTGAACACAATCAAAGTTTTTTTATAGCCTTCAGGGCACAATTTCAATTGATCAAGAGCAGTTTTAAGTCCAAGATCTGTGTGTGTGGAGCTATTTTGATATACAGCATCAGCAACTTTCTGTGAAGAGAACAATAATTATTAAGAACAATGATATTATGTTTGACATCTTTCTAAAATGTACCTGTCAACAGATTATATAAAATGGACTTATCAACAGATTATATAAAATGTACCTGTCAACAGATTATATAACATGTACCTGTCAACAGGTTATATAAAATGTACCTGTCAACAGATTATATAAAATGTACATGTCAACAGACGATATAAAATGTATCTGTCAACAGATTATATAAAATCTACCTGTCAACATATTATATAAAATCTACCTGTCAACAAAGGATCTAAAGCTGACGGCTTCACTTTATTGCACCAAGATTTACCAAATATAGCTTAGTCCCTCTCCTCATAAATTGCACAACTATCTGCCTGGAGTATTGCAAACGTACCAGGTTTGTTCCCTCGTGAAGCCATCTGCATATTTTTTCCAGAGATCCCTGATCTCAGTGTAGGTCATGTTCGGAGACGGACGATAAAACGTAGGTCAAGTGTTCAATTTGAGTACGTCAATGAACTTTTACAGTTACTTTTTCAAAAGCTTCTTATTCTTCGAACGCTCCATATTGAACACTTTTTAACCATTCTGTGTGATTTGTATGTGATCTGAGCCTAAGAGCAAATGTACATTGTGTCTGACATGCACCTACAAGTAGACAAGCACATCCGATTTCTATGATGTGTTTGACTTACTAGTTTCACTTCCCTAGGTCCTACATCAAGCGTCTCTTGTGACATTCCATGTAGGTCAAAGTGCTACTATTATTTGCTTCTCGTGTGGGACCACACGGGCGAGTTCAAAATCTACGATTTGTAGCCAGATTTAAATATTCATGATTAATTAGTACAATTATAATGATATGAATTATAATTAATGTTGGGGCCTTCAATGCTATTAGAACCATCAACCTGCTCAAATTTATCACCGTTATTAAAATCAACAATCTCAGTTGGCTCAACATCAATGTTAACAGTTGGTCTCCAAGAGACCGAAGAACATCCCACTTATCCATCCTAAACTCCCATCAATCAAGGCTTTCAAGCATGTCCACTCTCTCATTGTTGTGCACAATCGCATGAACAGGACAATAGATCAACTGGAGGTTGGAAACCTCTATAGAACACTTCCACTCATACACAACCTGCCATTCTGCATCTTCTAAAGCATCAACTGAAAGTCAGAAAACGCAACATTATTATTATCAACAACATCACTGGAGCCTTAACCATATTTATAATGCTGTTTACCTTTGCACAGTCTTTGATATCGGTTGTCAAATTACATACTACATAAGCATGTGTACCAAATCTGACTACAGTAACAAAGCTTCCATCCTGTTGAGCTTGTACAATGTATGCTGAAGCCTTTAAGTTGTACTGATAGTTGTCAGCCCTTATACTGGCTGAAGAATCAATAACTAAAGCAAGGCAAATTGGTTTTGACACTGGGCATTTCCTCACTGAAATAAGAAGACAAGTGATGCTATTAATACATCATTTTTACATATTTCGAAAAAGAACAAGGGTTTAAAATTGGTTTTAAAGCCGAAGAATTGACTTCATTGCACCGGGTTTTACACCAACTGACTCGGTCCTCTCCGCAGAAATTGCAAGCCACCTGCCGAGAGTATTGCACAAAGCACAAACTCTGTAGCTTCAGCAACAATCGTAGGGGTCTCTGGAAAAACTTCTCTCATGAACAGAACGGCGTGGTCCGGATTCGAATCCACACCCTTCGAATCACAAGGCAAAAGGCTTAATTAACTTAGCCACATAGATTCCCTCAAGAACAGAAGTGTATGATATGTGATACAATATATATTATAATAGATAAAGTGCTTGCATTATAACACCAAACAAGTACAGTACAGTTATATTTCTTAACATAAGCAATCACAACAGTTTAAACTATATGTAAAATGTTATATTTATCTATAGCCAAACAAAACATGTTTACAATACATTATGAAAAACTGCACAAGATGATATCTACACACTGATTACTAAAAACAGTCTGACAGAACAATACATTATGAAAAACTGTACAAGAAGATATGATTACTAATTAATTTTTTTATGTTTTTTTATTGATGTACAATGTATTGAATTATTTGTGTGTGCATATGTTGTCTTATGTTTGAATTATTTGTGTGTGCATATGTTGTCTTATGTTTGAATTATTTGTGTGTGCATATGTTGTCTTATGTTTGAATTATTTGTGTGTGCATATGTTGTCTTATGTTTGAATTATTTGTGTGTGCATATGTTGTCTTATGTTTATTATTTGTTCATGTTTGAATTATTTGTGTGTGCATATGTTGTCTTATGTTTGAATTATTTGTTGTGCATATGTTGTCTATATGTTTGAATTATTTGTGTGTATATGTTTCTTATGTTTGAATTATTTGTGTGTGCATATGTTGTCTTATGTTTGAATTATTTGTGTGTGCATATGTTGTCTTATGTTTGAATTATTTGTGTGTGCATATGTTGTCTTATGTTTGAATTATTTGTGTGTGCATATGTTGTCTTATGTTTGAATTATTTGTGTGTGCATATGTTGTCTTATGTTTGAATTATTTGTGTGTCATATGTTGTCTTATTTTGAATTATTTGTGTGTGCATATGTTGTCTTATGTTTGAATTATTTGTGTGTGCATATGTTGTCTTATGTTTGAATTATTTGTGTGTGCATATGTTGTCTTATGTTTGAATTATTTGTGTGTGCATATGTTGTCTTATGTTTGAATTATTTGTGTGTGCATATGTTGTCTTATGTTTGAATTATTTGTGTGTGCATATGTTGTCTTATATTTAAAATTGATATGAAATAACATTTCTTACTCTGAAATGTTGAGGGAAAAAAAGAATGATGCAATAGGAAAATTGAATCAATATACTTTCGCAACATGCCATTCCTTCCTTTTTTACTTGACCAGAGACTGAGGTCACAATCAATAACCATAACCTCTTCCGCGTCTTTTTGAAACCAGAAACAAATGCTTATCAACCTATTCAATTTGTTGATATCTTTAGAATGGTAAAACCTGACTTTGTGTGGTACACGTTTTGTCTTTCACAGTTGTTCATTAAGTTGTCCTTTTTAAGAAATCAATATCTGTTTTGTGTTTCTTATAGGACATCATGCACATAGGGCACATTATCAACAGATATGTTACAATACTACAAGTTGAAAGTAACACAGTGAACAGGACATTATCAACAGATATGTTACAATACTACAAGTTGAGAGTAACACAGTGAACAAGACATTATCAACAGATATGTTGCAATACTACAAGTTGAAAGTAACACAGTGAACAGGACATTATCAACAGATATGTTACAATACTACAAGTTGAAAGTAACACAGTGAACATGACATTATCAACAGATATGTTGCAATACTACAAGTTGAAAGTAACACAGTGAACAGGACATTATCAACAGATATGTTGCAATACTACAAGTTGAAAGTAACACAGTGAACAAGACATTATCAACAGATATGTTACAATACTACAAGTTGAAAGTAACACAATGAACAGGATATTATCAACAGATATGTTACAATACTACAAGTTGAAAGTAACACAGTGAACAGGACATTATCAACAGATATGTTGCAATACTACAAGTTGAAAGTAACACAGTGGACAGGACATTATCAACAGATATGTTACAATACTACAAGTTGAAAGTAACACACTGAACAGGATATTATCAACAGATATGTTACAATACTACAAGTTGAAAGTAACACAATGAACAGGATATTATCAACAGATATGTTACAATACTACAAGTTGAAAGTAACACAGTGAACAGGACATTATCAACAGATATGTTACAATACTACAAGTTGAAAGTAACACAGTGAACAGGACATTATCAACAGATATGTTACAATACTACAAGTTGAAAGTAACACAGTGAACAGGATATTATCAACAGATATGTTACAATACTACAAGTTGAAAGTAACACACTGAACAGGATATTATCAACAGATATGTTACAATACTACAAGTTGAAAGTAACACAATGAACAGGATATTATCAACAGATATGTTACAATACTACAAGTTGAAAGTAACACAGTGAACAGGACATTATCAACAGATATGTTACAATACTACAAGTTGAAAGTAACACAGTGAACAGGATATTATCAACAGATATGTTACAATACTACAAGTTGAAAGTAACACAGTGAACAGGACATTATCAACAGATATGTTACAATACTACAAGTTGAAAGTAACACAATGAACAGGACATTATCAATAGATATGGTGCAATACTACAAGTGAGAGTAACACAGTGAACAGGACATTGGCTAAGGTTCTGGCTGAAATGGAAAGCAATAGGCTAATATGTTAGACTGCCTATTGGTAGTAACATAATGAATTGGACATAGGTTGTGGGTCTCTGTGACATGGAGGTTACGTGCTCGCCTCTTACTGCAATGGTACTCAGCTCACTCCCTCGTGGAGCATCAGGACATATTCCCAGAGATCTCAGATCACAGTGTAGGTGAGATTGAGTTTCTAGTCCTATTGGAGATGTAAGTTACAATGTAGGTCTCATGTTCAAGTTGAGCATGTACAAGAACCCTTCGCTGTTCAAAAACCGGAGAAGAGTTGGCTGAAATGCCGCTATCCTGTCCAAATTTATTGAAAGACAAAAATGTTCACCATCTTCTAAATTAGATTGGGGATCGTCGCCGGTGATACGTAGATTGTGCACCTGCCACTGAGATCTTCCGGTGTAAGAATGAGATTGGAGCACACATGGTTACCCACAGAAGAGCAATGATGATAGTTCAATTAAAACTATAATGAATCTAACAAAACAAAAAAACCATGAGAATTGATGTAAATGAGAATAATTGATACACCTAACAACATGTATGTAAATGAATGATACACCATTTAACATTTGGTGTAAATGATAACAGATAACATATAATACACCTCACAATATTCAATGTAAAAAAAGAAATACATGTAATCAGAAATACATGACACACATGTTCACAATTGTATAAAATATAAGCAACATACACATTTTAAGAATGTATATAAAGAGAAGATATGATACATCTGTCAGATTCGTTGTAAATAACTGTACAAGACAAACATTTGTAATGTGTTCTTACTTACCATTACAAACTGCTTGTGCAATTTCATAAATCCTTGAATTCAATTCAGAGAAATCTTCTACTTTGGTCACTAAATGTGGACTACCTGATACCAAGTTCAGTTGTGTTGTATTCAAGTCGTTGCCAGTGGCAACTGAAACAATTGTGATATCTGACTGATGCGCATTTTTCGCAGCAACCTCAGCTGCAGTATAAGATTGTGAAAGTTAGAAACAGAAGAATCAAGATCATACATTTGCTTGATATAAATACACAAAGTTATGGACAATTGTTCAGTACATTGATATCACTTTATAACTATTACAGCACAAATTAAACATCCCTGCCATCCTAACATAGCTCACAAAATTAACAACATTTTTTCTGAAGTTTGTCTCCCATTCCTCATTCTTCACAGCTTGAAACTAAAATATATCCTAACTGAAAAGACTATGTTTGAAGTTCCTTCCATCATTCTACATTAGTAGATGTACTATTTTGAATAGGATGCTTTTTATCCGAATATTTCTAGTATATAGGATAATTGTAAATGGAAACTATGGTATTTTTCTCTTAGTTAAAACTAGTTGGAACAAATGACACCAAAAAATTAGTCTACCAACTTTCACATTGTATTTTTTTTAATATATAGTTTGTTAGAAGTGACAAAAACCTTGATTTCGTTATATATTTTTGTAATATGTAAATTTGTTGTTGTGATATATATTCTATTTCTGTGAAAGTTTTAGCTTTTTTAACGGGATGTGCTAAAAATCCCACATACATATTTCAATAGTTTTGTCTATTGTCTGTTGTCTATTCCCAGGTGGAAGATATAGTTGACTGTCCACTCTTGCCGTTAAGCGTAGGGATGGGAGCTTTAATTTGCGTTCTAGGGCCAGATGAGTCGCCCTTTTTGTATTATATCCGTGTTTATGTAGTGTGGTCTTGATATCGTCTATCCATCGTTTTCTTGGTCTTCCCTTAGCTCTAGTACCCGATCTCTTTTTATTGTAAGCTGTTATTTTTGTATGATCAGGAAATCATAACTTGCAAACATTCATCAGTAGATGCCTGGACAGAATACGCCATCAACGATGGTATGACAGGACCACAAACATAGAAATGTTGGATAGGGTAGGGGGACAACAGCAAGTGGAACAAAAGATAAGCGGCAGAAGGTGACCATGAATAGACCACACATTGAGGAGACCTCGGACAGCCCCTCCGACGGAAACAGCCCCTCCCCCTCCCCTCCCCTCCCCCATCCCCGGGTAATAGAGATAAGTGAAGACCAGGACCACTTGGGGTTGGAAGTTGGAGACAGAATGCAAGACAAATGGGGAAATAACTGGAAAAGATGGGCTTGGATAGGAGGTGGTTGTGGACCTATGCTTCCATTGGAGCAGAGGGTGATGAAGAGGAAGAGAATCATACAAATATACATTTTTCTCAACACAGGAAATCTGAACAAACATTTCTGCCTCTTGAGTTCATTGAATAGTGTCATCATTTACTTACTGTCAGTAGCATTTGTTGATCTTCCATCTGTGTAAAGAACAATAATTTTGGTACAGCCATTTGGTGCTGTTGCAAACAGGTCTACAGCAAATCTGATAGCTCGGCCTGTTTGAGTGCTGCTATTCCGGTAGGTAGCATTGAATGTTTCCTGTGAAACAAGAATGTACTTCATACATTTGTTAACTGACTAGAAGCTTTTAAAATAAATGATGTAGTTGAAAATGTCAGCGAAGTAGAGATATATAGAAGGACATAGTAACTTGAGATGTAATCAAAATAAAGATGTATGTTGTAAATAATAGTATATACAGCAAATGAAACTGGGAGAGCGTGTTCTTTTAGAGTCACAATGTGGGTTCAGAGCTGGACGGTCAACAACTGACTTGCTATTTCCCCTTCGACAGCTACAAGAGAAGTGCAGAGAGCAGAGTGAGCCTTTATGTATTGCTTTCGAGGATCTGGCTAAGGCATTTAACACAGTCAGCAGGTCAGGTCTTTTATAAAATACCGAAGCATATTGGCTGTCCCACAAGGTTGCTCCAACTGATTGTCTACTTTCATGAGGGCATGAAAGTCAGCATATAGTTCGATAGAAGCAAATCACATCTGATAGTTGTGAGGTTAAGAGTGGAGTCAAGCAGGGCTGTGTCTTTGCCTCGCCCCTTTGGCATCTTCTTCGCAGTCCTTTTGACCACGCCTTAGCAGATGCTGATGGTGATGTTTTCATCCTCACTAGATCCGATGATTTACTCTTTAACTTGGCTCGCTTAAGAGCCAAGACACAAAGGACGGAAATTCTGCTCAAGGATCTCCTTTTCGCTGACGATGGTGCCTTAGATGCCCACAGTGAGGCTACACTGCAATGCCTAATCAATAATTTGTTAAAGACATGCGACCTATTTTCTCTGACTATAAGTGTCTCCAAAACACTTGTTTTATGTCAGGTAGGTAACACAACAAATATCACTTTAAATGCCAACTATCTAACACTAGTTCACAAATTTTGCTATCTTATGTTCATGGTCACTGTCAGCCTTTCTCTTGATGAAGAAATCAACGCTCATGTAGGGAGTGCAGCTACTACATTCGGCAAATTATCAAAGCGAACGTGGAACAACACAAAACTGACATTACAGACGAAGATTCAAATATATCGAGCCTGTGTAATTAGTACTTTACTATATGGCTCAGAAACATGGACAGCCTACTCAAGACACAAGAGGAGACTTAACAGCAGTCACCTTCGATGACTCCGCATGATTATGAAAGTCAGGTGGTACAACAAGATAACCTACTCTGAAGTACTGCAACGTGCAAAACTGCCTTCCATCATGGGCATGCTCAGCAGTAGACGACTAAGATTGTTGGGGTATGTAAGAAGAATGGAAACTTGTCGCATACGAAAACAAATGTTGTTTTGTAAACTTCCGGAGGGGAAGAGGCACCAGAGCAGAACACTGTTCAGATATAAAAATGTCTGCAAAGCCTCTATGAAAAACTTTTCTATAGGTCCCAGCGCATGGGAAAAATTAGCTGTTTGACAGAGTTGTGTGGAAAGCGATATTGCGCAAGGGTGCAGAGTCTTTTGAGAAGAGACATATGAATGAATTGAAAGACAAGAGAGAAAAGAGAAAAATCAGAAGTTGTCACAGTAAAACACTTGCCAATTGACCGTCTGTGAAGATAAAAAGGCCTATATATATATATATATATATATATATATATATATATACAGTCAATTGAGTGTATATTTATGTAGTACACTAATAATGTATAGTAATAACTGACTAGATATTAATTTATGTTGTAAAATTATTAGTTTAAGAATATATTATCAACTTCTAGAGAGTTAGGTAGCAAATTAGTAGTTTATGGGGTCCGATTACAGAGGATTATTTATGCAGTAACATTAAATGAATAGTTTGTATTGTTAACATATTGGAGATGTATAGAGCAATTTAATAGCTTATACTGTCAACTGACTGGAGATTTTTTCTTTCTGTTCTCTAATCCTGCTTAGCCTCACAGCATCAGGACAAGACAAGATTTCTAGAACGCGCCCTTGTGTGCGCTTCATAAAAGTGGTCAATTCAAAAGCGCTAGTTATCAAGTATTACTGTTGCCTTCCCACGGTTTTCTCCAGTTGTGATCTGATCTGGTATGACCCTCTCAGATCTGTATGTTTCCATACATTATCTAACAAGTGTAAGGCAGACATATATTCTATCTCAGTTAATATTTTGATGACCACCGACAAGTTGATGAGAAAATGGTGTTTGAGTAAAACTGGTCATAAATGGGTAAAAAACAGACATATATTTGTGTCAAAAACTAACAATAGAAAGATATGAATTTTGGAGATTCTGCTGCCTTTTAAAATAAAAATAAACAACAAAAATATACAAAAGAAACAGATGACTCATCATCCATAACGTCAAAGGTTGGACTGCAAATAGTCTATGAAAAGACCCATATGACAAGTATTGCAGATATAACTATGGAATACAAATTGATAAAGCAAGAAGTTCACCTATCTGAGAAAACATTTTGACTGTAAGGAGATAAAAAAACGGAATATGCTATAAAGTGTCAAAGCAACATTAACTTTTAAAATCCTAAAGGACATATGCAACTCCAAGTAATCTAGTTTTTAAACAAACCTACACTAGGATTTGTGCATTTCAATGTTGACTGTCATAACAAATGCAAGCTAAAGATAACAAAACGTCCACGTGGTGACGGGGCCCACAAGGGAAGCAACAAATAGTATCACCGCAACCTACAAGGCATGTCGTAAGTGGCAACTGATGTAGGACATAGGGAAGCTACCTAGTAAATGAAAAACATCGCATAAATCGGATGTGCTGACCTACTTATAGGCACATAACTGTAACAACATACAATCACTCTTAGGCTCAGATCACATAGCAATCACACAGAGGGATTTACAAGTGGTTGATATGGAGCGTTCGAAGAAGAAGAAGATTTTTTTTAATGTAATAAATAATTCTATAATTTATATATATAATGTTATATAAATGATATAAAAATAAACATAACAGATTGAAAGTGAGTAGAATGTATTTGAAAGTATGTGTAAGCAAAACATTATTATTATAAAATGTGACACATTCATGAGAGCTGGTGAAATCAGAGAACTGTCTGGTCAACCAAATGTGGCACATTCATGAGAGCTGGTGAAATCAGAGAACTGTCTGGTCAACCAAAAGTGGCACATTCATGAGAGCTGGTGAAATCAGAAAACTGTCTGGTCAACCAAATGTGGCAACCGTTATAAGGAAATAAAATGACAGTATGTTGGACATGGGCTGAGAATAAATAATCAAAGAATCACGAAGCATTCACTGAAGTGGCAGACACATGGCTCCAGAAATAAAGAACACTGTATAGAAATATTGAAACAAACTTACAGAGATAGAGACATATTAGATTCATTTCAATGGAAGATAATAAACAACAATTGCCTAAGATAGAGTTGTGTGAAGAAATTGCATGCATGTCTTATGTAACATATAATGTTTTGGGAGACTTACAATAGAAAACTAAACACATTTATTGAGTTATTATTATATTATTAATAATATCTATGTTCGCTAAATTATTCTGTACTTTACTAAATTAGATGTTGAATCAATAGAGCGTTGGAAGGAGTTGTGAATTATAAGTGGGACTGATTGCTTGAGGGGCAGAGAAAGAGAAGAGTGTTTACCCTTTCACTCTGTAAATTGGTTTTACCACAGAGAGCAGTTATATTGCTATGTATACTGAACTAACCAAGCTTTGCGACATTATCAAAAATACATCAAGGCAGTATATCGGCTCGGAAGGCTTAACTTAAGGGGTTAACCAGGGAGCCACAGGAAAAATCAGTATGTATACCCTTCGAAATCTGCTGGAGGAGATTGAGCACCTATGGGTCATCCTAGAATGCTGTGACATCAGTTCAGTAATCAAAAATTATTAATATTATAATTACTGTTGTTATTATTATTATACTAATTACCTGTTCACTTCGGGTTTTGTCTGTTGTAGGCTGTGATGCTATGTGAGGATTTGTACCATATGAAGCACTAAAAATCCAGGTGCCATCTGGAAGACTTCTTATAATATATACAGCACTTTTAACCAATTCTTTGAAATTTTCTGAACCAACAGTTGACGAACCATCAAAAAGAAAACCGATGCATATATTGTTTGAAGAAGGACATGGCTTTGCTGAAACAAGTTAATAATTATTATGCATTGAGAAAGTAATCTGACATATTTGATTGTCAATGAGATACATTGGACTATAAAATAAATTATTAATTGTCTGTGTCTGTAAATATTTAGTGATTACATTATTTTGTTATAACAGTCATTTTCATTAAAACATTGATACCAGAGTATTAATTTATAACAGTCACTAAAACATTCATACCAGATAGTATTAATCTTATAACAGTCATTAAAAACATTGATACCAGAGAGTATTAATCTTATAAATCATTAAAAACATTGATACCAGAGAGTATTAAATCTTATAACAGTCACTAAAAACATTGATACCAGAGAGTATTAATCTTATAACAGTCATTAAAAACATTGATACCAGAGAGTATTAAATCTTATAACAGTCACTAAAAACATTGATACCAGAGAGTATTAATCTTATAACAGTCATTAAAAACATTGATACCAGAGAGTATTAAATCTTATAACAGTCACTAAAAACATTGATACCAGATAGTATTAATCTTATAACAGTCACTAAAAACATTGATACCAGAGAGTATTAAATCTTATAACAGTCACTGTCAATAAAAACATTGATACCAGAGAGTATTAATCATGGAGTGTATGTCGAGATGTTTAGATAATTATGTATGTTCTCATAACATTTTGCGAACTGAAACAACAGAAAAAAAGTAATTAAATGAAGAAAACTGTAAGAATTATAACTATTCATATTTGCAACAGTTTCCAGTCAAGTAAATATTTAACACTCAATATTATTATGAGTTTAAAAAATGTTGTCACACAAAATGATAGTTAAAGTTACCTCTATATTATGTAGTGTCAAATACAATTTACATATTTCAATTTAATTGATACGTGTGTAGCGGTAACCGTTAAAGCTAAATGTTGTACAGATTGGACAAAATATAAAGAATATTAAGCAAATTGAACAGCACAAAAAAATTGCAATGACTGTAATAAGAACTACATAATAGACATAAAAACCAGCTTACATAAGCGCATTAGACAAGATGCACAGATGATACTTACATCCTCCTCCCCTTACCAAACGGTCGCCCTATACCTCAACGAGATACAATTGATAACAAGACAAAGTTTTGTTTCACACATTATCTATGGGAAGATGTCTCTAGAGAGCTTGATTTTTTCTATAACAGTACAATTATGTACATATATCATCATCAAGTAACTTGTCACTTCCGGAACTTGGCTTCCATAACAGCAGTCCTGAAAAACTCTTGTCTAGTGTAAATTGACCGGAGTAGTCATTCTCAGATCGTCAATGACATCTTGCACCTATCGTTCTCGAGGCCTATCTAGGCGAGGCATGGACAGTTAACAAACAGACCTATGGAGTCCACAGAGATGTGGTTTCATAGAAGAATGATGAGAATCCAATGGAATGCTAAAATGACGAATGTAGAGGTGTTGAATGAGGTCAAGACACAGAGAAAGCTTATCATCAATATAAGAAAAAGATATTCATCACTTTTCGGACATGTAATGAGCAGGGGGAAGGGCTAGAACACACTGTGACAACTGGTAAAATCGAGGAAAGATGAGACAGAAGAAGAGAGAGAGAAAAGTTTGGACAGCTTGACTTCATGGCACGGAAGAGCGTCAACATCTGAAATTATAGAAAACACCAGGGGGCACAGATTTGTAGATATCCATGATAGCCTACGCCAGCTGGCACGGCACCTGATGATAATGATGTGTGAATGGAAATAATCCAAAATAATAGTACATTTAAAGGTGTGATATGACTTTGAGGATTAAAACATCAAATAATAATATTAATAAAGTTGTGACTAATACCTGTTGTTGGAGCTGATGTTGTTGTTGGAGCTGATGTTGTTGTTGGAGCTGATGTTGTTGTTGGAGCTGATGTTGTTGTTGGAGCTGATGTTGTTGTTGGAGCTGATGTTGTTGTTGGAGCTGATGTTGTTGCTGGAGCTGATGTTGTTGTTGGAGCTGATGTTGTTGGAGCTGATGTTGTTGTTGGAGCTGATGTTGTTGTTGGAGCTGAAGTTGTTGGTGGAGCTTTAGAAAAAATCAACAAAATAATGACACTAGTATGTATCTTTGTCCTGTATAAAAAAACTATCTCTAACATACAGTTTCATAATTAAGTACAATTAATAAACTATTAGATGATGGAGAAGACCTTATGTCAAGTAGGTGAGCGTATGTCAAGTAGGTGAGTGTATGAAGCGTAAGCGGTAATGAGCTCGATCACAATCCAGCGTACCTGGTTCAAACTCCGAGCCTGGCCAGTTACCGATAACATTATTTTCTAATTACAGTCACTGTTATTTTACGAGATAGTATTAATCATGGAGTGTCGGTCAAGATGTTTATAAAGTATTAAGCACATTCGTTCCCTTGGATTTTCAACAAATAAACATGGTACAGGTATTAAGAGCTTCCGAAAAAACCAATAGACAAACACGGGACTCGAACCACTTACCCTAGTCCTTACAACACCAATCGCCTAGCCTAGCAATACGAGCGTTTTTACGGACACAACCAATGAGCCATTCTAAAAAAAATGACTCACGGGGGAGTGTCTTTCTTAAACGCTCGTTATCCAACTAGACACAGAAAATCAGGTAGGGTTCGCTCCAACAATGTCTGCACAAACACATGCTATAAGCTGATTGTGCTTGTATATATTAGAGACGAGACAATATCATACATACACACATGTATACACATATAACAAACATGCATATAGTTGTGTCCGTAAAAACGCTCGTATTGCTAGGCTAGGCGATTGGTGTCGTAAGGACTAGGTAAGTGGTTCGAGTCCCGTGTTTGTCTATTTGTTTTTTCGAAAGCTCTTAATACCTGTACCATGTTTATTTGTTGATCATATTCGTTACTTCAGTTGCTTCTTCTAGGGTTCTTGATAAAAAAAAACTCCGTGTGCTCTTGGATTTTCACAAACGGTAAAAGCAGACCTTTCCGTTCAGAAAGCAATACCACACTACTGAACGTATAAGTGGTGCATAGAAAATCGATTACTCGTTCACTATTGTTGATGGCTACGTCATGTAAAGGATATGCCACGATTTTTATTTCCACTTCTGTCAAATCTAACGATGACGTTACTGGATCTACAATAGTTTGCCCGTCTGCCCAACGTGTTCCTAGCGCGTTGGACTACGGGTGACAAGCTCCCTGTGAGTGCGGGTTCAATTCCGCGGGGTGGCAGAAAAGCCACAGGTTCACCAGATTCACGGTGTTTGTGGCACCGAACCGAAGGGTTATGATGTCCACGGCACTAAGACGAAGAACTGAAAGCTCAAGTGCTTCTGGAACGGTTTAAAAATATAATCTACAATAGTTTCATTTTTATTTTGCTGTGGTTGTAATTTGGAATATTCTTACTCTAACAGTAATGAAGGGGAAAAAACTATATAGAAGAATTAGCATGGCAATAATGATGGTTATTAGAATGAAGAACATGTACTTCAACACAAGCAAAGAAACAAAAGTACAACGCTGCCCTGAAAGACAATAGCAACCTGCTGCCTTGTGGGTTTTGGCTGGGGACAGCAAAAGGCTAGCGGAGAGCGAACCGTACACAAACGCTGGTTGAAATCGAACACACCACCGAAAGATAAGCACTTGAGCTCCAATTGGTACTGAAGGCTGTGCACGTACATCCAGTTCTAATGTTTGGCTGTTTATATATCACAATAGAAGGATAAAAACGGCTTAAGAACGATCTGAGAGAGAGAGAGAGAGAGGGAGACTGTTCTGGACATGAAGGAGAAAAAATATGACTTCTACAAGACTTTAAGAAACATTGGTCTATAATAATATCAAGTTTGGGGTTTAGTGAGATTAAAATGTGTATTACCTGATTTCTGCCTGCTAGAAAACTATACAAGGAATGGTTATCACAAAGTGACAACAGATCGTTAAGAATAAGTAAAGCTTAAGCAGAGGGATGAACGGGGAGAAGGGAGAATTTGCTAGATATTGAATACATTTCAGGTAGCGTATGATGATAGAGACATTCTACAAACGACTTGCAGCACGAATAACGACGGACATGGAAAGATAAGTGCTCGTTATAAGGTAGAAACTGATTGATTGCTAGGACCATCATCAGTGCTCTTCGGTGAGTAAATATGTGCGTTTCGATCTCTTTCTTACATAGGAAGATCTCAGCTGCAGTGCACAAACTCTGTAGCACCGGCGAGGGAACCTAATGTAATTTTGAAGATGGTGAAGATATGTTGTAGGAATTTTATTTTCAATCTTTTTCTAATGAATTCTGACGGGCAGCGGCTTTCCAGCCTGCGCTTCTCGATTTTGAAATGCCAAATGTTCTTTTACGTGCTCAAATTGAACACGGAACCTACGTTTTATCTGCCTCTCTGATAGGACTAGGAACTCGATCTCCCTCACACTATGATCAGGGATCTCTGGAAAAATATCCAGATGACTCCACGAGGGAGCAAAATAGTTACCTTTGGCACTAGAGGTGAACACCTAACATATACGCTACAGTGACAGTTGAGTATATTAGATAATGTCACAAACGAACATTCTTTAGTCACTACATGGTCTGTTGTTTGCTGAGGACAGTATGATGAGGACGGTGGATGAAATATTACTGCATAACATGCTGGGATTTGAAATCAAGTCTGACATGAGCAGAAAGCAAATAGTCAAATAATGGGACAAATAGAAACGTTCATAACCAGCAGACATCTGAAAACTATTGTAATCCCAAGCAATAGGTCAGACAACGCTTGACATGTGGTGAAGTTGATTATGTTTGATTCGAACTAGTTTTTAGTATGCACTTCGCTTTACTACACAGTACAGAAACATGGATATTGCTAAAATAATAATTGTGTCATTGTATATCAAGCGTCTTCATGTTTTGCTTATTAATGAACGAGGCGTCCTCATTGGTTGGTTTTTCGAAAAAAAAGATATCATTACTGATTGGTTACTGATTAAATAAGCAAATCACCATGGGCACAACCGATATTCAGCCCCCACCCACCCAACACGTGTGATGTATTATAGATGTGCAAATTCATATTACAAGCTTGATTAATGCATTCTTTTTTTTTATTACAGGTGAACAGTCCTTCACAAGCAACGAATAATTTCAATTTTTACCAATACTAATATAGAGGCATCGGGAATTACTATTGCTATTCAAGATTCGGTAGTCGAACAACTTCAGAATATCTTAATTTCTCTTGAATGCAAAGTGCACAGTGCGACTCTTACATGTACAATTATTCTATTATTCTACTTACCCTAGAGATAAGTTTACTATTATTCTACTTACCCTAGAGATAAGTTTACTATTATTCTACTTACCCTAGAGATAAGTTTACTATTATTCTACTTACCCTAGAGATAAGCTTTAATATTATCTCTACTTACCCTAGAGATAAGTTTACTATATCTACTTACCCTACAGATAAGTTTACTATTATTCTCTTTCAATCCAAATTATGCTTACATTCCACTTTATTCTGCGTTTCAAGTGTCAAATGTGTATGTTGCTCTTACATTCAAGTGTCTAGTCTTGTGTTCTGCGTTTCAAGTGTCAAATGTGTATGTTGCTCTTACATTCAAGTGTCTAGTCTTGTGTTCTGCGTTTCAAGTGTCAAATGTGTATGTTGCTCTTACATTCAAGTGTCTAGTCTTGTGTTCTGCGTTTCAAGTGTCAAATGTGTATGTTGCTCTTACATTCAAGTGTCTAGTCTTGTTTCTGCGTTTCAAGTGCAAATGTGTATGTTGTTTACATTCAAGTTTGTCTTATTCGTTCAGTGCTGTAGATGTTTCGTTCAAGTGTCTAGTCT
This sequence comes from Arion vulgaris, assembly GCA_020796225.1. Lineage (NCBI taxonomy): Eukaryota > Metazoa > Mollusca > Gastropoda > Stylommatophora > Arionidae > Arion > Arion vulgaris. Next base: position 28,279,777 of record CM036772.1, read on the forward strand.
TGTATTCTGTGTTTCAAGTGACAAATGGGTATGTTGCTCTTACATTCAAGTGCCTAGTTTTGCTCAAGTCTTGTTCTTACATTCAAGTGCCTAGTCTTGCTCAAGTCTTGTTCTTACATTCAAGTGCCTAGTCTTGCTCAAGTCTCGTTCTTACATTCAAGTGCCTAGTCTTGCTCAAGTCTTGTTCTTACATTCAAGTGCCTAGTCTTGCTCAAGTCTTGTTCTTACATTCAAGTGCCTAGTCTTGCTCAAGTCTTGTTCTTAAGCTCAAGTGCCTAGTCTTGCTCAAGTCTTGTTCTTAAACTCAAGTGTCTAGTCTTGCTCAAGTCTTGTTCTTAAGCTCAAGTGCCTAGTCTTGCTCAAGTCTTGTTCTTAAACTCAAGTACCTAGTCTTGCTCAAGTCTTGTTCTTAAGCTCAAGTGCCTAGTCTTGCTCAAGTCTTGTTCTTAAACTCAAGTGCCTAGTCTTGCTCAAGTCTTGTTCTTAAACTCAAGTGCCTAGTCTTGCTCAAGTCTTGTTCTTAAACTCAAGTACCTAGTCTTGCTCAAGTCTTGTTCTTAAGCTCAAGTGCCTAGTCTTGCTCAAGTCTTGTTCTTAAGCTCAAGTACCTAGTCTTGCTATTCTTCTTAAGCTCAAGTGTCTAGTCTTGCTATTCTTCTTAAGCTCAAGTGTCTAGTCTTGCTATTCTTCTTAAACTCAAGTGTCTAGTCTTGCTATTCTTCTTAAGCTCAAGTGTCTAGTCTTGCTATTCTTCTTAAGCTCAAGTGTAAAAACTCCATGAGAGCAGTGAGTGATTCCAAGCTCTGTCTCAGTTTAAGTGTGTCATTTTTTTCCGTTTCATTGTTCAACATAATGTCGATAGACCACAAATGGATGCCCACTTTATATATGCTGAACATCACGACTAAAGATGTTTTCATTGGAGTGCCATTACACTTATGATTTGCTAGTGAAGATGATAAAATATGAATTAAAATTAAATAATAATAAAAATAATTACCTGTTGCCGCTTGTGTTGATGGTTCATCTGTAAACAAAAAAAGATTATGTATACATTAGCATGTAGTGAAAACTTGCATCAACATTATGCCTAACAATCACCGTATTAGTTATATACTTTAGCTATAGGCTATCCATTTCGTGTCCCTTCTGGTACATAAGGCCTACTACAGTTATGATCGAAATTAAAAAATAGTTAATGATTATCCTACGTATCTATTTTTAATGTTCAATATCATGAACAACAGCAGCATTAGAAGAAGTTTTAGCAAATTCCAACTTATTGAAGACATAAGAAAGTATTTATTAGAAGGAATGAGGTAGTCATAATGCTAGCATAAGTGCGAATGATGAAATAATTGTAAAAATATAGTACCTCTGGGAGCTTGTGCTGAAAAGAAAAAAGAAAAGAGAAATGTACACATAAATGATGGAAAGAAAGTCAGTGAAGAAAATATATCTATTTTAGTGTGTATTCTTCTTCTAATTCAAACGTTCCATATCGGCTACTTGTTAACCACTCTGTCTGCTTTGCATGTGATCTGAGCCTAATAGCGATTGTACTCTGTGCCAGTTATGCGCCTACAATTAGGCCAGGACATCCGATTTCTGCGATGCTTTTTATTTACTAAGAAAGCTTCCCTAGGCACCTCTTACGACATGTCTTGTAGGTAGCAGTGGTACTATTCTTTGCTTCCCTGTGGACCCGGCACCACACGGGAGGTGTGAATTCAATGAGAAATAATGTTTTGATTGAGATTAAATTGAATCACTAAACATAATATGGTTGTGCTGGTTAATAATCAATTAGTTGATCATTCGATCACCCTCTTTGTACAAGAAGAATGTCTGTACATGTTCTAGTCTCTTCTTCAGTATATTCACCGGCAAGCGACGAATGACAGTTCCTGTATTGTTTTGGTTAATAAAATGAATTTATTTATTTATCATGTAATGTGCGCCGTGTTGACGAGTTGCCGAGACACATTAGGAGGATCACTAAACATGCTATGTAAACAACCGTATTGCTATAGCAAGGTAGAGGTTTTTGAAGTCATGAATGCACTTGTGCAGTTCTGCATCCAGTGAATATCCATCAGTGATTACAGAGAAGACATAACTGGACCGATCAATCATCTGTAGTTCATAATCACAGATTGCATGAGAACCACAGTGCCATAACAACATGAAGGAAACACAAGTCTAAGTTGATGCATTACGTATGTTGCAAAATGTGAATAATTGACCATAACACAAACATTGGAAAAAAAAGTGGAACATATTCTATCTTCTATCTATCTATCTTCTACTATATATATAAAAATGAATGTATGGATTTATGTTTGTTTGTTACCTATAGACTCGGAAACTACTGAACAGATGTAGCTGAAATTTACAGGATATGTTTGTTTTGATGTCGGGATGCTACCTGTCACAGTTTGAAATAGGTAGCGCTGAAGCTTTTCGAAAAAATCTAAAAATAATAACACGTTCATTTCATCGAGAGTTTCTAACCAAATTGCCATTAACGTTTCGTTAAAAAATCGAAAAACGCAAATTTCATCGAGAGTTTCTTCCGGAAGTTTACAGTATGCGCATCTACACGATTCGATGACGTATGATTCAAGTCAATATTTCAAACAAGCCGTTACAAGCTGAATTTAAATTACGTAATACAGGTTTGTTTCTAATCATGATCATAGATACTGTAAATCATATTTTAAGTTATCGCCAACTATTCCATCAATGTTTGTTAACTATGTTGGCAAAAATTGCTCTATATTCGATTAAACCAAACAAAACTACGATCCGAGGAATACGTTCATTTGAGGGAAGCTATTGGCCGGCATTTCTATAAATGGCAAGATGGTTATTTTGCCATCAACGTTTACCTGATGTACAATGTATACGTTATATGTATGAATATTAACCAATATTAGATTACACGACAGAAACGGGGTTACCATTTATTATTTTGTAAATCAATCCATACCATTGACCGCCTATGCGGCATGCAATTCTAAATTAGTACAACCATTTCGCAATAGGTGGCGCGCGAGTAGTGAGTAGTTTGGACAAATGATTTATACAGTTTAACTGATTTTTCAAACATATTACGCGCATTTCCTTGCATTTATATGTTAATATATATAGTAGATATGCATTTCCTAATAGAATTTAATCAAATGCTAATTTTTTTATTTATTCCAGCGAAACTTCAACGAATTTTCCACACATTTTCAATTATGCCTCCCAAACGAAAAGCTATTGGCCCATCTACACCTAGATCACGAAAAAGAAAGGCATTACTAGCTTCAGAAACAGATGAGCAACAGGAAGCAAGACTGGAAATCGTTCGAGCATGCACTGCTCAAGTCCGTTCGTCTGAAACATACGAGCAACGGGAAGCAAGACTGAAAACTGTTCGAGTTCGCACTGTGAAGCCCGTTCGTCGAAACAGACGAGCAACGTGAAGCAAGACTAGGAACCAATCGAGTTCGCACTGCTGAAGCCCATTCGTCTGAAACAGACGAGCATCGTGAGGCAAGACTAAGAACCAATCGAGTACGCACTGCTCAAGTCCGTTTAGCTGAAACAATCGAGCAACGGGAAGCAAGACTGCAAACCGCTCGGATACGCACTACTCAATCCAGACGAACACTGCACGCTGATTTAAATCTAGGTGCTTTCCATTACAATACAAATTATGATTATAGTCTTCATCCAAATGGGGTTATTGGAAAAATGGATAGATTATGCGTGTATTGCAGTGCCGTCAAATTTAAGAATGAATCACCAGGAATGTGCTGCGCGGGTGGAAAAGTGAAATTGCCAGTATTACATTCACCACCCGAACCATTATCAACATTGGTAGCAGGTGACACAAGCCAATCAAAATATTTCTTGGCAAACATACGCAAGTACAATTCATGTTTCCAAATGACATCGTTCGGTGCAACAAATATTGCGTGAGAATTACATGCCACATTCAAAGTTCAAGCAAATTTATCATCTGCTACACTACTGCCACTGCCTGACGCAGATTACAAATTTCTTCAAATTTATTTCATGGGAAACAATGATGAACAAATTAATCAACGTTGTAGATTCAATACGCGTGCAAAACGAGAAATAGTCGCTGCATTACAAACTTTATTCGATCAACACAACGAATTAATTCGATTGTTCAAAACTGCCCTGCAACAATTACCAGCTGATGACTACCGAGTTGTACTTAGAGCAGACAAAACACCTGTTGGTCAACACGAAAGACAGTACAATGCACCAACAATTGATGAAGTGGCGATCGTTATGGTTGGCGAAGAATTTAATTCGCGTGATATAATTCTTCATCGCAGAAGTGGTGATGTTCAGCGAGTCTCAGAAACTCATCGCTCCTACGACGGATTACAATATCCGATATTATTTTGGCAAGGAGAAGATGGATATCATTTCAACATCAAATTGAGAAATCCAAAAACAGATGAGGAAACGAATAAGAAAGTTAGTGCTATGAATTATTATTCATATCGAATAATGATTCGTGAAAACGCTGAAAATCATATCTTGAAATGTCGACAATTGTTCCATCAATACATTGTCGATATGTATGCGAAAATCGAAACTGAGCGACTCCTCTACATTCGATTAAATCAAACCAAGTTGCGTTCAGAACAGTACATTCATTTACGTGATGCAATTGTTAATGATGGCAATGTGAATCCTAATGAATTGGGAAAAATGGTCATACTACCAGCCACATTTACAGGAGTCCCGCACATGCATGAATACGCACAAGATGCAATGACATATGTTCGCGCCTATGGCCGTCCAGATTTATTTATCACGTTTACATGCAATCCTTCGTGGGATGAAATTAAAGAACTTTTGTTAGCTGGACAATTATCATCGGATCGTCATGATATTACTGCGCGTGTATTCAAACAAAAATTGAAATCTTTAATGGATTTCATTGTCAAGCAGTGTGTTTTTGGAGAGACACGCTGTTGGATGTATTCCATCGAATGGCTAAAAAGAGGATTGTCACATGCACACATTTTGATTTGGTTGATCGAAAAAGTCACACCAGATCAAATTGATCAAGTCATCTCAGCAGAAATACCAGATGTCGACATTGATCCAGACTTATTTGAAGTCGTCACCAAAAACATGATTCATGGTCCATGTGGCTTACTCAACAATAATTCACCATGCATGTCTCATGGAAAATGCACGAAAAGATACCCAAAAGACTTACATGCCGATACTATTACTGGCAATGACGGATATCCTTTCTATAGTCGACGATCAAATGAAGATGGCGGAAAATCCATCACTGTAAAAGTACGAAACAATGATGTTGAAGTTGATAATCGTTGGGTTGTACCGTATTCACCGTTACTCTCAAAGACGTACAAAGCACACATAAATGTTGAGTATTGCAATTCGGTGAAATCGATCAAGTACATTTGCAAATATGTCAACAAAGGAAGCGATATGGCAGTTTTTGGAGTGGCAAATATAAATGCATCCATCGATGAAATCGAGCGTTATCAACTGGGACGCTACATTAGTAGCAATGAAGCAGTATGGCGTATTTTATCATTTCCAATTCATGAACGACATCCAACAGTTGTTCATTTTGCAGTGCACCTTGAAAATGGACAGCGCGTGTACTTCTCAACAGATAATGCACATGCACGAGCATTGTCACCATCGCCAACAACGTTAACTGCATTTTTCTCATTGTGTAGAGATGATATATTTGCAAAGACGCTTCTTTACTCTGAACTGCCAACATACTACACATGGAATGCAGCAGCGAAAAAGTTTCAACGTCGCAAACAAGGTAAAGTAGTTGAAGTACATTCCAATTTATATTCGACCAATGCGTTAGGTCGTTTGTACACTGTTCATCCAAACAATGCAGAATGCTTTTACTTGCGATTACTGTTAATCAACAAACGTGGACCAACATCCTTCCAAGAATTGAGAACAGTTAACGGTCACGTATGTGCATATCGTGAAGCTTGCCAAGAATTAAATCTTCTTGAAAAAGATGCACATTGGGACACTTCACTCGCTGATGCATCCAATACTGCACGACCACAGCAAATACGCACACTATTTGCAGTAATATTAACAACGTCTTCATCCAATCCAAAAGAACTTTGGGAAAAATACAAAGACTACATGAGTGAAGACATCCTACATCGCTTGCGTGCGACGAATCAAAATCCTGACATTCAATTCACACCAAACGTATATAATGAGGCATTGGTTTCAATTGAGGACATATGTTTGGCAATCACTAATAAAGCACTGGTGCAATTGGGAATGGATGCGCCAGAACGATCTGCAAACAACCTTTTCGATTGTGAGTTGGAACGAGAAACACACTTTGATATCAACGAATTGAGTACATTTGTTCAAACGAATCTTCCAAAATTGATTCCGGAACAACACATAGCATATGACAGAATTATGCATGCAATTACAAGTCAAAACGGTGGATTGTATTTCATAGATGCGCCCAGAGGCACAGGCAAAACTTTTCTCATTTCACTTATTTTGGCAACCATACGATCACGAAATAATATTGCACTGGCAATCGCATCTTCTGGAATTGCAGCAACTCTTTAGATAGTGGCTGAACAGCGCATTCAGCGCTGAAATTGCCACTGAATATGCAAATCACTGAGACACCAACATGCAATATCAACAAAAATTCTGCAATGGGTAAAGTACTCCAATTATGTCAACTCATTATATGGGATGAATGTACTATGGCGCATAAAAAAGCATTAGAAGCGCTTCATCGTACACTGAAAGATTTGAGAGGAAATGACCAGCTCTTCGGTGGCGCACTCATTTTATTGTCTGGCGATTTCGGCAAACTCTACCAGTTATACCAAGATCAACACCCGCTGATGAACTTAATGCATGCCTGAAATCATCAGTTTTATGGCGACACATACAGAAATTGACTTTGAAGACCAATATGCGTATACAACTACAACATGATGAAACCTCTGAACGTTTCGCAAAACAATTGTTGGATATTGGGAATGGGAAATGCCAATCGATGATTCCACACGATGTATCACATTGCCAACAAACTTCTGTAACATCATAGCGACCACAGACGAATTGATTCATAAAGTTTTCCCAAATATTGCACATAATTACAAACATCATCAGTGGCTCAGTGCACGTGCAATATTGCAGCAAAAACAAGGATGTATATGCCATGAATTTGAGCATTCAAAACAAAATACCAGGCGAAGTGACAACGTATAAGTCCATTGATACTGTAATGAATCAAGACGAAGTTGTCAATTATCCCACTGAATTCTTGAATTCACTTGATTTGCCAGGCATGCCACCACGTGTGCAAGATGTCATGTTTTAACATTGAAAATTGGCGTGCCTATCATTCTTCTCAGAAACATTAATCCACCACGACTTTGCAACGGTACTAGACTTTTAGTGAAAAATATGATGAACAATATCATCGAAGGTACAATTTTAAATGGAAAATTTAAAGGAGAAGATATACTATTGCCACGCATCCCAATGATTCCAACAGACATGCCATTCGAATTCAAACGCTTGCAGTTTCCGGTGCGACTAGCCTTTGCAATGACCATCAACAAATCACAAGGACAATCACTACAAGTGTGTGGACTACATTTTGAAAATCCCTGCTTTTCACATGGACAGCTATATGTGGCCTGTTCACGTGTCGGAAAACATTCTGATTTATTCGTGTATGCACCAGATGGAAAAACAAAAAATATTGTATATCCAAAAGCACTTCAATAAACAGAATTGAAAAGAAACGTTAAATTGTAAGTTTTTTTTCCAAGAAAATGAACAAAAGGACAATGATAAAACAAATAATTACTACATATTGTTATAGCAAGTTTCCTTTAAATTCATTTTCTGTTGAAGGCGTAGCAACACGCGCAGGGTACAGCTAGTTTGAAATAAATGAAAGTAAAGAATATGTGTTCATACAATGATGTGTATTATGAATCGTTGATGTTAGATTTACATTTTTAATTTTTTCTTTCAGCGTAGGTATGCTATGGATGATTTGGTCTCATCACACTGGTTAGTCTTTACTTTCGAATTTTTTAAAAACATGTCACAGAACAATTTTTATAACTGCTTTAACAAAGACGAGATACACGTTAGATATCTTACAAGGCATAAATATTGATGTAGGTTAACGCACAATTAAATTCAAGTCTCAGAAGCTGAAATAAGTTGGTCACGTTCAGAGTTTCCGTGGTTGAGATAGAGCAATAATAGATGGCATGTTTCTGGAAGACGAGTCAAAGAACAATGCCGATATTAGTTTTTGAAAGCCGAATCTGAGAAGGATGCCAATATTGGTCTCTGGAAGGCGAGACAGAGAATAATGCCGATATCTGCCACAACGTACAATCACTCTTAGTCTCGGATCACATAAAATCACAAATAAAGAGTGGTTAACAAGTGGACAATATTGAGTGTTGGAAGAAGAAGAACTTCCCAACAAATATATCAACTATACAAATAGCATTCAATAAAGACGTATATTTAATTTGTAATTCTTGCTTCTAACTATTTCTTATGTAAAACTCAGTTTTAATCCATTTTAATGTCAGACAGATGACATACGCAGAGCTAATCGTAATGTAATCATGTAGCATACATATGCCAATCAGTGCATTGTATTTCACATAATAAAGCTCATGCCATTTCAAGGTTACAACAGAAGAACAACAGAAGACCAGCTACAGCCACACATTAACAGACTCTAGTTAACATGCAATGAATACAAAAGAAACTATTTATGAAGCACACGTAATGGCCCGTTCTAGAAATCTCTTCTCACCATTACGCTGAGGCAAACCAGGATGGGAGAAAAGAAATAGAAAGAAAGACTTCAAGGTTGTTTGTTTTTGCTAATCTAACTAACATGTCAACTACATGATTTTTTAATATTTGAACTTACCTGCACAGATTGCAGAAAATAAATCCCATAGTATGGATGGCAGATCGATGAATGCTCTAACACTGAGCACAAGTGATTTATCTCTAGTTAAATCAGTAAGATGGTTCTGATTTACGTCGCCATTTAAGACAGGTGCAAAATGTGTATACGCAATTGTAAGTATCCTGGCCTGAACCACAGCTGAGGGATCAAATGTGTCGTAATGATCAGTTTCTTAGATTGATGTAACATAAATATCATTCTAATGAGATAACACAGTTTGAGTTCAACACAGTTAGAATAATTATTCCCTTTATTGTTATATAAACAGTATTAATTGTTGATTACTTTGTTGTCAAGGATAACAACAGTTATTGTTTGTCAATAAAAACAGTTATTATTTGTTTGTCACTGAAACATATCTTCTCTCACTAAAACATTTATTTATTCATCATCAACATCAAGCTGCTTGTCCTTTCCAACATTTGGCTCCCATGACAGCAGTCCTGAAGAACTCTCTATTCCTGCAAGTTGACCAGTGTCAGCAGCAGTAATTCTCAAATTGTCAATGACATCTTGCACACTTCGTCTTCTAGTTCTTCCTCGCATTCTTCTTCCAGGCACTATTCCCTCCAAAATTATTTTCTCTATGAATTCATGTCGTTTGATGTGTCTGAAATATTTAATTTTCCTTGTTTTTATATTCTTTGATGTATTGATGTCAGTGACTAAATGCCACTATTGTGTCTGTATTTTTTCATGATAGTTACATTAGAAATAGCCGTTTGCACTTGGATCGTATACCTAAGATTGTGCGAGTATTCTTTACTGAACTATGTGCCAACCCATCTGTTCATACTCTGGTCGCAAAATGTATTATCTATATTATCTGTAGAGGACGACCTAAGGAGACCATGGAACGAACTTTACTGAGAGAGTCAAGAAATATCGGTCCCAGTTCCATGAAGGAGATTGACCCACGATAAGGCGGTGTGGAGAAATTACTTGCAGGCACTATAACTGTACGAGAGGAATTATGTATTATATTGTCTGTTACAAGAATAGTTTATGTAATTCTTTTTACTATATCATATACTATTTGCACGCATTTATTTATGTTTTACTTATTTTGTTTTATTCATTCCTCCTCGGCTAATGCTCATCGGATAGATACATATTATGGCATCAATAAACTTCGAGTGTCTCACTGGTTCATAAAGAATATTGCTTAGTGATTGATTTTTTAGGTATAAGTGTGTGTTCGTCGACTAGCTGAAATTCTTCCGATCCACATTATGTATCAAGCTTTGGACAAAAAACTGAATAGGATTGGTGACTGGTGCAACGAATTCGAGCGAATGTGAACCCAGCAAAAAGGGCCCCTCTGACAAGGTTCTCCCTTAACAATCACAGTAAAGACACCTACCCCGGTTGTCAGCATGTGTAACAAAGACATTGACAGAAGCGAAACACTAAAGTATCTTGGAATAACAGTGACAGAAGCCTGTCATTTAAGAGCCATGTTGAGAACGTAATCATAAAGGCAAGAAAAGGACTAAAAGCTCTCAAAGTTAGGCGGGGGCGATATTGAGCAACGCCTGCTACTCTTTCTTTATCAGGGACTAGTGCTGAGCGTGGTGGACTATGGCCTTGGTCTTCTAACAGTAAGCAGAACATCGCTGATAAGTTAGAAAGGATCCAAAAAGAAGCGATGAGGCTCATACTGTTGCACACGTGACACTTCTTGTGAGGCAATGCGCTATGTCCTTGGATTGCCATCGATAGCCACGAGACACAAAGTCGCACAGGTAAAAGCATATCTGAGAGTTTCTGCGGACACAAATCATCCTCTGCACAAATCCATAAATGAGAACAAGGAAGGCGATTGAAGAGAGGTCGATCCTGGATGGCCGAGGCAGAGGATGTTATTAAACAGGTCTGTACTCTAGATGAGCTGAGGCACGGTGACGAATGGATGCCTATATCAGAGGATATGACTGCTTACGCCAGGGTTATCAGCACACTTGGACGCCGTTGTAGAGAATGGGCCCGGGGCGTCGTCAATGCGGAAATTCTTGCACTCGTGGATCAGCACTCCCCCCCAGGTGATATCATTATCTACACCGATGGCTCTGTCAAGCGTGGCACCAGATCATCGTGGTCTTACTCAGCACAACGAAACGGTCGCACACTTCATGAGGACTGCTGGGCTTTTGAGACAATGACTCGAGCATGATTGAATCGCGCCTCACACTCTGTCTGGGTGGCTGAGCAACGTTCAACGATCATCAATCAGACTCATGAATATGTTCACTGATGAATCCAAGTATGTGGAATGGTACATCATTCGAATCCATCCAAACTGACTCGAACACTGACATGCTGGACTAAAACGTTGCTTCCATGCCGACTCAAGGCAGGAAGCATGACAGACCATATCATCAATGAGCTTCATTGTGTGACATGGCGGGTCTCAGACACTGGAACAGTTCGAGTTATGCGTTAGTTTGACATGCCAACAGTGTCGTCTTTCTGTTAGAGAGAAAGATTAGTAATCAATTTATGCATATTGAACAAATGGATTTTGGCTCTCAACTGGAGGACAGAGCAGATTTGATTATTTCTACCAAAAATATATCCTCTGTTCATGTATTTCTACCAACAATTATTCACTTTAGTTCCTGTATTTCACAACACTTATATCACCTTAGTTCATGTATGTTTCCAACATTATATCACCAGGAATGTATTCACACAATTATATCACTTAATAATATATTTTAAACAATATATCACCTTGTCAGTTGTACAAATTATATACCTCTAGTTCATTTTCTACAATATATCTCTATTCATGTATTCTACCAACAATTATATCACCTTAGTTCTATTTAAGTATATCCTCATTTATGTATTTCTACCAACACTTATATCACCTCTAGTTCATGTATTTCTACCAACAATTATATCACCTCGAGTGAATGTATTTCTACCAACAATTATATCACCTCTAATGAATATATTTTTACAAACAATTATATCACCTCTAGTTCATGTATTTCTACCAACAATTATATCACCTCTAGTTCATGTATTTCTACCAACAATTATATCACCTCTAGTTCATGTATTTCTACCAACAATTATATCACCTCTAGTTCATGTATTTCTACCAACAATTATATCACCTCTAGTTCATGTATTTCTACCAACAATTATATCACCTCTAGTTCATGTATTTCTACCAACAATTATATCACCTCTAGTTCATGTATTTCTACCAACAATTATATCACCTCTAGTTCATGTATTTCTACCAACAATTATATCACCTCATGAATTATTTTACAACAATTATATCACCTCTAGTTCATGTATTTCTACCAACAATTATATCACCTCTAGTTCATGTATTTCTACCAACAATTATATCACCTCTAGTTCATGTATTTCTACCAACAATTATATCACCTCTAGTTCATGTATTTCTACCAACAATTATATCACCTCTAGTTCATGTATTTCTACCAACAATTATATCACCTCTAGTTCATGTATTTCTACCAAAAATTATATCACCTCTAGTTCATGTATTTCTACCAACAATTATATCACCTCTAGTTCATGTATTTCTACCAACAATTATATCACCTCTAGTTCATGTATTTCTACCAACAATTATATCACCTCTAGTTCATGTATTTCTACCAACACTTATATCACCTCTAGTGAATGTATTTCTACCAACAATTATATCACCTCTAGTTCATGTATTTCTACCAACAATTATATCACCTCTAGTTCATGTATTTCTACCAACAATTATATCACCTCTAGTGAATGTATTTCTACCAACAATTATATCACCTCTAGTGAATGTATTTCTACCAACAATTATATCACCTCTAGTTCATGTATTTCTACCAACAATTATATCACCTCTAGTTCATGTATTTCTACCAACACTTATATCACCTCAGTTGAATGTATTTCTACCAACAATTATATCACCTCTAGTTCATGTATTTCTACCAACAATTATATCACCTCTAGTGAATGTATTTCTACCAACAATTATATCACCTCTAGTTCATGTATTTCTACCAACAATTATATCACCTCTAGTGAATGTATTTCTACCAACAATTATATCACCTCTAGTTCATGTATTTCTACCAACAATTATATCACCTCTAGTTCATGTATTTCTACCAACAATTATATCACCTCTAGTTCATGTATTTCTACCAACAATTATATCACCTCTAGTGAATGTATTTCTACCAACAATTATATCACCTCTAGTGAATGTATTTCTACCAACAATTATATCACCTCTAGTGAATGTATTTCTACCAACAATTATATCACCATTCATTCTAGTGAATGTATTTCTACCAACAATTATATCACCTCGAGTGAATGTATTTCTACCAACAATTATATCACCTCTAGTGAATGTATTTCTACCAACAATTATATCACCTCTAGTGAATGTATTTCTACCAACAATTATATCACCTCTAGTGAATGTATTTCTACCAACAATTATATCACCCCGAGTGAATGTATTTATTCTCTATACCCCTACCTGCATCGTGATCGTCTGAATTTTTATTTAAAAGAACCACCACTGCACGGATTGAACCACGTCTTGTTCCATAGACCCCATCTTTGAAATACACGCCAACATTAATATGCTCAAGAGCAGCAGCAGTTTTTGCTGGGCCGTCATCCAATTGTAACTTAGATGTAATGTGCTGTGAAATATATGGATGAAGACATAAAGTTGTAGAAAACAAATTGGCTTTTTCTCCCTCATACAATCACATCTAAAATTGTAAAACATGTATTTTGAAAAATCAAAGATCAACATGCAATAGCATTCAATCGACTTATTTTCAGAAAAATATCAATAATAATAATAATAATAATAGTAATAATAATAATAATAATAAAAGCCGTGTTGCATGTGTGTTGCTGGGGCCCACAGTGGGAGCACAGAATAATAACACTGTAACCCACAAGACATGTCGTAAGAGGTAAATGAGGTAGGAGCCTAGGGTATCTACCCTATTAAATAAAAAGCGTCGTGCATACTTGTAGGCGCATAACTAGCGCAACGTACAATCGCTTTTAGGCTCTGATGAGCTACAAATCACAAAAAGTGTTTAACATGTGGTCGATATGGAGCGTTTGAAGAAAGAAGAATAAAACTCTGTATTTAAAACTGCATTAGTGGTTTTGTAAGATAATGAGAATGTATTAGGGGTTTTTTGTAAGATAATGTAGAATGTATTAGTAGTTTTGTAAGATAATGTAGAATGTATTAGTGGTTTTTTGTAAGATAATGTAGAATGTATTAGTGGTTTTGTAAGAAAATGTAGAATGTATTAGTGGTTTTTGAAGATAATGTAGAAATGTATTAGTGGTTTTGTAAGAAATGTAGAATGTATTAGTGGTTTTTGGATAATGTAAATGTATTAGTGGTTTTGTAAGATAAAGAATGCATTAGTTTTTTTTAAGATAATGTGAATGTATTAGTGGTTTTGTAAGATAATGTAGAAGGGATTAGTGGTTTGTAAGATAATGTAGAATGTATTAGTGGTTTTTGAAATAATGTAGAATGTATTAGTGGTTTTTTTAAGATAATGTAGAATGTATTAGTGGTTTTTGTAAGAAATGTAGAATGTATTAGTGGTTTTATAAGATAATGTAGAATGTATTAGTGGTTTTGTAAGATAATTGAAATGTATTAGTGGTTTTTGAAGATAATGTAGAATGTATAGTGGTTTTGTAAGATAATTAGAATGTATTAGTGGTTTTGTAAGATAATGTAGAATGTATTAGGTTTTTGTAAGATAATGTAGAATGTATATTAGTGGTTTTTGTAAGATAATGTAAAATGTATTAGTGGTTTTTGAAAAAGATAATTAGAATGTATTAGTGGTTTTTGTAAGATAATGTAGAATGTATTAGTGGTTTTTGTAAGATAATGTAGAATGTATTAGTGGTTTTTGTAAGATAATGTAGAATGTATTATGGTTTTTGAAGATAAAGGAATGTATTAGTGGTTTTTGTAAGATAATGTAGAATGTATTAGTGGTTTTTGTAAGATAATGTAGAATGTATTAGTGGTTTTTTGTAAGATAATGTAGAATGTATTAGTGGTTTTGAAGATAATGTGGGAATGCATTAGTGGTTTTGTAAGAAAAATGTAGAATGTATTAGTGGTTTTGTAAGATAATGTAGAATGCATTAGTGTTTTGTAAGATAATGTAGAATGTATTAGTGGTTTTGTAAGATAATGTAGAATGTATTAGTGGTTTTTAAGATATGAGAATGTATTAGGGGTTTTTTGTAAGAAAAATGTAGAATGTATTAGGGGTTTTTTGTAAGATAATGGAATGTATTAGTGGTTTTTTGTAAGATAATGTAGAATTATTAGTGTTTTGTAAGATAATGTAGAATGTATTAGTGGTTTTTGTAAGATAATGTAGAATGTATTAGTGGTTTTTGTAAGATAATGTAGAATGTATTAGTGGTTTTTTGTAAGATAATGTAGAATGTATTAGTGGTTTTGAAAGAAAAATGTAAAAATGTATTAGTGGTTTTGTAAGATAATGTAGAATGCATTAGTGGTTTGTAAGATAATGTAGAATGCAAGTGGTTTTGAAAGATAATGTAGAATTATTAGTGGTTTTGTAAGATAATGTAGAATGCATTAGTGGTTTTTGTAAGATAATGTAGAATGTATTAGTTGTTTTTGTAAGATAATTAGAAATGTATTAGTGGTTTTGTAAGATAATGAATGTATTAGTTTTTTTGTAAGATAATGTACAATGCATTAGTGGTTTTGTAAGATAATGTAGAATGTATTAGGGGTTTTTTGAAGATAATGTAGAATGCATTAGTGGTTTTTGTAAGATAATGTAGAATGTATTAGTGGTTTTTGTAAGATAATGAAAGAATGTATTAGTGGTTTTTTGTAAGATAATGTAGAATGTATTAGTGGTTTTTGTAAGATAATGTAGAATGTATTAGTGGTTTTTAAAGATAATGTAGAAATGATTAGTGGTTTTAAGATAATTAGAATTATAGTGTTTTTAAGATAATTAGAATGTATTAGTGGTTTTTGTAAGATAATGTAGAATGTATTAGGTTTTTAAAGATAATGTAGAATGTATTAGTGGTTTTGTAAGATAATGTAGAATGTATTAGTGGTTTTGTAAGATAATGTAGATGTATTAGGGGTTTTTTGTAAGATAATGTAGAAATGTATTAGTGGTTTTGTAAGATAATGTGGGAATGTATTAGGGGTTTTTTGTAAGATAATGTAGAATGCATTAGTGGTTTTTGTAAGATAATGTAGAATGTATTAGGGGTTTTTTAAGATAAGTGAATGCATTAGGGGTTTTTTGAAGATAATGTAGAATGTATTAGTGGTTTTTGTAAGATAATTAAGATGTATTAGGGGTTTTTTGTAAGATAAGGGTAGAATGCATTAGTGGTTTTTGTAAGATAATGTAAAAATCTAGTGGTTTTTGTAAGATAATGTAGAATGTATTAGTGGTTTTTTGTAAGATAATGTAGAATGTATTAGTGGTTTTTGTAAGATAATTTAGAATGTATTAGTGGTTTTTGTAAGATAATGTAGAATGTATTAGTGGTTTTTTGTAAGATAATGTAGAATGTATTAGTGGTTTTTGTAAGATAATGTAGAAGTATTAGTTTTTTTGGGAAAGATAATGTGAATGTATTAGTGGTTTTGAAGATAATGTAGAATGTATTAGTGGTTTTGTAAGATAATGTAGAATGTATTAGTGGTTTTGTAAGAATGTAGAATGTATTAAGTGGTTTTTTAAGATAAATGTAGAATGTATTAGGGGTTTTTTGTAAGATAATGTAGAATGCATTAGTGGTTTTTGTAAGATAATGTAGAATGTATTAGTGGTTTTTGTAAGAAAAATGTAGAATGTATTATGGTTTTTGTAAGATAAATGAATGTATTATGGTTTTGTAAGATAATGTAGAATGTATAGTGGTTTTGTAAGATAATGTAGAATGTATTAGTGGTTTTTGAAAAGAAAATATAGAATGTATTAGTGGTTTTTAAGATAATGTAGAATGTATTAGTGGTTTTGTAAGATAATGTAGAATGTATTAGTGGTTTTGAAGATAATGTAGAATGTATTAGGGGTTTTTTGTAAGATAATGTAGAAATGTATTAGTGGTTTTGTAAGATAATGTAGAATGTATTAGGGGTTTTTGTAAGATAATGTAGAATGTATTAGTGGTTTTTAAAGATAATGTAGAATGTATAGTGGTTTTTGTAAGATAATGAATGTATTAGTGGTTTTGTAAGATAATGTAGAATGTATTAGTGGTTTTGTAAGATAATGTAAAAATGTATTAGTGGTTTTGAAGATAATGTAAATGTATTAGGGGTTTTTTGTAAGATAATGTAGAATGTATTAGTGGTTTTTGTAAGATAATGTAGAATGTATTAGTGGTTTTAAGATAATGTAGAATGTATTAGTGGTTTTGTAAGATAATGTAGAATGCATTAGTGGTTTTTGAAGAAATGTAGAATGTATTAGTGGTTTTTGTAAGATAATGTAGAATGCATTAGTGGTTTTGTAAGATAATGAGATGTATTAGTGTTTTTGTAAGATAAATGTAGAATGTATTAGTGGTTTTGTAAGATAATGTAGAATGTATTAGTGGTTTTTGAAAAGATAATGTAAATGTATTAGTGGTTTTTGTAAGATAATGTAGAATGTATTAGTGGTTTTTGTAAGATAATGTAGAATGAAATTAGTGGTTTTGTAAGATAATGTAGAATGTATTAGTGGTTTTTTTAAGATAATGTAGAATGTATTAGGGGTTTTGTAAGATAATGTAGAATGGATTAGTGGTTTTTGTAAGATAATGTAGAATGTATTAGTGGTTTTGTAAGATAATGTAGAATGTATTAGTGGTTTTGGTAAGAAAAATGTAGAATGTATTAGTGGTTTTGTAAGATAATGTAGAATGCATTAGTGGTTTTTGTAAGATAATGTAGAATGTATTAGTGGTTTTTGTAAGATAATGTAGATCTTTATGGTTTTTGTAAGATAATGTAGAATGTATTAGTGGTTTTTGTAAGATAATTAGAATGTATTAGTTGTTTTGTAAGAAATGTAAAATGTATTAGGGGTTTTTTGTAAGATAATGTAGAATGCATTAGTGGTTTTGTAAGATAATGTAGAATGTATTAGTGGTTTTGTAAGATAATTAGAATGCATTAGTGGTTTTGTAAGATAATGTAAAAGAATGTATTAGGGGTTTTTTTGTAAGATAATGTAGAATGTATTAGGGGTTTTTTGGTACGAAAATGTAGAATGTATTAGTGGTTTTTGTAAGATAATGTAGAATGTATTAGTGGTTTTTGTAAGATAATGTAGAATGTATAGTGGTTTGTAAGATAATGTAAAAATGTATTAGGGGTTTTTTGTAAGATAATGTAGAATGTATTAGTGGTTTTGTAAGATAATGTAGAATGTATTAGTGGTTTTGTAAGATAATGTAGAATGTATTAGGGGTTTTTTGTAAGATAATTAGAATGTATTAGTGGTTTTTGTAAGATAATGTAAAAATGTATTAGTGGTTTTTGTAAGATATTAGAATGCATTAGTGGTTTTTGTAAGATAATGTAGAATGTATTAGTGGTTTTTGTAAGATAATGTATAATGTATTAGTGGTTTTTGTAAGATAATGTAGAATGTATTAGGGGTTTTTTGTAAGATAATGTAGAATGTATTATTTGGTTTTGTAAGATAATTAGAATGTATTAGTGGTTTTGTAAGATAATGTAGAATGTATTAGTGGTTTGTAAGATAATTGAAAATGTATTAGTGGTTTTATAATAAATGTAGAATGTATTAGTGGTTTTTGTAAGATAATGTAGAATGTATTAGTGGTTTTGTAAGATAATGTGAATTTGTATTAGTGGTTTTGTAAGATAATGTAGAATGTATTAGTGGTTTTGTAAGATAATGTAGAATGTATTAGTGGTTTTGTAAGAAAAATGTAGAATGCATTAGTGGTTTTTGTAAGATAATGCACAATGCATTAGTGGTTTTTGTAAGAAAAGCACAATGCATTAGGGGTTTTTTGTAAGATAATGCAATGCATTAGTGGTTTTGAAGATAATGTAGAATCATTAGTGGTTTTTAAGATAATGCACAATGCTTAGTGGTTTTTAAGATAATGACAATGCATTAGTGGTTTTGTAAGAAAAATGTAGAATGCATTATGGTTTTTTGTAAGATAATGCACAATGCATTAGTAGTTTTAAGATATCACTCTTATGGTTTTTAGATAATGCCAATGCAATAGTGGTTTTGAAGATAAATTCCCAATGCTTTAGTGGTTTTGTAAGATAATGTAGAATGCATTAATGTTTTGTAAGATAATGCACAATGCATTAGTGGTTTTTGTAAGATAATGTACAATGCATTAGTGGTTTTGAAGATAATGTAGAATGCATTAGTGGTTTTTGTAAGATAATGTAGAATGCATTGGTGATTTTTGTAAGATAATGCACAATGCATTAGTGTTTTTGTAAGATAATGTAGAATGCAGTAGTGGTTTGAAAAGATAATGCACAATGCATTAGGGGTTTTTTGTAAGATAATGTAGAATGCATTATGGTTTTTGAGATAATGCACAATGCATTAAATGGTTTTAAAGATAATCACAATGCATTAAGTGGTTTTTATAAGATAATGCAAAATGCATTAGTGGTTTTGAAGATAATGACAATGCATTAGTGGTTTTTGTAAGATGATGTACAATGCATTAGTGGTTTTTGTAAGATAATGCAAAAGAACTTTTCAGAATGTCAATAAAATTGCTAGATTTATTTCGCATGTTAATGTTAATTAGGGAAAAGGTAACGGGTGCACGGGAGAATAAGGAGTTTTAAGACCATAGGGGAAGCACCGAGCCAATACATATGATCAATAAATAGAGAGTTGAAGAGCTAGTTTATTATTATCTTAAATACACTTGACTTAAGATCTAAGGCAATGAGTCCTAAAACACTTGACTTTATATCTAGGCAATGGGTGCCGTAAAAACACTTGACTTTAGATCTAGGCAATGGGTGCCGTAAAAACACTTGACTTTAGATCTGGACAATGGGTCCCGTAAAAACACTTGACTTTAGATCTAGGCAATGTCTAAAACTGATTTAGATCTAGGCATGGGTCCCGTAAAACATTTGACTTTATATCTAGGCAATGGGTGCCGTAAAAACCTCGACTCTAGATCTAGGCAAGGGTGCCGTAAAAACATTGACTCTAAAATCTAGGCAATGGGTGCCGAAAACACTTGACTTTAGATCTAGGCAATGGGTGCCTAAATACAAAAGGTTTGGTTCGATTTCGTGTTCAGTTTTTTTTTCCGGAATCCTACTTGTTTTTCACTTCTTCCTCACCCTTCAACTCCCAACGGAACACAGGTCTTCCAACGCTTTCTCTCCAGCCATCCTTTCCAATTCTTTCCATGTTTTACCTATCCTTTAATATCAATCCCCAGCTCTATTCTCCAGGTTGTCAAAAACATCCCACTCCTCTTTCCTGGGTTCCAAAGCAGTCCTGTTTTGTAATGTTTAATTTTCTTTGTTAATTCTGAATGTTGCTGATTATTTTGGGCCCGATTGCTTGCCAATCTATTAGTTTTTCTCGCCTTTTAGACAACAAGGGCAACCTTTGTACTTTCTTCTTCTTGCCTGAGGACAACAGCATTTCGCCTGTGTGCATTAATATTGTCTACCCCTTTCCCATCTTGTCTCAGATATTTCCAGAATGCCTATCTCGTAGAATATTTGTTCACTGTCTATATTATAAACAACTGCGCAGCACGTTGAAGTGCGTCTGTCAACTTTAGATGTCATTCAATGGGATTTTGTTATTCACATTTGCATTTAATGGAAAGACATTAACACATACCTTTGATTTCATTGATGAAAAAGAAGAGATCAATCGAGAAGATATGAACAAGTCTGTAAAATCTGATCAAACTGAAGTTGATGATCACTTAGTAAAGCAATGCATCCCATAAACAGTAAGTGTAAATTAGAACAAACAAAGATCTTTCAGAAAGGTTTCAGATAATTGTCTGGAGTCTAAAAGAAAAAAGGGCGTCTTATCACCGTTTTTTGTTCATCACATATGTCTACCAATTTCAAAATAGATAACGCCAGTAAGAACACTTTTCAAGATGTCTAACTCAATTAATCTTTGCAGGACCATCAGGCAATCATTTTTAGCTACAGAATAACAGGTGATTGATAGATTGATTATGGACCATCATCACTGCACTTCGGTGAGCAACCATGTGTGCTCAGATCATATTCTCACATAGACAGATCTCAGCGGCAGTGAACAAACTCCGTAGTACCAGCACGGGAATAAGATGTTATTTAGTAGATGGTAACATTTTTTGTAGGAATTTAAAATTAAAATATATATTGAATTCTGCACGGGCAGCCTTCCAGCTCGCTCTTCCCTATTTTGAAATGACAACTGCTCTTTTTACGTGCTCAATTTTTACAGGGGAAACAGCAGAAGAAAAAGACTGCTAACCGATTCAAGAGCTATTGCTGTCCATATAAACTAATCTTTTCCAGTTGATATCAATGGTACGCGATATTTTGGTTGTTGTATGGCTCACTGATTCACAATCTTATGCTGTTTCTCAGACACCCGTACAACTTATACAATGTATGATTCTCGAGACTTTCCTTTTGATTCCTCTCGCTCTCCTCTGATGATTCTCTCTCTCGATCTCTCCCCTGTATGATCTCTCTCTCTCTCTCGATCTCTCCCTGATGATTCTCTCCTCTCCCCTGTATGATTCTCTCTCTCTTTTACCCTCTCCCTGTATGATTCTCTCTCCCTGTATGATTTCTCTCTCGATCTCTCCCCTGTACGATTCTCTCTCTCTCGATCTCTTCCCTGTATGATTCTAAACTATATTACTAGCTTAATAGATTCAATACTATATTTAGTGATTTCATCCAGAATGCGTCAAAACATGTATACTATTGTCCCCCTCATCTCAATTCCCACGATCATCAGATGTTGATGTAATCATTGTCTACTTTGCCATTGCCCGAACACACTTATGCCCAGAATAGATCCCTAAAGTACCTTTGAAAAAAGGGTCCATGTTGCTGGAAACTCCCCCAAAATATTTACTAAAATCTTTTAGTACTATCAAGTAAGATAACGAATAAATCAAATAGAAAGAAAAGTAGAGCATATACAAACACAAACAAAGATGCAAATATACATTACCAGAAATAGCGGCCCTTTGTCGAATTGAGTGAAATCGAAAGGTGTATAACTGCAGAAGAGAACTGGACGGCTGCACCGCAAAATAATTTCCCAACAAGAGGTATGTGGAATAATGCACTCAAAATAAACGCAATGCTCTCCAGTTATCTAGCCTGAATGTTTGAAGAATGGATCGTAAGACAATGTCCAGAAATACCTCGAGACATGATACTTCTGTTGATGACCACCAAAAATAATATATCATTTTAGATTATTTGAAACTAACAAATGGAACGATATACTGTAATGATATTTGGAAATCGATACAAATTAATTAGGGGGAGATATAAAATTATGTACCCCTAATTTCCCCGAGTGACGGGCCATTCTCGAAAGTCTGAAAAGGCTATTGAAATTAATTTATTTAGTAAACATCATTGGTGAATATGACTATTGACAAGACATCAGAATAGATTAGATATAGAATTCGGGAGGAACTTAGTAAAGAATAGAACGAGTTGCATAATTTGATGAGTGATAATTGTGTATGATAATAAAGAGCTACATAGACAATGCATGATAAATGTATGCAAATATGAAGATATAATTCCCATTCTTGATTGACACCAACACGAGCTGCATGAAAGAAATTATAGAAAGGTTTTCAATCATTAGACGTTGAAATCAAGCATGTTTCCCAAACATTTATTATACAGGATCTTTTGAAACTCACAACACTTCATATGTAGAACAAATGTGAACAAACAAAGTACATGATGCCATCGAAAAATGTGTTCCATAGTCAAAGTGGTGCAATATACAGTGAATTACTGTTGTCTGCAGGGAAATTTCTTTTCACTGAAGCCATAATGGTGTTTTCAATTAAGGATAATATTTGACAAATGAAGAAACGTTACAGACATATCTTGAAGCCCATGGTAGATATTTGCAACATCTGCTATAATGAATATTTCATTTGTTTTTTCTAGTTTCCCAAGAACAACAGTAACCATAACAGTAACTATTGTGACTAATTTCATACTTTGTTTTAGCAATTTTTGATGACGTCATGTACTTATTGTTTAGCTGACCTACATATGAAGTGTTGTGAGACTTTACAAATACCGTGTACTACGACATAATAATGTTGACTTAAGGTAATATCATATATAATATTTGTAACAATAACTAATCAAATGATTGAAATGTATTTAATACAAAACTATGTATGCTTGACAAGTTTTGAAGTAAGATCTGTTAAACAATATTCACAGCAGCATCCCCATTCAATCTCGTCCTTAGTATACTTCATTCTTAGTATACAACCATTCACATTCTCATCAGATCTTTTATGTCATTCTAATATATAATTATATGTGTTATATATTTGCTTACTCAAAATATCTTCATGGCCTAATTATCATTTCAACATGATCAACCTTCAGTTATCAATATCATTTTATCTTAATCAAGATTTTTCTTCCTATTAGTACCATCTATAAAATACAGATTCCTTTCTGACCATTAGATCAGTCTTAGTATATATATATATATTAATATATACCAATCAAATATCGTTTATAACATGAAGATCACACTTGAAAACTTACATATCTAAACCAACAAATCAAACCCGGGTCGGTAGATTTATATTGAAAAAATCATGGTCACCTTTTTCCCACTATCGATCTTAAGATTTCCGGGAATGTAAATAGAAATAAACTCAGTATACACTGGAAAAAGGAAGAGATTTACCAATACTCATTTAAATGAAGACTAAAATGTTAATTGCAGATCCTTTCAGGAATTTACAATTCAACCCCAAAGCTTTTAAAAGCTGTTTGTGATTTTTCCAGGCATTACTTTGTACGTTCAGTAGATTTCCATTTCTTTTTGAACGGGTGGTGCCATCGTCCTTTTGTAAAAAATCCACAGAAACAATTTGAACAAACTGTCCAGCGTAATTCGAACTCAGAACGTCGAGGTTAAAAAACCCGAGTCATCATCCCCTGGGTCACAGACGACCAAAATGTAGACTACATGAGAAAACATTAAATGTCCTGTTTAGGATACTGGACTGCTGATACAATGAAAACGCAACAAAGCCCCATATATTATATATTATGCAAAGTTATCTCGCCATTTGCACGCCGTATACATGTCACTTTGGGTTGACATACTACATGTCACTATAGTATGACATACGTACATTCACTTTATTGACATACGAATGGCCTTTGGTATGATATCCCACATATCACTTTAGTATGATATACTCACATATCACTTTAGTATGACATACTCACATATCACTTTAGTGTGATATCGCATGCACTTTAGTATGATATACCCACATATCACTTTAGTATACACATACATGCCACTTGAAAGTGGATGAATAGATATTACATTTTGAATGTGCAACAACATACGAAATTTCCCATTAGTGAGCGGAGATGTTATAAATGAACAGTTGCACCCTGTCACAAATAATAACAAGAATTTTTTGTGAGTTTAAACACATCCTGAAGGTCCTGTCTAAAATAGATATTTGTACTTCTGTTTTCTTCCCCACAATTGTACTTAAAGTAGATGATGTGGGTACAATGTAACCAGATGAGAAGATAGAAAGAGAGAGAGAGAGAAAAGTAACGAAAAATTACATTTTTGACAGTGAGGAAAAAAAAAGAATTGAAGAACGTATAAAATGGTGGTTCTTGGCCTAGGGTTAAGTTCTTGACTTTTAAACCCCTGACGTTCTGAGTTCGAATCTGCTGAGGACAGTTTGGTTTTAAATTGTTTCATGGATTTTAACAAAAGGATGATGGCACCACCCGTTCAGAAAGCAATGGCAAACTACTGAACGTAATAATGCCTAGAAACATCACAAACAGAGTTACAAAGCTGGGTTGATTCCAAAGTCATTAAAGGATATAAAATTTAAACTTTATCAAATGGAACAATGATTTAAGACATGAAATGATTCTGATCCAAATACAGACATCATGGTTTTTATGAATATGATAGATGCAGCTGATTAAAACATTTGTTGCTATAAGAACAAGACGAAAAAACAATCTAAAGTGGTATTGTATAGTCAACATCGTCTGAACATTTGAGACACTTCAAGTAATCACATAATCATAGACACAGATGAATTACAAACTTTGTAGGAAGTGTTAAATTGAAGAATGAATGAATAAATGTGTTTGAATCGAATGTTAAACAGGGAAAATGAATGTGCTATTGTGTTACATTAGTCCAATTTCATAGTATTTCATTGAGAATCGTGTATCAATGAAGAGCCAATAGAAGGATGGGACAAATGTATATGAATATAAAAATATTTGAAGTTTGATTCCAAGGCCTATATTAGCTGGATCAGAATTGATGAAAAAGATTTGCAATTATTAGAAGTTAGCAATGCAAGTATGTAAACATTAACGTTTCATAGATTGTGGATTATAAATGGTGACCAATGGAAATACAAACATATATAATATTTTCGAAGACAAATAGTACTGAAATATTTTCTTTTTCATATTTAAAGTAGAATTTGTAGGTCGATATTCAAAGAAGCATTGCATTCCATCTAGAGGCTACAATTAATATAAACTCATTCCATTTGCACCAGATCTGATGATTCTAATATATATATATATATATATATAATATATATATATATATATATGTCATCTTTTCTTCTTACAGACGTCAATTAGAAAGTTTACTTCTACAACTTCTTAGGATTTCTTGTTATCTTGTCTTTAGCACATCCACAAGTCTCTTTTCAAAAGAGGGATCTAGTAGTTTTTTCTATAGCTCAGTCATTGTCTATTTTTCCATTTGTTTAGACCGATAGAAATTCTTCATTGCGTACATGCACACTTCTATATCTTGCAGTGCTCCTTTGCCGTCTCTTACATTCTAAAGTTCATAGAACAACACTTGTTTTGATATGCGGGTTTTGCAATTCTTCCCACCCGCATCCTGTTTTCTACTGCTGAGTCACATGATGGAAGACAAGTTTGCACGTTGCAGTACTTTAGAGTT
Source organism: Arion vulgaris (assembly GCA_020796225.1). Taxonomy (NCBI): domain Eukaryota; kingdom Metazoa; phylum Mollusca; class Gastropoda; order Stylommatophora; family Arionidae; genus Arion; species Arion vulgaris. The sequence continues at coordinate 28,306,138 of CM036772.1, forward strand.
GTATATCTTGTCGTACCACATGATGTTCATAATCCTGGAAGACTCAACGGGGAAAGAGTTGTGTCTCCTATTGTTCTTTAATTTGCTGTCATGTTTCTCAACAAATTAACTGACAATAACGTTTTGTGAGATTTAAAACACAATGCACTGAACATCTTAAATAAAGTTGTAGGGTTGTTTTTCCCTACAGTTTTATAGAAGAATATAATGGAGCACAATGTAACCCCAGATGAAAAAAGGGGATAGAATAGAGAAGAATATGATGGGAGCACAATGTAACAGCTGGTGAGAAGAGAGATAGAGATAGAGAGAAGAATCTAATGGGAGCACAATGTAACCGCAGGTGAGAAGAGAGATAGAGATACAGAGAAGAATATAATGGGAGCACAGTGTAACAGCAGGTGAGAAGAGACATAGAAGTAAAATATAATGGGGCACAGTGTAACAGCAGTGAAAGAACATAGAGAGTAAAATATAATGGGGGCACATGTAACAGCTGGGGAGAAGAGAATAGAGAGAAAAAAATAATGGGAGCACAGTGTAACAGCGGTGAGAAGAGACATAGAGGTAAATATAATGGGGCACGTGTAACACAGGTGGGAAATGAGATAGAGATAGAGAAAATATGATGGGGGAACAGTGTAACAGCAGGTGAGGGGAAGAGAGATAGAGATAGAGAGAAAATATAATGGAGCACAGGTAAAGTAGGTGAGAAGGAGATAGAGATAGAGAGAAGAATATGATGGGAGCCAATGTAACAGCAGGTGAGAAGAGAGATAGAGATGAGAGAAGAATCTAATGGAGCACAATGAACGCAGGTGAGAAAAGGGGATAGAGATACAGAGAAGAATATAATGGGGGCAAGTGTAACACAGGTGAGAAGAGACAAGAGAGTAAAAAATAATGGGAGACAGTGTCGCAGGTGGAAGAGACATAGAGAGTAAATATAATGGGAGCACAGTGTAACAGCTGGGGGAGAAGAGAGATAGAGAAAAATATAATGGAGCACAGGTAACAGAGGGGAGAAGAGACATAGAGAGTAAAATATAATGGGAGCACAGTGTAACAGCAGGTGAGAAGAGAGAAGAGATAGAGAGAAAAAAAATGATGGGAGCACATGAACAGCAGGTGAGAAGAGAGATAGAGATAGAGAGAAAAATATAATGGGAGCACAGTGTAACAGCAGGGAGAAGAGAGATAGAGATAGAGAGAAAATATAATGGGGGCACAGTGTAACAGCAGGTGAGAAAGAGAGATAAAGAGAAAAAAATAATAGGAACACAGTGCAACAGCAGGTGAGAAAGAGATAGAGAAAAAAATAATAGGAACACAGTGCAAACAGGTTGAAAAGAAAGAGATAGAAGTAAAAATAATTAGCTTCGTGACACTGGACACATTCCAAAAAATAAGAACACAACAAATAAAAAATAGAAAGAAGTAATGCGATGATTCATGATGACAAACACAGTCAACATTGTTGGAAAAGAAGATGAGATATTTTGTAGATGTTTTAAACAACCGCTGTAAATATAATCACAGTAAACGATATGTATAGTGTATTATATTGATATAGTCAACATCGTCTTAAACATTATTGTGCATTCACATCATATGAGACAATTGCAATGAAACACAATAATCATAGAGAAAAGTAGATTACAAACTGTGCATGAAGATTTCAATGTGAGAATAAATGACAATTCATGTGTATGAATACAAAGTGTGAAATAGGAGAATGGACTATAATGTTTATACAGTATATATATATGGAACTGCAAACATTTATTAAAAACACGTAATTAAGTATGAGTTTTACAATTCAAAAAATGACAAAATACAGCAACGTTTGACTCGTTGCTGTATTTTGTCATTTTTTGTATTTTAAACTACAGTACTTGAATTTCTGTTTTCCAATGTTTTATGAACTTTTCGCCTTTACAAACGGTCAATTAGCAAGTGTTTCAGTGCGACTACTTCGACTTTCGCTTATCTCTCTTGTCTTTCAGCTCATTCCAAGTCTCTCTTCAAAAAATTCCGCGCCTTTGCGCAATGTTGTTTTCCTATATCTCAATCATCAGCCAGTTTTTTCCCCTTTGCTGGGACCGATAGAAAAGTTATTCCCTTGAGGCCTTGAAGACATCTTTATATCTGAGCAATGGTCTGTTATGTGCCTCTTCCCTCAGAAAGTTCTAAGAACAACATTTATTTTGGAATGCAGGCATTGTTCATTCTTCGCACATGTCTTAGCCATCTAAGTCTTCTACTACTGAGCATCCCATGATGGAAGCAGGTTTTCACTGCAGTATTTAAAGTACTTGAAAGAGCAAAATAACAATCACACAAGTCCCGAACAGCGCAAGACAAAAACAGAAACCACGACACTGGGAAACAACCCGGTAGCAGTGGACACTGGTCAACAACCCGGTAGCAGTGTGACGCACAAGAAGAAGACGAAGAATTACTTCAATGTTGGTTATCTTGTCGTACTACTTGATGTTCATAATCTTGCGTAGACATCAAATGTGAAGGATGTTAAGTTTTCTCGTGCCTTGAGTAGGATTTATGTTTCTTAACCATATAAAAAGCTAATTACACAGGCTGGGTATATTTGATCTTCGTCTGAGATATTTCTGTTGTCTCATTATGTTGATGAATGGACTAATCTACAAATAAGAAAGTGAAAATTGAAGTATTTTGGACATATAAAAAAACAAAATTTGGAAAGACCATCATGAAAGGAGGCATACCGACAAAGAGAAGAAGAGGGAAAACAACGGAGAAGATGTATTCAGGATGTAACTGATGGTTTAAAGATGACGGCTGCAGAGGCGGAAGATCCCGCCTATGAAGAGAAAAGATTTCAGAGGACAGTTGGGGTGGAGTTCTCTCAGACAAGCTATTTGGTGATGACATAATATGATTGTGAGAATTATGTATGAAGATGAATAAACTTCATAGACGGATGTATTGATACATGTATACAAATATGAAGATGTACTACTTATTGACTTCAAGACCAACACCAGCTGTACACAAGAAATGATGAAAAATTCCATCAGTAAAGGGGTTTCAAATAAAGGTATGTATATATATACATTTATTATACTATTTTATAACAATGTTGTCTTAAGGAAATACAATATACAGTATTGTCAAGGACAATAGATAGAAATAGGTAAGCTTGACAAGTTATGAAGAGCTGACAAAATTCAATGCATAATTTCATTCTATCTCGGCCTACAAGTGAGCCTTAGTATACATACATTCCATATCTGCACCATATCTTTATTCTATTCTAAGATATATATATATATAATAATAATCAGTTGTGCATGTCACTTTAGTATCTTCACAAGTTCAAGTCACTTTAGTATAAATAAATATATATGTACATTTAGTATGAGCAATTATACGTTCACTATATTTTTAAATTTATTTTTTAAATAAAAAATACTGGCCTCTCACAAATACAGAACAAGAACGTTTTTGTGAGATTTTAAAAAAACACAATGCAAAATGAACGTCTTCAAGGTAAAGTATTGGTCTGTTTTCTTACTGCAACTTTATGTGTGTAAGATGATGTGGCCCCAATGGACGTGGAAAAAGAGAGAGAAAAAGGGAGAGAGAAGAGAGGAGAGAGGCGGGAAAAGCGGCAAATGGAAAAATTTTCAGGCCAAACTAGAATGTATAAACAGAAAATGTTTGCTAGAGAGACAAAAAAATATCGGTCTCAGTTCCAGGAAGAGATTGAACGAGTTTCCAGGATAGAGCGGTATGGACAAAAGCTTGAGGCGCTTTAACGTATAAGGGAGGAGGAATTATTATTATAAAAAGAAACAACGAATAAAGACATGCTACGCTTAATGATAACAAATACAGACATCATGGTTCGTTTTAGAAAATGCTATACTGTACATCTAATATAAACATCTGCTGCAATAATAATACTAATAACAACAAACACAATCTAAAGTGTATTGTACAGTTATTGTCAACATCGTCTTAAACATTATCTCCCCATGTCACAACATATAAAATATTTGAATGAAACACAATAATCAACTACAAAAGATAGATTAATTTTTTTAGAAAGTGTTAAGTAAGGGGAAAGAGTAAATTGTTTTAAAATGGGTTTTAAAGCCGAAGGATTGACTTATGACCGGGTTTTACCCTGTATGACTGGGCGCCTCGAGAAATATGCCACCCGCCGAGTATTGCCAAACAGAACTCCGTAGCACAGGCAAAAATCATAAGGTCTCAGGACAAATGCACTCCCAGAGCAGAGGCGAGTTCTTATTCGAACCCAGGACCTTCGACTCACATAGTAAGAGCTTAATAACTTAGCAAAAGAGACCATACAAAAAGAAGTTTAAAATTGAAAATAGAAGTGTAAATGTGTAGAAATAAGAAGAGTCAACTAGTTTCATAAGTGAGAACTGTGAATAAAATGAAGAGCTACATAGAATAATTGATTTTAAAATGTTTACGAATATGAAGATATACATAGTGTTTTCACTTAACACCTACACCAGCTGTGTGCAAAAGGGATAAGAAAATGTGCAATCATTAGTGTTACAATGCAAAGATAATGATCGTTAAATAGCATTTTAGAAAACATGGATTGCTAAATAATTGAATATGCATCAAACCATCATATATATATATATATTCTAAACATTTATGAATACCATTTAGTAAGGTCACATACTGCATCAATGTGGAACAATGTTCATCATGTCACTTTAGTTTAGATACTTACATATGCAGATTTAGTATGTTCAACTATATATATCACTTTAGTTTTCATACTTACATATGACATTTAGATGTTCAACTATACATATCACTATATTATTCCCATCTGGCAGTGGTTAACAGAGTGGTCGATATGAGATTAAGAAGGCGAAGACTATATTATTACAAATTATAAATAAAACAAGTTGCCATATAAACAAAAAAACTGACAAATATGTTTTGTCGAGATTTAAAAAAACAGTCAAGATTCAAACTCTATGTCTCTTTGTTTTATTTATAGTTTTATGTGTGGGGAAAACTTGTGATCAAACATAACGAAAAAGTAAAAGAGAGAGGATGAAGAGAAGAGAGGGAAGAGAGAGAGAGAGGACGGGAAAAGAGAGAGAGAAAAGAGGAAAATGGGAGAAAGAGGGGTAGAGGGAAAAGATAATGAACAAATTAGCTTCGTGACACGAGACCTCTTCTTCTTTTCTCACACTGCTATCGGGTTTTGTCTAGTTTCGTGACTTTCTGTGTTTGTCTTGCCTTTCTAGTTCTTTGGTGATTGCTATTTTTTCTCTTACAGCATCTACTGTGCCACTGAGCCATCTTTTTGATCTTCCTCTGCTTTCTTTCCTGATGTTCTGTTGTAGAAGATTCTGTATATTATGAAGTTTGATGTATTTTATCAAATTGCCAAACCACTTCATTCTTTGTTTTTCAATGTAATTCAGCAAGGTTATACGTGACGTGAGATAAATACGGAAAAATCAGAGCTTATAAATAGAAACAACGAACAAATAGATGTGATGATTCATGATCAAAACACAGTCATCATGGTTGGTTAGAATATAAAATAATGTCCAGTAGATAAACATCAGTTAAAATATGACAACAAGAGACGCAGCTATAGTGTATCTGTAACTTTTCGTTACTTCTGGGATCCACTTTTAGTGCGTTGTTTGTTGTTTTTTTTGTTGTTGTTTTTTGTTTTGTTTTTCCCCATGAATTATGAGTTTTCATTTTTTTTTTTGTCTCGTTTGGGGGCAGCACTTTTTTCAGACCAGAAACCTCCAACAAACTCGAAGAATGTATCCTATGCTTATGCCCGGAGACTTTCTCACTGTAGAGTCTGCAATGTAATGACTTCATGTAGTGCAGTTTTCCGAAGCTGTTCAGGTTCGAATTTTCATTTATGCCCACAACAGAAAAAAATCCTTTTCAAATCAATTTAACATGCCACAAATATGGAGAGCTCTAATGTATTGTATTGTTATATTCAACATTGTATTAATCATTATTGTAACAGGCCACACAAATGGGACACTGCAATGAAATAAACCAAAACAAAAAACAAGTTACAAAACTGTGTAAAGGGTTTAAAAGGAGAATGAATGAGTAAATATATTTGAATATCAAGTGTTTTATGTGACCACGAGTTTATGTGTTTGAATATCAAGTGTTTTATGTGACCACAAGTTGATGTTTGAATATCAAATGTTTTTTGTCACCACGAGCTTATGTGTTTGAATATCGTGTTTATGTGACAAACAAGTTGATGTGTTTGAATATCAAGTGTTTATGTGACCACGAGTTTATGTGTTTGAATATCAAGGTTTTATGTGACCACAAGTTAATGTGTTTGAATATCAAGTTTTGTGATCCAAGTTGATGTTTTAACATCAGTTTTATGTGACCATGAGTTGATGTGTTTGAATATCAAGTGTTTTTGACCACGAGTTGATGGTTTGAATATCAGGGGTTTTATGTGACCACGAGTTGATGTGTTTGAATATCAAGTGTTTTGTGACCACGAGTTGATGTGTTTGAATATCAAGTGTTTTATGTGAAGAGTTGATGTTTTGAATATCAAGTGTTTTATGTGACCACGAGTTGATGTGTTTGAATATCTGCTTTTATGACAAAAGTTGATGTGTTTGAATATCAAGTGTTTTATGTGACCACGAGTTTATGTGTTTGAATATCAAGTGTTTTATGTGACCCAGTTGATTGTTTGATATCAAGTGTTTTATGTGACCACGAGTTGATGTGTTTGAATATCAAGTGTTATATGTGACCACAAGTTGATGTTTTTGAGCATGAAGAATTGATTGAAAAAATGGATACAAATATAAGTCATATACTTGAAGTTTGACTCCACCTCACGAACTGAGAAGATTTGAAATCATTAAAGTTATCAACAATCATTACAATTATCAATGCAATTAATTGAAGTTATCAATGCAATTATTAAAATTATCAATGCAATTATTAGAATTATCAATGCAAAATGTGCATATCATATTTTAAAATAGAAAACATGAAAGTTGATGGGGAGAAAAACAAACATAAAATATTTACAAAGACAAAGAATATTAAATGTATATTGGACAAGTTTTTGAAGTTAGCTCTGTTATTTAATAAACAAACAGCATTCCATTCCATCTCGGTCGATAAGCTAATTCAGTATCATCAGTTTCACATTTGTACAAAATATGTATTTATCTAATATATTTTATATATATATTTATATATAACTAGTACAAAATAGATTGATGGCACTTAGTCTTTATTTGTATATATCCAAAGGTATGTAAGTTCTCTGAGGAAACCTTTAAAATATATGAATGTCAACATTTATTCCGGTCCGTCAGGCTATTCTAAATTTATATCAACCACCACCAGTGGTTGCAGGGTCTAATGGAACAAATAATAGTAATACTGCTACCTACAAGGCATGGCGTCAGAGGTGACAAAATAGGGAGCCTAGAAAAAGCTACCTAGTAAATAAAATGCATCGTAGAAATCGGGGATGCGGATTATTGAACGATAACGCAACCACGTAGACGTGTTCTTAGGCTCAGATCCTAACATCCGAAATATTGGTTTACAATGTGTCGATATGAAGCGTTTAGAAGATCGAAGTAACGTTCTGTCTTTTTTTATGACATTAGTTAGTCGATTGTCTATTTCTATTCCCAGGGGAAAGATGTAGTTGTCTTCCCTCTGCCTTAAGCGCAGGCATGGGGGCTTTAATTTGCGTTCTAGAGCCAGATGGTCGCCCTGTTGTGTTATATCCGTTTTGTAGTGTGGTCAATTGTCTATCCATCTTTTCTTGGGCTTCCTTAGCTCTAGTACTCGATCTCTTTTTTATTGTATGCTTATTGTTGTTAGTTGTATTTCATTCCATTAATGTCCAAATCACTGCATTTGTTGTCTTCCGATTATTCGGTAAAGAGTCTCGTGATCAGGGAAAACGAAATCCATTAACCCCTTGTGAATGAATCATATTGTTAATGTTATTTATTGACAAGAGTTAAGAATATCAAAAAAGCTAAACTTTTAATACGATCTCTAATAAGGATGGATGAGTCAATGTTTATGAATAGGAACTGTTAAATAGTATGACGAGTGAGAGGTATATGAAAATAAATTTTACAAAAGTATGGATTCAAAAATGTATATGAATATGAAGATGTACTTACTAGGATCGACGGCAATGTCCCCATTACCTGATGCAATAATTGATGGAAATATTAACAACCATTAGTCGTTTGCAATGCAGTCAGTGTACATATATATTTGTGAAATATGTGCAATAAAAGCAAATTAATCATAGACAAAGACTGGTGACATACTTTGTAGAAAGTTGAAAGAGGTACTTTCAGCGGCTCTGTGACGTAGAGTTAGGTGCTCGTCTCTCGTGCTAAAGGTACCAGGTTCGTTCCCTCGTGGAGACATCTGGATATTTTTATTCCAGAGATCCTAGTCTCAGTGTAGGTGAGATCGTTCCTTTTCCTATCGGGACGTACGATAAAACGTAGGTCTCGTGTTCAATTTGAGAACCTAAATGAACCACTTGCAGTTCAAAATCAAGAAAATAGGCTGGAAAGACGCTTCCGGAAAATTCAAGAAAAAATTTTAAAATAAAATTTTCACATAAATATCTTCACCATCTTTAAAAATTACATCGTGGACCCTCACGAAGCAGGGTTCTGAACTGCGCCAAAATTTTCTTTTAAGAAGAATCGGAGCACACATGGTTACTCACAAGTGCAATGTCATGTCAATAAATCAATCAATCAGAAGTAAATTTTGAGAATACATGTTAAATGTGTATGCGAGTAAATGTAAATGTAGATGTAAAAGCGAGAAAGAATGAGTGAATGCTATGAAAAGGCATTGTTAAATTTGGGGAAAGTTTGAGAAATGTGTTAATCATCATCATCCAGGTGTCTGTCGACTGGCATAGGGGGGATAATAGATCTCCCATATCACTGTCCCTGGTGTTTCCATCAACTTCAGATGTTGACCTTCTAGCCATAAAATCAGGTTATCCAAAATGTTTCTCTCTCTCTGTCTTCCTCTGTCTTGTCTCCCTCTATTTTACCGTTTCACAATTTTTTAAATCTTCCTTCTCACACAAGTCCGAAAATGAGGACTGTCTTTATCTTATATTGACAATAATATTTCTTTTAGTATTAGTAGGACGTGTTAAATATGAGAATATTTGAGTAAATATGTATACATAACTTATGTTAAAGGAATAATAGATGAATAAATGCGTATGAATTAAAAGGGTTTAAAAAGTATGATGTGTGAGATGTGTATGAAAATAGACAGTACATAGAATTGGGAATCAAAAAAGTACACAAATATGAAGATATACTTACGAGGTTCGAGATTAATTTCAGGGTGAAGCTGTATGTAAGAATGGATGAGAAATATTTGCAATAATTAGACGTTAACAATTCAATCATGTATCATCATCATATGCTTGTCCTGAGCAAAACTCTACCACCCTCCAGAACTTCCTCTTTCATGGGCCAGATGTCCTGCCTCTACAGCCGTCATTTTCAGACCATCAATACATCCTAAATCCATTTTTCTCTGTGGTCTTCCTCTTCTTCTCTTTGCCGTATGCCTCCTTCATGATGGTCTTCTCCCGCCCTTCATATCTTTTATATGTCCAAATATCTCAATTTTTCTTTCTTATTTGTAGCATCAGAGTTATCTTGAATTTTGAATTCTTTCTGGATAGATCTCTTTCTTCTTCTCTGTCCCAAAATATACGAAATCATGATACATGAACCAAATATAAGATACTTGCACAGGAGACAAATTAATCATAAACAAGAACAGGTTACAGACGTTATAGGAAGTGTAAAATGGAAGAATACATGTGTAAATGTGTATTAATAAAAAATGGTCAATGTGAGAAAGAATAAGTGAATGTGTATGAATAAGAATTGTTAAATGAGATGTTTGAGTAAATATGCGTAAATAAATAGTGCAAAATGGAAGAACAGATTAGCAAATATGTATGATTGAAAGTAGGATCAACAGCTTCCAAATCTAGGGACAACATCGCAATTCTAGGACAACATCGCAATTCTTGGGACAACGTCGTGCCAGGTTTTGTGAACTGGCACTATTCAAGTTCTACCCCATCTCCACGTGGATACCCTGAAACAGACAACTGTTCCTTTCTGGCTAAGCGGCTGGGATCAGGAGAGCTACTCTGGTATAAGTAGTGATGCAGACGCAGTTACGTTGGATGAGATCCGCTCCAACACAGACGAGCAGAATCCAGAGTGACTATTAATGACTATATCTTCCGGCCGAGGAAAAAGCTGAACAAATAAACATAAAGGATGAGGTGCATCTAAAGAAGAGGCATTGGTCCACAGGGCGAAACTCAGAGCCCTGAGTTGGGGGCCCAGATTGAGTGATTGTCCCGACAGTCACGAAACATAGTAAATGTGACCACGTAGAAACCTGAAAAACACGGTGAGCAGGCACCAAAGTAAACCGAACACGCATACGGACGACACAGATGATCCACCTGTGGGGCAGACATGCACGGTACTGATTAGAGGCGACGAAAGACGTGGCGAACGTAGGGGTAAGCGGACCACCCAAAAAAAGACAGGTAACCTGGACAGATGACGCTCAACAACCCGGGAAGGTAGGTTTCTAAGGGTAGCTAACCTCAAAGAAAATTACCCTGCAGGTCGGCTGAGGGACAGCCAAATGCTGACGGAGAAGCGAGACAGTAAACGCCTGGTTGAAGATGGACACATCGCCGAAGGATAAGCACCAGAGCTCCAAATGGCGCTGAAGATGTATCATCACACCCGTTCTTGGTGTAGGCTATTTATATATCACCATAAGAATGAACAACATGGCCGAAAGAACGGTCGAGAAGAAGAAAAAGTATGAGTGAAGTGATAGCATGAATGACCAGAGCAGATTTTGTATGAAGATGAAAAGCTATATAGAAATATGGAGTTTAAAAAATATATACGACAATGAAACTATACTTACGAAGTTTGACTATATCAGCTACACCAGCTGTATGCAAGAATTGATGAGAAAGATATTGCAATCATTAGCAGTTAGTAATGCAAGCTTGTGTACATTTACATGTATAAGATTGAATGAAAATTGTGGCGTATGCTTTACAGGACGTAGCCATCAACCACAGTAAACGAGTCGTCGTTTTTCTAGGCACCACTTATACGTTTAGTAGTTTGTCATTGCTTTCTGAACCGTTAGGTCTATTGTTACCTGTCGTAAAAATCACAAGGAAACGAATTTCCTTCAAAACTGCCTGCCGCGAAGTTTGAATCAGACTGGCTTAGGTTGTGATCGAGCTCACTACCGCTTAAGCTACAGACGCTCACTATATAAGATTAAGAAACTTTAATTTTGCTGGAAATGCAAACATATATATATATATAATAGTTTCACGAACATTGATTATACATATGTTTCAGTTACAGTTTGGAATATTCTCATTGCACTCCGTACATGTCCAAAGGTGCTCCTGGATATGTGGCACTGGATACATTCAAACCAAATAAGAATGTATAAAAAGAAAAAGTTTGCTAGAGAGACAAGAAATATCGGTCTCAGTTCCATGGAAGAGATTGAGCAGTTTCCCAGGATAGGCGGTATGTAAAATTGCTTGCAGGCGCTATTTAACGTATAAGGGTACGAGGAGATTATTATTATAAAAGAAACAACGAATAAAGACATGCTACGCTTAATGATAACAAATACAGACATCATGGTTCGTTTTAGAAAATGCTATACTGTACATTTAATATAAACATCTGCTGCAATATATGCATAGTAACAACAAACACAATCTAAAGTGTATTGTACAGTTATTGTCAACATCGTCTTAAACATTATCGTCTCATGTTACAACATATAAAATATTTGCAATGAAACACAATAATCAACTACAAAGATAGATTAATTTTGTACAAAGTGTTAAGTAAGGGAATGAGTAAATGTGTTTTAAAATGGGTTTTAAAGCCGAAGGATTGACTTCATTGCACCAGGTTTTACCCGATGACTCAGTCGCTCTCCGTAAATGGCATGCACCTAGCCGAGAGTATTACCAAAGCAGAACTCCATGCACAGGCAAAAATCATAAGAGTCTCAGGACAAAATGCACTCGAGAGCAGCGCGAGGTTCTTATTCAGACCCAGGACCTTCGACTCACTAGTAGAGCTTAATAACTTAGCAAAAGAGACCATACAAAAAGGAAGTGTTCAAATTGAAAATAGAAGTGTAAATGTGTAGAAATAAGAAGAGTCAACTAGTTTCATAAGTGAGAACTGTGAATAAAATGAAGAGCTACATAGAATAATTGATTTTAAAATGTTTACGAATATGAAGATTACATACGTGTTTTCACTTCAACACCTACACCAGCTATTGTGCAAAGGGATAAGAAAATTGTGCAATCATTAGCGTTAGCAATGCAAAGATAATGATCGTTAAATAGCAATTCTTTAGAAAGACATGGATTGCTTTAAGTAATGAGAATATGCATCAAACCATCATATATATATATATCTAAACATTTATGAATACATTTAGTAAGGTCACATACGTGTCACTTCAATGTGGAACAATGTTCATCATGTCACTTTAGTTTAGAAACTTACATATGAACATTTAGTATGTTCAACTATACATATCACTATATTATTCGCCCGTCTGGCACAGTGGTTAACAGAGTGGTCGATATGGAGATTAAGAAGACGAAGACTATATTATTACAAATTATAATAAAACAAGTTAGCATATAAAAAAAACTGACAAGTATGTTTTGTCAGATTTTAAAAAAAAACAGTGCAATAGATTCAGCTCTATGTCTCGTTTGTTTTATTTATACAGTTTTATGTGTGGGAAGACGTTGTGATCAAAACATAACAGAAAGTAAGAAGAGAGAGAGGGATAGAGAGAGAGGGATAGAGAGAGAGGGATAGAGAGAGAGAGAAGAGAGAGGAGTGAAGTAGAAAGAGGGTAGAGGAAAGATAATGAACAATTAGCTTCTGACGAGACCTCTTCTTCTTTTGTCGTCACACTGCTATCGGGTTGTTGTCTAGTTTCGTGACTTTCTGTGTTTGTCTTGCGCTTTTCTGGTGTCTTTGGTGATTGCTATTTTTACTCTTTGATGTTCATAGTATGTTCATTGAGAATCGTGTATCAACATGAAGAGCTACATAGAAGGATGGGGGACAAATGTATATGAATATAAAAATATACTTACAGTTTGATTCCAAGGCCTATATTAGCTGGATGCAGAATTGATGAAAAGATTTGCAATTATTAGAAGTTAGCAATGCAAGTATGTAAACATTAACGTTTCATAGATTGTGGATTATAAATGGTGACCAATGGAAATACAAACATATATAATATTTTCGAAGACAAATAGTACTGAAATATTTTTCTTTTTTTTCATATTAATGTAGAATTTGTAGGTCGATATTCAAAGAAGCATTGCATTCCATCTAGAGGCTACAATTAATATAAACTCATTTCCCATTTGCACCAGATCTGTATGCTATTCTAATATATATATATATATATATATATATATATATATATATATATATATGTCATCTTTTCTTCTTTACAGACGGTCAATTAGCAAATGTTTTACTTCTACAACTTCTCGATTTCCTTGTTTATCTTGTCTTTTAGCATATCCACAAGTCTCTTTTCAAAAGAGGCAGCACCTCTGCGTAGTTTTTTTTTCTATATAGCTCAGTCATTGTCTATTTTTTTCCCATTTGTTTAGACCGATAGAAAAATTCTTCATTGCGTACATGCACACTTCCTTATATCTTAGCAGTGTCTACCTTGCCGTCTCTTACATTCTGAAAGTTCATAGAACAACACTTGTTGTGATATGCAGTTATTGCAATTCTTCTCACATACACTAGCCATCCTAGTTTTCTACTGCTGAGATTGTCCATGATGGAAGGCAATTTTGCACGTTGCAGTACTTTAGAGTTGTATATCTTGTCGTACCACATGATGTTCATAATCCTGCGAAGACATCAACGGCGAAAGACGTTGTGTCTCCTATTGTTTCTTTAATAGGCTGTGCATGTTTCTCAGCCAAATTAACTGACAATAACGTTTTGTGAGATTTAAAAACACAATGCACGTGAACATCTTAAATAAAGTTGTAGGCTTCGTTTTTTCCCTACAGTTTTATGAGAAGAATATAATGGGAGCACAATGTAACCGCAGATGAGAAGAGAGATAGAGATAGAGAGAAGAATATGATGGGAGCACAATGTAACAGCTGGTGAGAAGAGAGATAGAGATAGAGAGAAGAATCTAATGGGAGCACAATGTAACCGCAGGTGAGAAGAGAGATAAAGATACAGAGAAGAATATAATGGGAGCACAGTGTAACAGCAGGTGAGAAGAGACATAGAGAGTAAAATATAATGGGAGCACAGTGTAACAGCTGGTGAGAAGAGAGATAGAGAGAAGAATATAATGGGAGCACAGTGTAACAGCAGGTGAGAAGAGAGATAGAGATAGAGAGAAAAATAGGATGGGAGCACAGTGTAACAGCAGGTGAGAAGAGAGATAGAGATAGGGAGAAAAATATAATGAGAGCACAGTGTAACAGCAGGTGAGAAGAGAGATAGAGATAGAGAGAAAAATATAATGGGAGCACAGTGTAACAGCAGGTGAGAAGAGAGATAGAGAGAAAAATATAATAGGAACACAGTGCAACAGCAGGTTGAAAAAGAAAGAGATAGAAGTAAAAATAATTAGCTTCGTGACACTGGACACATTCCAAAAAATAAGAACACAAAAAATAAACAATGAATGAAGTAATGCGATGATTCATGATGACAAACACAGTCAACATTGTTGGAAAAGAAGATGAGCTATTTTGTAGATGTTTTAAACAACCGCTGTAAATATAATCACAGTAAACGATATGTATAGTGTATTATAGTGATATAGTCAACATCGTCTTAAACATTATTGTTACATGTCACATCATATGAGACAATTGCAATGAAACACAATAATCATAGAGAAAAGTAGATTACAAACTGTGCATGAAGATTTCAATGTGAGAATAAATGACAATTCATGTGTATGAATACAAAGTGTGAAATAGGAGAATGGACTATAATGTTTATACAGTATATATATATGGAACTGCAGTAAAACAATTTGATTGGCAAAACACGTAATTACAAAGTACTGTAGTTTTACAAATTACAAAAACAATGACAAAATACAGCAACGTTTCGACTCGTTGCTGTATTTTGTCATTTTTTGTAATTTTAAAACTAATATTTGTATACGTGTTTTGCCAATGTTTATACATGAACTTTTTCCTCTTTACAAACGGTCAAT
The DNA here is from genome assembly GCA_020796225.1 of Arion vulgaris. Lineage (NCBI taxonomy): Eukaryota > Metazoa > Mollusca > Gastropoda > Stylommatophora > Arionidae > Arion > Arion vulgaris. Next base: position 28,321,573 of record CM036772.1, read on the forward strand.
TAGCAAGTGTTTCAGTGCGACAACTTCTGACTTTTCGCTTATCTCTCTTGTCTTTCAGCTCATTCCTAAGTCTCTCTTCAAAAGATTCCGCGCCTTTGCGCAATGTTGTTTTCCATATATCTCAATCATCAGCCAGTTTTTCCCATTTGCGGGGACCGATAAAAAAAGTTATTCATTGAAGACATCTTTATATCTGAGCAGTGGTCTGTTATGGTGCCTTTCCCTCAAAAAGTTCACAGAACAACATTTATTTTGGAATGCGGCCATTGTTCATTCTTCGCACATGTCTTAGCCATCTAAGTCTTCTACTACTGAGCATGCCCATGATGGAAGGCAGGTTTGCACTTTGCAGTACTTCAAAGTACTTGAAAGAGAAAAAATAACAATCACACAAGCCACCAGAACAGCGCAAGACAAAACAGAAAACCACGACACTGGGCAACAACCCGGTAGCAGTGTGACGACACTGGTCAACAACCCGGTAGCAGTGTGACGACAAAAGAAAAGACAAAGGGTACTTCAATGTTGGTTATCTTGTCGTACTACTTGATGTTCATAATCTTGCGTAGACATCAAATGTGAAGGATGTTAAGTTTTCTCTCGTGCCTTGAGTAGGATTTCCATGTTTCTTAACCATATAGTAAAAGCTAATTACAGGCTGGATATATTTGAATCTTCGTCTGCAATGATAATTTCTTGTTGTCTCATAACATGTTGATGAATGGACTAATGCTACAAATAAGAAAGTGAAAATTGAGGTATTTTGGACATATAAAAAGACAAAATTGCTGGAAAAGACCATCATGAAAGGAGGCATACCGCCAAAGAGAAGAAGAGGAAGACAACGGAGAAGATGTATTCAGGATGTAACTGATGGTTTAAAGATGATGGCTGCAGAGGCGGAAGATCTGGCCTATGAGAGAGAGAGAGATTTCAGAGGACAGTTGGGATGGCAAGTTCTGCTCGGGACAAGCTATTTGGTGATGAACATAATATAATGTGTGAGAATTGTGTATGAAGATGAATAGCTTCATAGACGGATGTATTGATACATGTATACAAATATGAAGATGTACTTACTTCTATTGACTTCAAGACCAACACCAGCTGTACACAAGAAATGATGAAAAAGAATTCCAATCAGTAAAGGTTACAAATAAAGGTATGTATATATATACATTTATTATACTATTTTATAACAATGTTGTCTTAAGGAGATACGAATGTATAAACAGAAAATGTTTGCTAGAGAGACAAGAAATATCGGTCTCAGTTCCATGGAAGAGATTGAACGAGTTTCCCAGGATAGAGCGGTATGGACAAAATTGCTTGCAGGCGCTATTTAACGTATAAGGGTACGAGAGGAATTATTATTATAAAAGAAACAACGAATAAAGACATGCACGCAATGATCACAAATACAGACATCATGGTTCGTTTTAGAAAATGCTATACTGTACATCTAATATAAACATCTGCTGCAATAATAATACTAGTAACAACAAACACAATCTAAAGTGTATTGTACAGTTATTGTCAACATCGTCTTAAACATTATCGTCTCATGTCACAACATATAAAATATTTGCAATGAAACACAATAATCAACTACAAAGATAGATTAATTTTGTACAAAGTGTTAAGTAAGGGAATGAGTAAATGTGTTTTAAAATGGGTTTTAAAGCCGAAGGATTGACTTCATTGCACCGGGTTTTTACCCCGTATGACTCGGTCGCTCTCCGTAGAAATGGCATGCCACCTGCCGAGAGTATTGCCCAAAGCAGAACTCCGTAGCACCGGCAAAAATCATATGAGTCTCAGGACAAAATGCACTCGAGAGCAGAGCGGCGAGGTTCTTATTCGAACCCAGGACCTTCGACTCACATAGTAAGAGCTTAATAACTTAGCAAAAGAGACCATACAAAAAGGAAGTGTTAAAATTGAAAATAGAAGTGTAAATGTGTAGAAATAAGAAGAGTCAACTAGTTTCATGAGAACTGTGAATAAAATGAAGAGCTACATAGAATAATTGATTTTAAAATGTTTACGAATATGAAGATATACATACGTGTTTTCACTTCAACACCTACACCAGCTGTGTGCAAAAAGGGATAAGAAAATTGTGCAATCATTAGCGTTAGCAATGCAAAGATAATGATCGTTAAATAGCAATTCTTTAGAAAGACATGGATTGCTGAAGTAATGAGAATACGCATCAAACCATCATATATATATATATTCTAAACATTTATGAATACCATTTTAGTAAGGTCACATACGTGTCACTTCAATGTGGAACAATGTTCATCATGTCACTTTAGTTTAGATACTTACATATGCAGATTTAGTATGTTCAACTATATATATCACTTTAGTTTACATACTTACATATGAACATTTAGTATGTTCAACTATACATATCACTATATTATTCGCCCGTCTGGCACAGTGGTTAACAGAGTGGTCGATATGGAGATTAAGAAGACGAAGACTATATTATTACAAATTATAAATAAAAACAAGTTGGCCATATAAACAAAAAAACTGACAAGTATGTTTTGTCGAGATTTTTTTAAAAAAACAGTGCAATAGATTCAGCTCTATGTCTCGTTTGTTTTATTTATACAGTTTTATGTGTGGGAAGACGTTGTGATCAAAACATAACAGAAAGTAAGAAGAGAGAGAGAGGGATAGAGAGAGAGAGAGAGAGGGATAGAGAGAGAGAGAGAGAGGGATAGAGAGAGAGAGAGAGAGAGTGAAAGTGGTAGAAAGAGGGGTAGAGGGAAAAGATAATGAACAATTAGCTTCGTGACACGAGACCTCTTCTTCTTTTGTCGTCACACTGCTATCGGGTTGTTGTCTAGTTTCGTGACTTTCTGTGTTTGTCTTGCGCTTTTCTGGTGTCTTTGGTGATTGCTATTTTTACTCTTTGACAGCATTCTACTGTGCCACCGAGCCATCTTTTTCGCAGTCTTCCTCTCGCTTTCTTTCCTGATGTTCTGTTGTAGAAGATTCTGTATATTATGAAGTTTGGATGTATTTTTATCAAATTGCCAAACCACTTCATTCTTTGTTTCTCAATGTAATTCAAGCAAGGTTCTGTACCGTGACGTGAGATAAATACGAAAAAATCAGAGCTTATAAATAGAAACAACGAACAAATAGATGTGATGATTCATGATCAAAAACACAGTCATCATGGTTGGGTTAGAATATAAAATAATGTCCAGTAGATATGAACATCAGTTAAAATATGAACAACAAGAGACGCAAGCTATAGTGTATCTGTAACTGTCGTTACTGTCTGTAGTACCACTTTTTAGTGCGTTGTTGTTGTTGTTGTTGTTGTTGTTGTTGTTTTCAAACCACATGAATTATGAGTTTTCATTTTTTTTTCTTTGTCTGCGTTGGGGACAGCACCCGGCTTTTGTCAGACCCAGAAACCTCCAACAAACTCGAAGAATGTAGTCCTATGCTTAGTGCCGCGGAGACTGTTACTCATGTAGAGTCTGCAATTTAATGACTTCATGGCTAGTGCAGTTGTTCCGAAGCTGTTCAGGTTCGAATTTTTCATTTATGCCCACAACAGAAAAAGATCCTTTTGCAAATCAATTGTAACATGCCACACAATATGGGAGCCGAGCTCTAATGTATTGTATTGTTATATTCAACATTGTATTAATCATTATTGTAACAGGCCACACAATATGGGACACTTGCAATGAAATAAAAACATAGACAAAAAACAAGTTACAAAACTGTGTAGGAAGTGTTAAACGGGAGAATGAATGAGTAAATATATTTGAATATCAAGTGTTTTATGTGACCACAAGTTGATGTGTTTGAATATCAAGTGTTTTATGTGACCACAAGTTGATGTGTTTGAATATCAAGTGTTTTATGTGACCATGAGTTATGTGTTTGAATATCAAGTGTTTTATGTGACTACGAAGTTGATGTGTTTGAATATCAAGTGTTTTATGTGACCACGAGTTGATGTGTTTGAATATCAAGTGTTTTATGTGACCACGAGTTGAATGTGTTTGAATATCAAGTGTGTTTGACTGTGATCCACAAGTTGATGTGTTTGAATATCAAGTGTTTTATGTGACCATGAGTTGATGTGTTTGAATATCAAGTGTTTTATTGACCCAGTTGATGTGTTTGAATATCCAGTTTATGTGACACGTTGATGTGTTTGAATATCAGTTTTTATGTGACCACAGTGAGTTGATGTGTTTGAAATTATGCAAATAGTTTTATGTGACACGAGTTGATGTGTTTGAATATCAAGGTTTTATGTGACCACGAGTTGATAGTCGTTTGAATATCAAGTGATTGTTATGTGACCACGAGTTGATGTGTTTAAATCAGTTTTATGACACGAGTTGATGTGTTAAAGTTTATTTTATGTGACCACAGTTTGATGATGTTTGAATATCAAGTGTTTTATGTACCACAGTTGATGTGTTTGAATATCAAGTGTTTTATGTGACCAGAGTTGATGTGTTTGAATATCAAGTTTATATGTACCACAAGTTGATGTTTTTGAGCATGAAGAATTGATTGAAAAAATGGATACAAATATAAGTCTATATACTTACGAAGTTTGACTCCACCTCCACGAACTGAGAAAGATTTGAAATCATTAGAAGTTATCAATGCAATCATTACAAGTTATCAATGCAATTATTATAAGTTATCAATGCAATTATTAGAAGTTATCAATGCAATTATTAGAAGTTATCAATGCAATAATGTGCATATACATATTTTAAAAATAGAAAACATGAATGTTGACTGAGAGAAAAAAACAAACATAAAATATTTACAAAGACAAAGAATATTAAAATGTATATTGGACAAGTTTAGAAGTTAGCTCTGTTAGTCAATAAACAAAACAGCATTCCATTCCATCTCGGTCGATAAGCTAAACTTAGTATACATCAGTTTCACATTTGTACAAAATATGTATTTCATTCTAATATATTATATATATATATATTTATATATAACTAGTACAAAATAGATTGATGGCACCTAGTCTTTATTTGTATATATCCAAAGCGTATGTTTAGTTCTCTGAGGAAACCGTTAAAATATATGAATGTCAACATTTATTCCGGTCCGTCAGGCTATCTCTAGAATTTATATCAACCACCCACCAGTGTTTACGGGTTCCAATGGGAACAAATAATAGTAATACTGCTACCTACAAGGCATGGCGTCAGAGGTGACTCAAGGTAGGGCCTAAGAAGCTACCTAGTAAATAAAATGCATCGTAGAAATCGGAGATGCTGGATTACTTGTAGACGCATAACTAGCACCACGTAGACGTGTTCTTAGGCTCAGATCACATAAACATCCGAAATATTGGTTTACAATGTGGTCGATATGAAGCGTTTAAAGAAGAAGATCGGAAGTAACGTTCTGTCTTCGTTTTATGACATTAGTTAGTCGATTGTCTATTGTCTATTCCCAGGTGAAGATGTAGTTGTCTGTCCACTCTGCCGTTAAGCGAGGCATGGGAGCTTTAATTTGCGTTCTAGAGCCAGATGAGTCGCCCTTGTTGTGTTATATCCGTGTTTATGTAGTGGTCTTGATATTGTCTATCCATCTTTTCTTGGTCTTCCCTTAGCTCTAGTACTCGATCTCTTTTTATTGTATGCTGTTATTGTTGGTTGGTTGTATTTCATTCACATTAAATGTCCAAATCACTGCATTTGTTGTCTTCCGATGTATTCGGTGCATGAGTCTCGGTGATCAGGCGAAATCGAAATCCATTACCCGTTGTGAATGAATCATATTGTTAATGTTATTGACAAGAGTTAAGAATATCAAAAAAGCTAAACTTTTAATTACGATCTCTAATAAGTATGGATGAGTCAATGTTTATGAATAGGAACTGTTAAATAGCATGACGAGTGAGAGTTGTATATGAAAAATAAATTGTTGCAAAGAAGGATGGATTCAAAAATGTATATACGAATATGAAGATGTACTTACTAGGATCGACAGAAATGCCCACATTACCTGTATGCAATAATTGATGAGAAATATTAACAACCATTAGTCGTTTGCAATGCAGTCATGTGTACATATATATATATTTGTGAAATATGTGCAATAAAAGCAAATTAATCATAGACAAAGACTGGTGACATACTTTGTAGAAAGTTGAAAGAGGTACTTTCTTAAGCGGTCTCTGTGGCGAAGAGTTTAGGTGCTCGTCTCTCGTACTAAAAGGTACCAGTTCGCTCCCTCGTGGAGACATCTGGATATTTTTATTCCAGAGATCCCTAGTCTCAGTGTAGGTGAGATCGTGTTCCTTGTCCTATCGGAGACGTACGATAAAACGTACAATTTGAGAACCTAAAAGAACCACTTGCAGTTCAAAATCAAGAAGAGTAGGCTGAAAGAGCTTCCGGGCAAAATTCATAAGAATAAATTTTAAAATAAAATTTTCTACATAAATATCTTCACCATCTTTAAAATTACATCGTGGACCCTCACAGGCATGAGTTCGTAGAACTGCGGCTAAAATTTTCTGTAAGAAAGAGATCGGAGCACACATGGTTACTCACTGAAGTGCAATGTCATGTCAATAAATCAATCAATCAGAAAGTGTAAATTTTGAGAATACATGTGTAAATGTGTATGCAGTAAATGTAAATGTAGATGTAAATGCAGAAAGAATGAGGAATGTCTATGAAAAGGCATTGTTAAATTGGAGAATGTTTGAGTAAATGTGTATTAATCATCATCATCAGGTGTCGTGTCGACTGGCATAGGTGATAATAGATCTCCACATATCACTGTCCCTGGTGTTTGCTATCAACTTCAGATGTTGACACTCTTCTAGGCCATGAAGTCAGGTTATCCAAAATGTTCTCTCTCTCTCTGTCTTCCTCTGTCTCGTCTCCCTTCTATTTTACCGCTTGTCACAATGTGTTTAAAATCTTCCCTTCTCATAACAAGTCCGAAAAATGAGGACTGTCTTTATCTTATATTGACAATAATATTTCTTTTAGTATTAGTAGGACGTGTTAAATATGAGAATATTTGAGTAAATATGTATACATAACTTATGTTAAAGGAATATAGATGAATAAATGCGTATGAATTAAAAGTGTTAAAATGTATGATGTGTGAGAATTGTTGTATGAAAATAGACAGCTACATAGAATTAGGAATCAAAATGTACACAAATATGAAAATATACTTACGAGGTTCGAGATTAATTTCAGCTGAAGCTGTATGTAAGAATGGATGAGAAATATTTGCAATAATTAGACGTTAACAATTCAATCATGTATCATCATCATATGCTTGTCCTGAGAAAACTCTACCACCCTCCGGAACTTCTCTTCATGGGCAGATGTCTGCCTCTACAGCCGTCATTTCAGACCATCAATTACATCCTAAATCCATCTTCTGTGGTCTTCCTCTTCTTCCTTGCCGATGCCTCCTTCCATGATGGTCTTCTCAGCCCTTCTATATCTTTTTATATGTCCAAAATATCTCAATTTTCTTTCTTATTTGTAGCATCAGCCAGTTATCTTGAATTCTGAATTCTTTCTGGATAGATCATTGTTCTCTCTCTGTCCAAGATATAGAAATCATGATACATGAACCAATATATAAGATACTTGCACGGGAGACAAATTAATCATAAAAAGAACAGTTACAGACGTTATAGGAAGTAAAATGGAAGAATACATGTGAAATGTGTATTAAAAAATGGTCAATGTGAGAAAGAATAAGTGAATGTGTATGAATAAGAATTGTTAAATGTGAGAATGTTTGAGTAAATATGCTAAATAAATAGTAAAAATGGAAGAACAGATTAGAAATATGTATGATTGAGAAGGGATCAACGGCCCAAATCTAGGGACAACGTCGCAATTTAGGACAACGTCAGTGCCAGGTTTTGAGCTGGCACTATTCAAGATTCTACCCCATCTCCACGTGGATACCTGGAAACAGACAACTGTCCTTTCTGGCTAGCGCTAGGGATCGGAGAGCTACTCTGGTATAAGTAGTGATGCAGACGCAGTTACGTTGGATGAGATCCGCTGCAACTACAGACGACAGAATCCCAGAGTGACTATTAATGACTATATCTTCCGGCCGAGGGAAAAAGCTGAACAAATAAACATAAAGGATGAGGGGTCATCTAAAGAAGAGACGTGGGTCCACATCGGGCGAAACTCGGCCCTGAGTTGGGGCGAATTGAGTGATTTGTCCGACAGTCACGAAACATAGTAAATGTGACCACAGTAGAAACCTGAAAAACACGGTAGAGGCACCAAAGTAAACCGAACACGCATACGGACACACACAGATGATCCACACCTGTGGCAGACATGCACGTACTGATTAGAAGGCGACGAAAGACGTGGCGAACGTAGGTAAGGACCACCCAAAAAGAGGTAACATGGACAGATGACGCTCAACAACCCGGAAGGTAGGTTTCAAGTAGCTAACTCAAAGAAATTACTCTGCAGGTGCTGGGACAGCCAAATGCTGACGAGAGGAACCCAGTAAACGCTGGTTGAAATTGGACACATCGCAGGATAGCACCAGAGCTCAAATGGCGCTAAGATGACACATCACAAATACAGACATCATGGTTCGTTTTAGAAAATGCTATACTGACATCTAATAAAACATCTGCTGCAATAATAATACTAGTAACAACAAACACAATCTAAAGTGTATTGTACAGTTATTGTAAACATCGTCTTAAACATTATCGTCTCATGTCACAACATATAAAATATTTGCAATGAAACAATAATCAACTACAAAGATAGATTAATTTTACAAAGTGTTAAAAGGGAATGAGTAAATGTGTTTTAAAATGGTTTTAAAGCGAAGGATTGACTTATTACCGGTTTTACCTGATGACTCAGTGTCTCGTAGAAATGGCATGCCACCTGCCGAGAGTATTGCAAAGCAGAACTCTGTAACTGGCAAAATCATATGAGTCTCAGGACAAAATGCACTCAGAGCAGAGCGTGAGTCTTGATCTGAACCCAGGACCTCTCTGACTCATAGTAAGAGCTTAATAACTTAGCAAAAGAGACCAACAAAAGAAGTTAAAATTGAAATAGAAGTGTAAATGTGTAGAAATAAGAAGAGTCAACTAGTTTCATGAGAACTGTGAATAAAATGAAGAGCTACATAGAATAATTGATTTTAAAATGTTTACGAATATGAAGATATACATACGTATTCTTCAACACCTACACCAGCTGTGTGCAAAAAGGGATAAGAAAATTGTGCAATCATTATCGTTAGCAATGCAAAGATAATGATCGTTAAATAGCAATTCTTTAGAAAGACATGGATTGCTGAAGTAATGAGAATACGCATCAAACCATCATATATATATATATATTCTAAACATTTATGAATACCATTTAGTAAGTCAATACGTGTCACTTCATGTGAACAATGTTCATCATGTCACTTTAGTTTAGATACTTACATGCAGATTTAGTATGTTCAACTATATATATCTTAGTTTACATACTTACATATAGACATTTAGTATGTCAACTATACATATCACTAATTATTCGCCGTCTGCACAGTGGTTAACAGAGTGGTCGATATGATTACAGAAGACGAAGACTATTATTACAAATTATAAATAAAAACAAGTTGCCATATAAACAAAAACTGACAAGTATGTTTTGTCGAGATTTAAAAAACAGTCAATGATTCAGCTCTATGTCTGTTTGATTTTATTTATACAGTTTTATGTGTGGGAAGACGTTGTGATCAAAACATAACAGAAAGTAAGAAGAGAGGGATGAGAGAGAAGAGAGGATAGAGAGAGAGAGAAGAGAGGATGAGAAGAGAAAGAAGTGGTAGAAAGAGGTAGAGGAAAAGATATGAACAATTAGCTTTGACAGAGACCTCTCTTTTGTCGCACACTGCTATCGGTTGTTGTCTATTTTGTGACTTCTGTTTTGTTATGCCTTTTCTGTGTCTTTGTGATTGCTATTTTACTCTGACACATTGACTTGCCAGAGCCATCATTTTGCAGATCCTACTGCTTTCTTTCCTGATGTTCTGATGTAGAAGATTTTATATTACGAAAGTTTGATGTATTATCAAATGCCAAACCATCATTCTTTGTTTTCAATGTAATTCAAGCAAGGTTGTACGTGAGTGAATAAATACGAAAAATCAGAGCTTATAAATAGAAACAACGACAAATAGATGTGATGATATCATGATCAAAAACACAGTCATCATGGTTGTTAGAATATAAAATAATGTCCAGTAGATATGAACATGTTAAATATGAATAACAAGAATGATTTATGTGACAGTAATGTGTTGAGTTGATACATTTTTAGTGCAGTTGTTGTTGTTTTGTTGCTTGTGTTGTTTAAACTGAATATGATTTCATTTTTCTTGTCTGTTGGGACACAATTTTTTGACATATCAATAAACTCGAAGAATGAGTTCATGTGTTTGAAATCAGTGTTATCATGTAGAGTCTGCTTTAATGACTCATAGTTAGTGCAGTTGTTCTGAATGTCTGTTCAGAGTTCGAATTATGTTTATGCCTACACAAAAGATCCTTTTTGAAATCAATTGTTTGTGACACATATGGGACGAGTTTATTGTAGTATTGTATATCAACATTGTTTAATATTGTAACAGCCAGTGATGTGTTGAATATCAAGTGATTAAACATGTGACAAAAAGTTGATGTGTTTGAATACAAGTGTTTATAGTGACATATGAACAGATGACAGTTGTGTTAATATCGTTTTGACCAAGTTATGTGTTTGAATATCAAGTGTTTTATGTGACCACAAGTTGATGTGTTTGAATATCAGTTTATAAAACGTTATGTTTTTATCGTTTATGTGACCACAGGAGCTTGATGTGTTTGAATATCAAGTGTTTTATGTGACCAGAGTTGATGTGTTAAATATCGTGTTTATGTGCCAGTTGAGTTTTAATATCATGTAGTGATTATGGGAATATCAGTGTTTATGTGACCACGAGTTGATGTGTTTGAATATCAAGTGTTTTATGTGACCACGAGTTGATGTGTTTTAGAATATCAAGTGTTTATATGTTAGACCACAGTTGATGTGTTTGAATATCAAGTGTTTTATGTGAACGTGCTGAATATCAGTAGACAATTGATGTGTTTGAATATCAAGTGTTTTATGTGACACAGTTGATGTTGAATAATGTTATGTAAAATAGTGTTTGAATATCAGTATGTGACACAGTTGATGTGTTGAATATCAGTGTTTATGTGACATGAGTATGTGTTTGAATATCAGGTTTTATGTACATTGATGTGTTTGAATATATATCAGAGTGTTTGTACTGTGACCACGAGTTGAGTGTTAATATCAGTGTTTATGAACAGTTGAGGGTTTGAATATCAAGTGTTTTATGTGACCACGAGTTGATGTGTTTGAATATCAAGTGTTTTATGTGACCACGAGTTGATGTGTTTGAATATCAAGTGTTTTATGTGACAACGAGTTGATGTGTTTGAATATCAGTTATGACAGATTATGTTTGAATATCATGTTTTGACCATGAGTTGATGTGTTTGAATATCAAGTGTTTAGTGACCAGAGTGTGTTGTTTGAACATAGTGTTTATGTGACCAGAGTTGATGTGTTTGAATATCAATGTTTTATGTGACAGAGTAGTGTTTGAATATCAAGTGTTTTATGTGACACAGTGATGTGTTGAATATCAGTGTTTATGTGACACGAGTTGATGTGTTTGAATATCAAGTGTTATATGTGACCACAAGTTGATGTTTTTGAGCATGAAGAATTGATTGAAAAAATGGATACAAATATAAGTCTATATACTATAGAAGTTTGACTCCACCTCCACGAACTGAGAAAGATTTGAAATCATTAGAAGTTATCAATGCAATCATTACAAGTTATCAATGCAATTATTAGAAGTTATCAATGCAATTATTAGAAGTTATCAATGCAATTATTAGAAGTTATCAATGCAATAATGTGCATATACATATTTTAAAAATAGAAAACATGAATGTTGACTGAGAGAAAAAACAAACATAAAATATTTACAAAGACAAAGAATATTAAAATGTATATTGGACAAGTTTAGAAGTTAGCTCTGTTAGTCAATAAACAAAACAGCATTCCATTCCATCTCGGTCGATAAGCTAAACTTAGTATACATCAGTTTCACATTTGTACAAAATATGTATTTCATTCTAATATATTATATATATATATTTATATATAACTAGTACAAAATAGATTGATGGCACCTAGTCTTTATTTGTATATATCCAAAGCGTATGTTTAGTTCTCTGAGGAAACCGTTAAAATATATGAATGTCAACATTTATTCCGGTCCGTCAGGCTATCTCTAGAATTTATATCAACCACCCACCAGTGTGTTACCGGGGTTCCCAATGGGAACAAATAATAGTAATACTGCTACCTACAAGGCATGGCGTCAGAGGTGACTAAGGTAGGGGCCTAGAGAAGCTACCCTAGTAAATAAAATGCATCGTAGAAATCGGAGATGCTGGATTACTTGTAGACGCATAACTAGCACCACGTAGACGTGTTCTTAGGCTCAGATCACATAAACATCCGAAATATTGGTTTACAATGTGGTCGATATGAAGCGTTTAAAGAAGAAGATCGGAAGTAACGTTCTGTCTTCGTTTTATGACATTAGTTAGTCGATTGTCTATTGTCTATTCCCAGGTGAAAGATGTAGTTGTCTGTCCACTCTTGCCGTTAAGCGTAGGCATGGGAGCTTTAATTTGCGTTCTAGAGCCAGATGAGTCGCCCTTGTTGTGTTATATCCGTGTTTATGTAGTGTGGTCTTGATATTGTCTATCCATCTTTTCTTGGTCTTTCCTTAGCTCTAGTACTCGATCTCTTTTTATTGTATGCTGTTATTGTTGGTTGGTTGTATTTCATTCACATTAAATGTCCAAATCACTGCATTTGTTGTCTTCCGATGTATTCGGTGCATGAGTCTCGGTGATCAGGCGAAATCGAAATCCATTACCCGTTGTGAATGAATCATATTGTTAATGTTATTGACAAGAGTTAAGAATATCAAAAAAGCTAAACTTTAATTACGATCTCTAATAAGTATGGATGAGTCAATGTTTATGAATAGGAACTGTTAAATAGCATGACGAGTGAGAGTTGTATATGAAAAATAAATTGTTGCAAAGAAGGATGGATTCAAAAATGTATATACGAATATGAAGATGTACTTACTAGGATCGACAGAAATGCCCACATTACCTGTATGCAATAATTGATGAGAAATATTAACAACCATTAGTCGTTTGCAATGCAGTCATGTGTACATATATATATATTTGTGAAATATGTGCAATAAAAGCAAATTAATCATAGACAAAGACTGGTGACATACTTTGTAGAAAGTTGAAAGAGGTACTTTCTTAAGCGGTCTCTGTGGCGAAGAGTTTAGGTGCTCGTCTCTCGTACTAAAAGGTACCAGTTCGCTCCCTCGTGGAGACATCTGGATATTTTTATTCCAGAGATCCCTAGTCTCAGTGTAGGTGAGATCGTGTTCCTTGTCCTATCGGAGACGTACGATAAAACGTACAATTTGAGAACCTAAAAGAACCACTTGCAGTTCAAAATCAAGAAGAGTAGGCTGGAAAGACGCTTCCCGGGCAAAATTCATAAGAATAAATTTTAAAATAAAATTTCTACATAAATATCTTCACCATCTTTAAAATTACATCGTGGACCCTCACCGGTGCTACGGAGTTCGTGAACTGCGGCTAAAATTTTCTGTGTAAGAAAGAGATCGGAGCACACATGGTTACTCACTGAAGTGCAATGTCATGTCAATAAATCAATCAATCAGAAAGTGTAAATTTTGAGAATACATGTGTAAATGTGTATGCGAGTAAATGTAAATGTAGATGTAAATGCGAGAAAGAATGAGTGAATGTCTATGAAAAGGCATTGTTAAATTGGAGAATGTTTGAGTAAATGTGTATTAATCATCATCATCAGGTGTCGTGTCGACTGGCATAGGTGATAATAGATCTCCACATATCACTGTCCCTGGTGTTTGCTATCAACTTCAGATGTTGACACTCTTCTAGGCCATGAAGTCAGGTTATCCAAAATGTTCTCTCTCTCTCTGTCTTCCTCTGTCTCGTCTCCTTCTATTTTACGCTTGTCACAATGTGTTTAAAATCTTCCCTTCTCATAACAAGTCCGAAAAATGAGGACTGTCTTTATCTTATATTGACAATAATATTTCTTTTAGTATTAGTAGGACGTGTTAAATATGAGAATATTTGAGTAAATATGTATACATAACTTATGTTAAAGGGAATAATAGATGAATAAATGCGTATGAATTAAAAGTGTTAAAATGTATGATGTGTGAGAATTGTTGTATGAAAATAGACAGCTACATAGAATTAGGGAATCAAAAATGTACACAAATATGAAGATATACTTACGAGGTTCGAGATTAATTTCAGCTGAAGCTGTATGTAAGAATGGATGAGAAATATTTGCAATAATTAGACGTTAACAATTCAATCATGTATCATCATCATATGCTTGTCCTGAGCAAAACTCTACCACCCCTCCGGAACTTCTCTCTTTCATGGGCCAGATGTCCTGCCTCTACAGCCGTCATTTTCAGACCATCAATTACATCCTAAATCCATCTTCTCTGTGGTCTTCCTCTTCTTCTCTTTGCCGGTATGCCTCCTTCCATGATGGTCTTCTCAGCCTTATATCTTTTATATGTCCAAAATATCTCAATTTTCTCTTTCTTATTTGTAGCATCAGCCAGTTATCTTGAATTCTGAATTCTTTCTGGATAGATCTACTTGTTCTCTTCTCTGTCCAAGATATACGAAATCATGTATACATGAACCAATATATAAGATACTTGCACGGGGAGACAAATTAATCATAAACAAGAACAGGTTACAGACGTTATAGGAAGTGTAAAATGGAAGAATACATGTGTAAATGTGTATTAATAAAAAATGGTCAATGTGAGAAAGAATAAGTGAATGTGTATGAATAAGAATTGTTAAATGTGAGAATGTTTGAGTAAATATGCGTAAATAAATAGTGTAAAATGGAAGAACAGATTAGCAAATATGTATGATTGAGAAGTGGGATCAACGGCCCAAATCTAGGGACAACGTCGCAATTCTAGGGACAACGTCGTGCCAGGTTTTGTGAGCTGGCACTATTCAAGATTCTACCCCATCTCCACGTGGATACCCTGGAAACAGACAACTGTTCCTTTCTGGCTAAGCGGCTAGGGATCAAGGGAGAGCTACTCTGGTATAAGTAGTGATGCAGACGCAGTTACGTTGGATGAGATCCGCTCGCAACACAGACGAGCAGAATCCCAGAGTGACTATTAATGACTATATCTTCCGGCCGAGGGAAAAAGCTGAACAAATAAACATAAAGGGATGAGGGGTGCATCTAAAGAAGAGACGTGGGTCCACACGGGGCGAAACTCGGAGCCCTGAGTTGGGGGCCCAAATTGAGTGATTTGTCCCGACAGTCACGAAACATAGTAAATGTGACCACAGTGAGAAACCTGAAAAACACGGTGAGCAGGCACCAAAGTAAACCGAACACGCATACGGACGACACACAGATGATCCCACCTGTGGGGCAGACATGCACGGTACTGATTAGAAGGCGACGAAAAGACGTGGCGAACGTAGGGGTAAGCGGACCACCCAAAAAAAAGACAGGTAACATGGACAGATGACGCTCAACAACCCGGGAAGGTAGGTTTCTAAGGGTAGCTAACCTCAAAGAAAATTACCCTGCAGGTCGGCTGGGGACAGCCAAATGCTGACGGAGAGCGAACCCAGTAAACGCTGGTTGAAATTGGACACATCGCCGAAGGATAAGCACCAGAGCTCCAAATGGCGCTGAAGATGTGACACATCACAAATACAGACATCATGGTTCGTTTTAGAAAATGCTATACTGTACATCTAATATAAACATCTGCTGCAATAATAATACTAGTAACAACAAACACAATCTAAAGTGTATTGTACAGTTATTGTCAACATCGTCTTAAACATTATCGTCTCATGTCACAACATATAAAATATTTGCAATGAAACACAATAATCAACTACAAAGATAGATTAATTTTGTACAAAGTGTTAAGTAAGGGAATGAGTAAATGTGTTTTAAAATGGGTTTTAAAGCCGAAGGATTGACTTCATTGCACCGGGTTTTTACCCCGTATGACTCGGTCGCTCTCCGTAGAAATGGCATGCCACCTGCCGAGAGTATTGCCCAAAGCAGAACTCCGTAGCACCGGCAAAAATCATATGAGTCTCAGGACAAAATGCACTCGAGAGCAGAGCGGCGAGGTTCTTATTCGAACCCAGGACCTTCGACTCACATAGTAAGAGCTTAATAACTTAGCAAAAGAGACCATACAAAAAGGAAGTGTTAAAATTGAAAATAGAAGTGTAAATGTGTAGAAATAAGAAGAGTCAACTAGTTTCATGAGAACTGTGAATAAAATGAAGAGCTACATAGAATAATTGATTTTAAAATGTTTACGAATATGAAGATATACATACGTGTTTTCACTTCAACACCTACACCAGCTGTGTGCAAAAAGGGATAAGAAAATTGTGCAATCATTAGCGTTAGCAATGCAAAGATAATGATCGTTAAATAGCAATTCTTTAGAAAGACATGGATTGCTGAAGTAATGAGAATACGCATCAAACCATCATATATATATATATATATTCTAAACATTTATGAATACCATTTTAGTAAGGTCACATACGTGTCACTTCAATGTGGAACAATGTTCATCATGTCACTTTAGTTTAGATACTTACATATGCAGATTTAGTATGTTCAACTATATATATCACTTTAGTTTACATACTTACATATGAACATTTAGTATGTTCAACTATACATATCACTATATTATTCGCCCGTCTGGCACAGTGGTTAACAGAGTGGTCGATATGGAGATTAAGAAGACGAAGACTATATTATTACAAATTATAATAAAAACAAGTTGGCCATATAAACAAAAAAACTGACAAGTATGTTTTGTCGAGATTTTTTTAAAAAAACAGTGCAATAGATTCAGCTCTATGTCTCGTTTGTTTTATTTATACAGTTTATGTGTGGAAGACTTGTGATCAAAACATAACAGAAAGTAAGAAGACAGAAAGAGAGGATAGAGAGAAGGATGAGAGAGAGAGAGAGAGAGATAGAGAGAGAGAGAAGTGAGAAGTGGTAAAAGGGGTAGAGGGAAAAGATAATGAACAATTAGCTTCGTGACACGAGACCTCTTCTTTTTCGTCCACACTGCTATCGGGTTGTTGTCTAGTTTCGTGACTTTCTGTGTTTGTCTTGCGCTTTTCTGGTGTCTTTGGTGATTGCTATTTTTACTCTTTGACAGCATTCTACTGTGCCACCGAGCCATCTTTTTCACAGTCTTCCTCTCGCTTTCTTTCCTGATGTTCTGTTGTAGAAGATTCTGTATATGTATGAAGTTTGGATGTATTTTATCAAATTGCCAAACCACTTCATTCTTGTTTCTCAATTAATTCAAGCAAGGTTCTGTACCGTGACGTAGAGATAAATACGAAAAATCAGAGCTTATAAATAGAACAACGAACAAATAGATGTGATGATTCAGATCAAAACACAGTCATCATGGTTGGTTAGAAATGAAGATAATGTCAGTAGATATGAACATCAGTTAAAATATGAACAACAAGAGACGCAAGCTATAGTGTATCTGTAACTGTATTACGTCTGTAGTACCACTTTTTAGTGCTTGTTGTTGTTGTTGTTTTATTTTTGTTGTTTTCAAACCACATGAATTATGAGTTTTCATTTTTTCTTTGTCTGCGATTGGGGACAGCACCGGCTTTGTCAGACCAGAAACCTCCAACAAACTCGAAGAATGTAGTCCTATGCTTAGTGCCGCGGAGACTGTTACTCATGTAGAGTCTGCAATTTAATGACTTCATGTGCTAGTGCAGTTGTTCTGAAGCTGTTCAGGTTCAGAATTTTTCATTTATGCCACAACGAAAAAGATCCTTTTGCAAATCAATTGTAACATGACCTATATAGACGAGCTCTAATGTATTGTATTTTATATTCAACATTGTTTAATCATTTTGTAACAGGCACACAATATTGGCACTTGCAATGAAATAAAAATAGAAAAAACAAGTTACAAACTGTAAGAAGTATTAAACAGAGAATGAATGAGTAAATATATTTGAATATCAAGTGTTTTATGTGACCACAAGTTGATGTGTTTGAATATCAAGTGTTATATGTGACCACAAGTTGATGTGTTTGAATATCAAGTGTTTTATGTGACCACATTTATGTGTTTGAATATCAAGTGTTTTGTGTTACAAAGTTATGGTTTGATTCAATTTTTTGTCAAGTTGATGTGTTTGAATATCAAGTGTTTTATGTGACCACGAGTTATGTGTTTGAATATCAAGTGTTTTATGTGACCACAGTTGATGTGTTTGAATATCAAGTGTTTTATGTGACACGAGTTGAGTGTTTGAATATCAAGTGTTTTTATGTGACCACAGAGTTGATGTGTTTGAAATCAATTTATATCACAATGATGTGTTGACAGTTATGTAGGTTGATTGTTTGAATATCAAGTGTTTATGTGACCACGATTGATGTGTTTGAATATCAAGTGTTTATGTGACCACGTTGATGTTTGAATACAAGTGTTATGTGAACAGTTATGTGTTTAATATCAAGTGTTTTAGTGACCAGAAGTTGATGTGTTTGAATATCAAGTGTTTTATGTGACAACGAGTTGATGTGTTTGAATATCAAGTGTTTTATGTGACCAAGAGTTTATGTGTTTGAATATCAAGTGTTTTATGTGACCAGAGTTGATGTGTTTGAATATCAAGTGTTTATGTGACCACGAGTTGATGTGTTTGAATATCAAGTGTTTTATGTGACCACGAGTTGATGTGTTTGAATATCAAGGTTATGTGACAAGTTGATAATATTGTGACCACAGTTGAGTTTGATGGAACATAGTGTTGAATATCAAGTGTTTTACCTACGATGATGGTGAAAGTTTTGAAAATTGATGTTTTGAATATCAGATGTTTTATGTGACCAGAGTTGATGTGATTTGAATATCAATGTTTATGTGACCACGTGATGTTGAACAAGTGTTTATAAAGTTAGTGTTTGAATATCAAGTGTTTGACCTAGTTGAAATAATAACAGTTGATGTGTTTGAATATCAAGTGTTTATGTGACACGAGTTGATGTGTTTGAATATCAAGTGTTTTATGTGACCACGAGTTGATGTGTTTGAATATCAAGTGTTTATGTGACACAGTTGATGTGTTTGAATATCAATGTTTTATGTGACCATGAGTTTGTATTAGTAATAGTTTGAATATCAAGTGTTTATGTGACACAAGTTGATGTGTTTGAATATCAAGTGTTTTAGTGACACGAGTTGATGTGTTTGAATATCAATGATATGTGACCAAGTGATGTTTTACAAGAATTGATTGAAATGATACAATATAGTCTATACTACGAAGTTTGACTCACCTCCACGAACTGAGAAGATTCGAATCATTAGAAGTTATCAATGCAATCATTACAATTATCAATGCAATTATTAAAGTTATCAATGCAATTATTAGATATCAATGCAATTATTAGAATTATCATCAATAAGTGCATATACATATTTTAAAAATAGAAAACATGAATGTTGACTGAGAGAAAAACAAACATAAAATATTTACAAAGACAAAGAATATTAAAATGTATATTGACAAGTTTGAAGTTAGCTCTGATCAATAAACAAAACAGCATTCCATTCCATCTCGGTCGATAAGCTAAACTTAGTATACATCAGTTTCACATTTGTACAAAATATGTATTTCATTCTAATATATTATATATATATATTTATATAACTAGTACAAAATAGATTGATGGCACTAGTCTTTATTGTATATATCCAAGCGTATGTTAGTTCTGAGAAACCGTTAAAATATATGAATGTCAACATTATTCCGTCCGTCAGGTATCTCTAGAATTTATATCACACCCACAGTGTGTACTAGGGTTCCCAATGGGAACAAATAATAGTAATACTGCTACCTACAGGCATGCGTCAGAGTGACTAAGAGGCCTAAATACCCTAGTAAATAATGCATCGTAGAAATCGAGATGCTGGATTCTTGACGCATACTAGCACACGTAGACGTGTTCTTACTCAGATCAAAACATCCAATATTGGTTCAAGTGGTCGATATGAAGCGTTTAAGAAGAGATCAGTAACGTTCTGTCTTCGTTTTATGACATTAGTTAGTCGATTGTCTATTGTCTATTCCCAGGTGAAAGATGTAGTTGTCTGTCCACTCTTGCCGTTAAGCGTAGGCATGGGAGCTTTAATTTGCGTTCTAGAGCCAGATGAGTCGCCCTTGTTGTGTTATATCCGTGTTTATGTAGTGTGGTCTTGATATTGTCTATCCATCTTTCTTGGTCTTCCTTAGCTCTAGTACTCGATCTCTTTTTATTGTATGCTGTTATTGTTGGTTGGTTGTATTTCATTCACATTAAATGTCCAAATCACTGCATTTGTTGTCTTCCGATGTATTCGGTGCATGAGTCTCGGTGATCAGGAGAAATCGAAATCCATTACCCGTTGTGAATGAATCATATTGTTAATGTTATTGACAAGAGTTAAGAATATCAAAAAAGCTAAACTTTTAATACGATCTTTAATAAGGATGGATGAGTCAATGTTTATGAATAGGAACTGTTAAATAGTATGACGAGTGAGAGTTGTATATGAAAAATAAATTGTTACAAAGAAGGATGGATTCAAAAATGTATATGAATATGAAGATGTACTTACTAGTATCGACGGCAATGTTCACATTACCTGTATGCAATAATTGATGAGAAATATTAACAACCATTAGTCGTTTGCAATGCAGTCATGTGTATATATATATATATGTGAAATATGTGCAATAAAAGCAAATTAATCATAGACAAAGACTGGTGACTTTGTAGAAAGTTGAAAGAGGTACTTTCTTAAGCGGTCTCTGTGACGTAGAGTTTAGGTGCTCGTCTCTCGTGCTAAAGGTACCAGGTTCGCTCCCTGGTGGAGACATCTGGATATTTTTATTCCAGAGATCCCTAGTCTCAGTGTAGGTGAGATCGAGTTCCTTGTCCTATCGGAGACGTACGATAAAACGTAGGTCTTGTGTTCAATTTGAGAACCTAAATGAACCACTTGCAGTTCAAAATCAAGAAGAGTAGGCTGGAAAGACGCTTCCCGGGCAAAATTCATAAGAATAAATTTTAAAATAAAATTGTCTACATAAATATCTTCACCATCTTTAAAATTACATCGTGGACCCTCACCGGTGCTACGGAGTTCGTGAAATGCAGCTAAAATTTTCTGTGTAAGAAAGAGATCGGAGCACACATGGTTACTCACTGAAGTGCAATGTCATGTCAATAAATCAATCAATCAGAAAGTGTAAATTTTGAGAATACATGTGTAAATGTGTATGCGAGTAAATGTAAATGTAGATGTAAATGCGAGAAAGAATGAGTGAATGTCTATGAAAAGGCATTGTTAAATTGGAGAATGTTTGAGTAAATGTGTATTAATCATCATCATCAGGTGTCGTGTCGACTGGCATAGGTGATAATAGATCTCCACATATCACTGTCCCTGGTGTTTGCTATCAACTTCAGATGTTGACACTCTTCTAGGCCATGAAGTCAGGTTATCCAAAATGTTCTCTCTCTCTGTCTTCCTCTGTCTCGTCTCCCTTCTATTTTACCGCTTGTCACAATGTGTTTAAAATCTTCCCTTCTCATAACAAGTCCGAAAAATGAGGACTGTCTTTATCTTATATTGACAATAATATTTCTTTTAGTATTAGTAGGACGTGTTAAATATGAGAATATTTGAGTAAATATGTATACATAACTTATGTTAAATTGAATAATAGATGGGTAAATATATATATGTGTATAACATGTGTTAAATGGAATAATAGATGGGTAAATATATATATGTGTATAACATGTGTTAAATGGAATAATAGATGGGAAAATATATATTGTATAACATGTGTTAAATGGAATAATAGATGTGTAAATATATATATGTGTATAACATGTGTTAAATGGAATAATAGATGGGTAAATATATATGTGTATAACATGTGTTAAATGGAATAATATATGGTAAATATATATGTGTATAACATGTGTTAAATGGAATAATAGATGTTAGTTAGTTAGTTTGTTCCTTTCGTGCCAAAGGCGGCACATAGGGCAGAGGTTTTATATCTCCATGTGATACAGTTCTTTGCTAGCAGTTAGAGATCTTGTAGGGTTTTTACATCCCAATAGTTTACTTTCTTGTTCGATGGTTCTTCGAAGATGCCTTTGGTCTTCCACGTTTTCTTTTCCCAACTGGTGACCACACAAGGACTTGTCGATTTAGTCTCTTTTCGTCTGATCTAAGAACATGACCTAAATATTTCCACCTTCGTTTCCTTATAATATTTGATACGGGTTGTTGGTGTGTTCTATCACATAACATGTGTTAAATGGGATAATAGATGGGTAAATGTATATATATATATAACTCTGCCAATGCCGGTTCCAAGCCCGGATGAAAAAGGAGGATGACTTGTGTGTGAGGCCAGCTTCCTCATCACAAGAAATTGAAAGAGCTACAGAAACTTGCAAGAAAGGGCGCCATACCGGCAAACCAACCAGCCAGGTGGTGTGCGGTGCACCTAGTGCATCAATGACGGTTGCTGATGAAAGCCGCTTTGCGGAAGTCAGCAACCTACTCAAAATTACTTGGCTCAAAAACACACACTAAAATTGGATTTTGAAATGTTAGAATGATGGCCACGCTACAAAATCAGCCCAAATTGCAGAAGAAATGAAGAGATACGAGCTGGACATGCTGGGGTTAAGTGAGGTGAGATGGCCTGGAACAGATAGAAGAGTAGTTAGTGGATTAACTTTCATATATTCAGAGAGAGAAGATGGTAAGCATTTTGAAGGAGTGGGTATAATGATGACACCTAGAGTAGCAAAGAGGATGTTAGAATGGGAACCCATCTCGAGTCGGATAATTAGAGCCCGCTTCAGTACCAGGCATGTCAATATGACAATACTGCAGTGTTATGCACCAACAAATGAGGCTGACGATGATAAGAAAGACACATTTTATGAGCAACAAGAACAAATTAACAAAATCCAAAAACATGACCTGTTAGTAGTAATGGGAGACTTTAATGCCAAGGTTGGAAATGATAATGTAGGGGTAGAGAGAGCTATAGGAAAACAAGGAATAAACACAATGAATGAGAATGGAGAATGACTAGCGGAGTTATGTATGCTGTCAAACTTAGTAATTGGGGGTACCATCTTTGCACATAAGGAAATTCATAAACTTACATGGCACTCACCAGATGGAGTGACCAGGAATCAGATTGACCATATGTGAATAAATACACAATTTAGAACATCATTGCTGTATGTCGTTGCATACAGAGGGCAGATGTAGGAATTGATCATAATTTATGCATAGGTAAATTGAAACTGAAATTGAAAATTCACAATACAAAAAGAACAACTGCGAATAGACAGTCAAAGGCTACAAAATAAAGAAGTAAAAGAAGAATATCAGCTCGAACTTAAGAATAGGTTCGAGTTACTCAATGGTGAAAATGAACAGAACATTGAAGACAAATGGACTAAGATAAAGGACACCTATTGGGGCAGCAAATAGTAGCGCAGGATTAAAAACGAAAGACAGAAAACCCTGGATAAGCGATGACACCTGGAAATGAATTCAGGAAAGAAGAAAGATGAAACTAGCAATATTTAATACTAAGGATGCAACAGATGAAATCCAAGCTAAAGAGGAACATAGACTAAAAGACAAGGAAGTGAAAAGAGCGGCTAGAAGAGATAAAGAGCATATGTCAATCGACTGGCCGAAGAAGGGAAAAGGCAGCTAAGACTGGAAGCAGTAAATGCTATACAATACACTAAAACAACTTACTGAAATTTTTGTTTCAAAGGGTGCCTAATCAAAGTTAAGATAGTAAAGTTCTAACATCAGATACGAGAAGAAGAAAGATGGCCAGAACATTTTGAAGAAATATTAAATAGACCTGATACACCAGTACTGCTCAAGTTTGACGAAGAGGTAAGAAACAGCTCCCTACCAATTAACGAAAAAATGATAAGTGTAGCTGAGGTCAAGGAGTCAATCCATTCCTTGATAAACAATAAGGCAGCAGGTGATGACAACATTACTGCAGAAATGCTCACAGCAAACTTTCTGCAAAATCATTCTTAATAGAATCAAAAGAGCAGTGGACACAACCCTGAGAGAAGAACAAGCTGGTTTTAGACCGGGGAGAAGCTGCTTAGACCAAATAATTACCCTACGACTAATTTTGGAGGAACATATTGAGAAGCAACAACCACTCATACTAAATTTCATCGATTTTAAAAAAAGCCTTTGATAGTCTACACAGAATCTCTATGTGGAATATTCTGAGATGCTATGGAATACCAGACAAAATAATAAACATTATTAAGAGCCTCTATGATGGTTCACAGTGTGCAGTTCGCACTGATGGTGGACACAGTGACTGGTTTCGATTGGGTAGAAAATAGTCAACTAGAAGATTTGGATTTGAGATGATATTGCCTTGTTAAAGTAGAAACAGCAAGATAAGCTAAGAAAAACAGACAACTTGTCATCTATAGCATCAAAAATTGGACTGCAGATAAGCTATGAAAAAACAAATATAATGAGGACACCTATGGCAAGTAATGCAGATATCACCCTGGAATCTAAAAGATAAAAATAACAGAGCAGTTCACCTATTTAGGTAGCAATTTTGATTGCACAGGAAATGTTAAAAAGAAATTATGATATGAATTGGCAAAGCAACATTAGCTTTTAAAAGTCTAAATAAAATATGGAACTGTAAGTTATATAGTATTAAAACTAAATTACGAATTTTCAATTCAAATGTTGTATCAATCGTAACATATGCCAGCGAGAGTTGGAAAATTACTAAAGATATAGAAAGCAAGTTGAATGCGTTTGAAAATAGATGTCTGCGAAAAATAATGAATATAAAATGGAACGAATTCAGAAGAAGTGATGAAATCAGAGACATGTCTGGTCAACCACTAGTGACAACTGTTATAAGAAAGAGAAGATGGAGATATGTTGGGCACACCTTGAGGAGAAATGATCAACGAATATCAAAGCAGGCATTGAAGTGGGATGCAAAGAGTTCAAGAAAGAGAGGTCGACCTAAAGAGACCCTGAAACGAACTTTGCTGATAGAGGCAGAAAATATCAGTCTCAGTTCCATGGAGGAGATTGAGCGAGTTGCCCAGGATAGAGCGGTATGGAGAAATTACTTGCAGGCCCTATGTAACGTATAACAGTACGAGAGGAATTATTAGATGTATATATATATATATAACATGTGTTAAATGGAATAATAGATGGGTAAATGTGTATACATAACACATGTTAAATGGAATAATAGATTGTTAAATGTAAAAATCAAAAATGTTCAAAAATGTACACAAATATTAAGATATACTTACCAGGTTGGAGATTGATTCCAGCTGAAGCTGTGTGTAGGAATAGATGAGAAATATTTGCACAATTAGACATTAACAATGCAATCATGTATCATCATCATATGCTTGTCCTGAGCAAATAGCTTGTCCTGAGCCAAACTCTGCCACCCCAACAGTCCTTCGAAACTTCTCTCTCTCATAGGCCAGATGTCCTGCCTCTGCAGCCGACACTTTCAGACCATCACTTACATCCTGAATCTATCTTCTCTGTGGTCTTCTCTTCTTCTCTTTACCAGTATGTCTCCTTCCATGATGGTCTTCTCCAGCCCTTCTTGTCTTTTTATATGTCCAAAATATCTCAATTTTTTCTTTCTTATTTGTAGCATCAGCCAGTTATCTTGAATTCTGAATTCTTTCTGGATAGATCTATTTGTTCTCTTCTCTGTCCAAGATATACGAAATCATGTATACATGAACCAATATATAAGATACTTGCACGGGGAGACAAATTAATCATAAACAAGAACAGGTTACAGACGTTATAGGAAGTGTAAAATGAAAGAATACATTTTAAATGTGTATTAATAAAAAATGGTCAATGTGAGAAAGAATAAGTGAATGTGTATGAATAAGAATTGTTAAATGTGAGAATATTTGAGTAAATATGTTTAAATAAATAGTGTAAAATGGAAGAATAAATGAGCAAATATGTATGATTGAGAAGTGGGGTCAACGGCGCAATTCTAGGGACAACGGCGCAATTCTTGGGACAACGTCTGGCCAGGTTTAGTGAGCTGGCACTATTCAAGATTCTACCCCATCTCCACGTGGGGACCTGGATACATACAGCGTTTCTTGTCTGGTAAAGCGGGTAGGAATCGAGGAGAGCTACTCTGGTATAAGTAGTGATGCAGACGCAGTTACGTTGGATGAGATCCGCTCGCAACACAGACGAGCAGAATCCCAGAGTGACTATTAATGCACGTCTCTTTCGGCCGAGGGAAAAAGCTGAACAAATAAACATAAAGGGATGAATGGTGCATCCAGAGAAGAGACGTGGGCCCACACGGGGCCAAACTCAGAGCCCTGAGTTGGGGCCCGAATTGAGTGATATGTCCTGACAGTCACGAAACATAGTAAATGTGACAACGGTGAGAAACCTGAAAAACACGGTGAGCAGTCACCAAAGTAAACCGAACACGCATACGGACGACACACAGATGAGCCCACCTGTGGGGCAAACATGCACGGTACTGATGATAAAGCGACGAAAAGACGTGGCGAACGTAGGGTAAGGACCACCCAAAAAGATAGATAACCTGAACAGATGACGCTATTTTAGTGTGTATTCTTCTCCTAATTCAAACGTTCCATATCGGCTACTTGTTAACCACTCTGTCTGCTTTGTATGTGATCTGAGCCTAATAGCGATTGTACTCTGTGCCAGTTATGCGCCTACAAGTAGGCCAGGACATCCGATTTCTGCATGCTTTTATTTACTAAGAAAGCTTCCCTAGGCACCTCTTACGACATGTCTTGTAGGTAGCAGTGGTACTATTCTTGCTTCCCTGTGGACCCCGGCACACAGGAGGTGTGAATTCAATGAGAAATAATGTTTTGATTGAGATTAAATTGAATCACTAAACATAATATGGTTGTGCTGGTTAATAATCAATTAGTTGATCATTCGATCACCCTCTTTGTACAAGAAGCATGTCTGTACATGTTCTAGTCTCTTCTTCAGTATATTCACCAGCAAGCGACGAATGACAGTTCCTGTATTGTTTTGGTTAATAAAATGAATTTATTTATTTATCATGTAATGTGCGCCGTGTTGACGAGTTGCCGAGACACATTAGGAGGATCACTAAACATGCTATGTAAACAACCGTATTGCTATAGCAAGGTAGAGGTTTTTGAAGTCATGAATGCACACTTGTGCAGTTCTGCATCCAGTGAATATCCATCAGTGATTACAGAGAAGACATAACTGGACCGATCAATCATCTGTAGTTCATAATCACAGATTGCATGAGAACCACAGTGCCATAACAAAATGAAGGAAACACAAGTCTAAGTTGATGCATTACGTATGTTGCAAAATGTGAATAATTGACCATGATGCACACATTGGAGAAAAAAGTGGAACATTTGAAATAAATTAAAGTAAAGAATATGTGTTCATACAATGATGTGTATTAGGAATCGTCGATGTTAGATTTACATTTTTAATTTTTTCTTTCAACGAAGGTATGCTATGGATGATTTGGTCTCATCACACTGGTTAGTCTTTACTTCCGAATATTTAAATAACATGCTACAGAACAATTTTTATAACTGCTTTAACAAAGACGAGATTCACGTTAGATATCTTACAAGGCATAAATATTGATGTAGGTTAACGCACAATTAATATCAAGTCTCAGAAGCTGAAATATGTTGGTCACGTTCAGAGTTTCCGTGGTTGAGATAGAGCAATAATAGATGGCATGTTTCTGGAAGACGAGTCAAAGAACAATGCCGATATTAGTTATTGAAGCCGAGTCTGAGAAGGATGCCAACATTGGTCTCTGAAGGCGAGACAGAGAATAATGCCGATATCTGCCACCGTACAATCACTCTTAGTCTCGGATCTCAAAATCACAAATAAAGAGTGGTTAACAAGTGGACAATATTGAGTGTTGGAAGAAGAAGAACTTCCCAACAAATATATCAACTATACAAATAGCATTCAATAAAGACGTATATTTAATTTGTAATTCTTGCTTCTAACTATTTCTTATGTAAAACTCAGTTTTAATCCATTTTAATGTCAGACAGATGACATACGCAGAGCTAATCGTAATGTAATCATGTAGCATACATATGCCAATCAGTGCATTGTATTTCACATAATAAAGCTCATGTCATTTCAAGGTTATTGGTTATTGGTTATTGGTTACTAAACTGACGTCATTGCACTCCGGGCAGACCCATAGGTGCTCAGTCTCCCCCAACAGATATGGAAGATTATGCATACTGATGGTTCCTGTGGCTCGCTGATTAAACACACCTCTCACTCTGCCTCTCAGGCATCCAGTTCGACTTGAACAACGGTAACTCCAAACTGCTTAGATCGCTTGATCGATTGAACAACAGAAGACCAGCTACAGCCACACATTAACAGACTCTAGTTAACATGCAATGAATACAAAAAAAACTCTTTATGAAGCACACGTAATGGCCCGTTCTAGAAATCTCTTCTTACCATTACGCTGAGGCAAACCAGGATGGGAGAAAAGAAATAGAAAGAAAGACTTCAAGGTTGTTTGTTTTTGGTAATCTAACATGTCAACTACATGATTTTTTAATATTTGAACTTACCTGCACAGATTGCAGAAAATAAATCCCATAGTATGGATGGCAGATCGATGAATGCTCTAACACTGAGCACAAGTGATTTATCTCTAGTTAAATCAGTAAGATGGTTCTGATTTACGTCGCCATTTAAGACAGGTGCAAAAATGTGTATACCGTAATTGTGAAGTATCCTGGCCTGAACCACAGCTGAGGGATCAAATGTGTCGTAATGATCAGTTTCTTAGATTGATGTAACATAAATATCATTCTAATGAGATAACACAGTTTGAGTTCAACACAGTTAGAATAATTATTCCCTTTATTGTTATATAAACAGTATTAATTGTTGATTACTTTGTTGTCAAGGATAACAACAGTTATTGTTTGTCAATAAAAACAGTTATTATTTGTTTGTCACTGAAACATATCTTCTCTCACTAAAACATTTATTTATTCATCATCAACATCAAGCTGCTTGTCCTTTCCAACATTTGGCTCCCATGACAGCAGTCCTGAAGAACTCTCTATTCCTTGCAAGTTGACCGGTGTCAGCAGCAGTAATTCTCAAATTGTCAATGACATCTTGCACACTTCGTCTTCTAGTTCTTCCTCGCATTCTTCTTCCAGGCACTATTCCCTCCAAAATTATTTTCTCTATGAATTCATGTCGTTTGATGTGTCTGAAATATTTAATTTTCCTTGTTTTTATATTCTTTGATGTATTGATGTCAGTGACTAAATGCCACTATTGTGTCTGTATTTTTTCATGATAGTTACATTAGAAATAGCCGTTTGCACTTGGATCGTATACCTAAGATTGTGCGAGTATTCTTTACTGAACTATGTGCCAACCCATCTGTTCATACTCTGGTCGCAAAATGTATTATCTATATTATCTGTAGAGGACAACCTAAGGAGACCCTGGAACGAACTTTACTGATAGAGTCAAGAAATATCGGTCCCAGTTCCATGAAGGAGATTGACCCACGATAAGGCGGTGTGGAGAAATTACTTGCAGGCACTATAACTGTACGAGAGGAATTATGTATTGTATTGTCTGTTACAAGAATAGTTTATGTAATTCTTTTTACTATATCATACACTATTTGCACGCATTTATTTATGTTTTACTTTATTTTGTTTTATTCATTCCTCCCCGGCTGTGCCTCATCATATTGAGCAACGCCTGCTACTCTTTCTTTATCAGGGACTAGTGCTGAGTGTGGTGGACTATGACCTTGGTCTTCTAACAGTAAGCAGAATATCGCTGGATAAGTTAGAAAGGATCCAAAATGAAGCGATGAGGCTCATACTCGGTTGCACACGTGACACTTCTTGTGAGGCAATGCGCTATGTCCTTGGATTGCCAATGATAGCCTACGAGACACAAAGTCGCACAGGTAAAAGCGTATCTGAGAGTTTCTGCGGACACAAATCATCCTCTGCACAAATCCATAAATGAGAACAAGGGAAGGCGATTGAAGAGAGGTCGATCCTGGATGGCCGAGGCAGAGGATGTTATTAAACAGGTCTGTACTCTAGATGAGCTGAGGCACGGTGACGAATGGATGCCTATATCAGAGGATATGACTGCTTACGCCAGGGTTATCAGCATACTTGGACGCCGTTGTAGAGAATGGGCCCCGGCGTCGTCAATGCGGAAATTCTTGCACTCGTGGATCAGCACTCCCGCCCAGGTGATATCATTATCTACACCGATGGCTCTGTCAAGCGTGGCACCAGATCATCGTGGTCTTACTCAGCACAACGAAACGGTCGCACACTTCATGAGGACTGCTGGGCTTTTGAGACAATGACATCGAGCATGACTATGGAGATCACCGCTGCCTCCACAGCTCTGTCATGGGTGGCTGAGCAACAGGTTACCCATACGATCATCATATCAGACTCGATGAATATGTTTCAACTGATTGAATCTCGAAGTATGAGTGTGGAATGGGTGGACATCATTCGGAAATCACATCTCAAGAAACTGACTTGGCTGTACACACCTGGACATGCTGGAGTGCGGGGTAACGAGCGTGCTGACTCTCTTGCAAACAGTGCCCCGACTCAAGTGGGCAGAAGCATGGACAGAGCCGATATCATCAATGCGGTACGCTCTCAATTGTGTGACATGGGCGGGTCTCAGACACTGGAACGAGTTCGAGAATTATGCGTTAAGTTTGGACATGCCCCGACAGTGTCGTCTTCGTGGTAGAGAGAGATATAGTAATCAACTCTCAGTAGGTATTGTCGAACAAATGCACTCTAGGATGGTCTGCAACGAGGACAGAGCACAATGGAATGTATTTCTACCAAAAATTATATCACCTCTAGTTCATGTATTTCTACCAACAATTATATCACTCTAGTTCTGTATTTCTACCAACACTTATATCACCTCTAGTTCATGTATTTCTACCAACGATTATATCACCTCGAGTGAATGTATTTCTACCAACAATTATATCACCTCTAATGAATATATTTTTACAAACAATTATATCACCTCTAGTTCATGTATTTCTACCAAAAATTATATCACCTCTAGTTCATGTATTTCTACCAACAATTATATCACCTCGAGTGAATGTATTTATTCTCTATACCCCTACCTGCATCGT
Organism: Arion vulgaris; assembly: GCA_020796225.1. NCBI lineage: Eukaryota > Metazoa > Mollusca > Gastropoda > Stylommatophora > Arionidae > Arion > Arion vulgaris. The sequence goes on from CM036772.1 coordinate 28,353,263, forward strand.
GATCGTCTGAATTTTTATTTAAAAGAACCACCACTGCACGGATTGAACCACGTCTTGCTCCATAGGCTCCATCTTTGAAATACACGCCAACATTAATATGCTCAAGAGCAGCAGCAGTTTTTGCTGGGCCGTCATCCAATTGTAACTTAGATGTAATGTGCTGTGAAATATATGGATGAAGACATAAAGTTGTAGAAAACAAATTGGCTTTTTCTCCCTCATACAATCACATCAAAATTGTAAAACATGTATTTTGAAAAAACAAAGATCAACATGCAATAGCATTCAATCGACGTTTTTCAGAAAAAATATAATAATAATAATAATAATAATAGTAATAATAATAATAATAATAAAAGCCGTGTTGCATGTGTGTTGCTGGGGCTCACAGGGGGAGCACAGAATAATAACACTGTAACCCACAAGACATGTCGTAAGAGGTAAATGAGGTAGGAGCCTAGGGTAGCTACCCTATTAAATAAAAAACGTTGCAGAAATCGGATGTGCTGGCCTACTTGTAGGCGCATAACTAGCGCAACGTACAATCGCTTTTAGGCTCTGATGGGGAAAACAAATCACAAAAAGTTTTTAACATGTGGTCGAACGTTGGAAGAAGAAAAAAATAAACCGTGATTTAAAACTGCATTAGTGGTTTTTGAAGAAATGAAATGCATTAGGGGTTTTTTGTAAGAAAATTTAGAATGCATTAGTGGTTTTTGAAGATAATGAAATGCATTAGGTTTTTTGTAAGATAATGAGAATGCATTAGTGGTTTTTAAGATAATGTAAATGTATTAGGGGTTTTTTGTAAGATAATGTAGAATGTATTAGTGGTTTTTGTAAGAAAAATGTAGAAGGGCATTAGTGGTTTTTGAAGATAAATGTAAATGCATTAGTGGTTTTGAAGATAATGAGAATGTAGTGGTTTTGTAAGATAATGAGAATGATTAGTGGTTTTGTAAGATAATGTGAATTATTATGGTTTTTGTAAGATTGCACATGCATTAGTAGTTTTTGAAGATAATGTAAAATCAATTAGGGGTTTTTTGTAAGATAATGCAATAAAATTAGTGGTTTTGAAGATAATGCAATGCATTAGTGGTTTTTGTAAGATAATGTACAATGCATTAGTGGTTTTTGTAAGAACTGTAGAATGCATTAGGGGTTTTTAAGATAATGTACAAGGGCATTATGGTTTTGAAGATAATGACAAATGCATTAGGGGTTTTTTGTAAGATAATGTACATTGATTAGTGGTTTTTTTAAGATAATGCACAATGATTAGTGGTTTTGTAAGATAATGTACAATCATTAGTGGTTTGTAAGATAATGTACAATGCATTAGTGGTTTTGTAAGATAAATGAAAATGCATTAGTGGTTTTTATAAGAGTTTAATGCACAATGCATTAGTTGGTTTTGTAAGTTTTAAATGTAAGAAAAAAATGTAATTGGGGTTGGTTTCTAAGATTTAATGAGGTTAAATTGACTTTAGTTAGGTTTGAAAAAAGATAATGCAGAATGCTTAAAGTGGTTTTGGGATAAGATAAATTGCAACAATTGGCATTAAAGTGGTTTTTGTTTTAAAGTTTAAATGCAAATTGCATTTGGGTGGTTTTAATGGGAATAAAAATGCAGCCAAATGCATTAGTTGGTTTTTGTAAAGAATAATTTAAAACCAAGACAACGTTGCTTCTGAATTTTCAAAGTTTAAAGAAATTTGTTTTAGATGTTATTTCATTGCTTAAATTTAGCTTTAATTTGGGAAACTAACGGGCAGCAAGGGAAAAAGAATAAGGAGTTTTAAGACCAAAATGGGAAAGCAACCAGGAGCCAAAACATTGTTTTAATTAAATGAGAGTTGAAAAAGGCCTAAAAGTTGATTATGTTCTTTCAAATAAAACACTTTGACTTTTAAGATCTAAGGGCAATGAGTAGCAAAAAACACTTGACTTTAGATCTGGGCAATGGGTGCGTAAAACACTTGACTTTAGATCTAGGCAATGGGTGCCGTAAACACTTGATTTAGATTCTTAAAATTCAAATGGGTGCCGAAAACACTGACTTTAGATCTAGGCAATGGGTCCGAAAAACTAAAGGTTTGTTCTGATTTCTGTGTTCAGTATTTTTTTCCGGAATCCCAAATACTTTTTTCATTTCTTCCTCACCTTAACCCCCAAACCCGAACACAGGTCTTCCAACGCTTTCTCTCCAGCCACCCTTTCCAATTATTTCCATGTTTACCTACCCTTTTAATATCAACCCCAGCTCTATTCTCCAGGTGTTCTAAAACATCCCTTACTTTTTCTTTCGCGGGTTCCAAAGCAGTGCCTGTTTTGTAATGTTTAATTTTCTTGTTAATTCTGAATGTTACTGTTATTATTTTAGGCCGATTGTTGCCAACTTTAGTATTTCGGTTTTTTAGACAACTTAAGGGCAACTCCTTTGTACTTTCTTCTTCTTGCCCTGAGGACAACAGCATTTCGCCTGTGTGCAATTTAATATTGTCTATCCCTTTCCATCTTGTCTCAGATATTTCCAGAATGCCTATCTTGAGAATATTTGTTCACTGTCTATATTATAAACAACTGCGCAGCACGTTGGAAGTGTATATCGGTCTGTCAACTTTTAGATGTCATCAATGGGAATGTGTATTCACAATTTGCATTTAATGGAAGACCATTAACACATACCTGTTGATTTATTATGAGAAAGAAGAGACTGATAGAGAAGATATAACATGTCTGGCAAATCTGATCAAACTATGAAGTTGATGATCACTTAGTAAAGCAATGCATGCGCATAAACAGTAAGTGAAAATTTGAAAAACAAAGATTTTCAGAAAGGTTTCATGATAATTTTTCGGGATTTCAAAAGAAACAAGGAGCGCCTTATCACCGTTGTTGTTCATCACATATGTTCCCCAATTTCCAAAATAGATAACGCCAGTAAGGAACCATTTCAAGATGTCTAACTAAATTTAAATTTTCGGGATCATCGGGAATCATTTTAAGCCAGAATAACAGGTTGATTGATAGATTGATTGATAGGACCATCATCACTGCACTTCGGTGAGCAACCATGTGTGCTCAGATCATTTCTCACATAGACAGATCTCAGCGGCAGTGAACAACCTGTAGTACCAGCACGGGAATAAGATGTTATTTAGTAGATGGTAACATTTTTTGTAGGAATTTAAAATTAAAATATATATTGAATTTGCACGGGCAGGCTTCCCAGCTGCTCTTCCGATTTTGAAATGACAACTGCCTTTACGTGCTCACTTTTAAAAGAGGACGAAGGGAAGAAGAAGACTGCTAACCGATGTCATAGAGCTACGCTGCCTATATGAACTCAACCCTTCCAGTTGATATCGAATGGTACGTATATTTTTGTTGTTCATGGCTCACTGGTTAACACAATCTTATGCTGTTTCTAGACATCTAGTAAACTTATACAATGTATGATTCTCGAGATCTCTTCCCTGATGATTCTTCTCGCCTCCTCTGTATGACTTCTCTCTCGATCTCTCCCTGATGATTCTTTCCCCGATCTTCCCCTGCATGATCTCCTCTCCTCCCTCTGTATGATTCCCTCTCTCTCCCCTGTGATTCTCTTTCCCCTCCCCGTTTCTCCTCCCTGTATGATTCTCTTCTCGATCTTCTTCTCTGTTTTATGACAACTATATTAATAGCTTAATAGATTCAATACTATATTTAGTGATTTCATCCAGAATGCTGTCAAAACATGTATACTATTTCTCCCTCATCTTAAACCCAACGATCATCAATGATGTTGATGTAACTGTTACTTTCACGCATGACACACTTATGTCCAGGAAATTAGATCCGTAAGTACCTTTGGAAAAAAAGGGTCCAGTTGTTGAAACTCGGCACAAATATTTACTAAAATCTTTAGTATATAAATAAGATAACGAATAAATCAAATAGAAAGAAAGTAGAGCATATACAAACACAAACAAAGATGAAATATACATTACCAGAAATATGGTCCGATGTGTCGAATTGAGTGAAATCGAAAAGGTTATAACTGCAGAAGAGAACTGGACGGCTAATGCACACAAAATTCCCCAACAAGAGGTATGTGGAATAATGCACCAAAATAAACGCAATGCTTCCAGTTATCTAGCTAGGTGTTTGAAGAATGGATCGCTAAGACAATGTCCACGTTAATACCTGAGACATGATACTTCTGTTGATGACCACCAAAAATAATATATCATTTTAGATTATTTGAAACTAACAAAATAGCACGATATACTGAAAATATTTGAAATCGATACTAATAATTAGGAGAAATATAAAATTATGTATCCGTAATTATCCCCGAGGTCAGGCACTTCATTCTGAAAGTCTGAAAAAGGCTATTGGAATTAAATTTATTTAGAAACATCATTGGTGACTATGACTTTGGGACAAGACATCAAATATGATTAGATATAGCACCAGAGGACACTTATATAAAGAATAGAACGAGTTGATAATTTGATGAGTAAATTTGATGATAATAAAGAGCTACATAGAAAATATTGATAAATGTATCAAATATGAAGATATAATTACAATTTTTGATTGCAACACAACACGAGCTGCATAAAGAAATTATAGAAGGTTTTCAATCATTAGACGTTGCAATGCAAGCATGTTTACATAAACATTATTATACAGGATGTTTGTAAACCCCAAAACACTTCATATGTAGAACAAATGTGAACAAAAAAAGTACATGATGCCATCGAAAAATGTGTTCCATAGTAAAAAGTGGTGCAATATAGTGAATACTATTGTCTGTTGGGTAATTTTTTCACTGAAACCATAATGGTGTTTTCAAATTGAAGTAAAATATTTGAAAAATATGAAGAAATGTGTACATAAAATCTTGAGCCGGGGTTTGATATTTCCAACATCTGCTATAATGAATATTTCATTTGTTCTTTCTAGTTTACCAACAAACAGTAGAACCATAGCAGTAACTATTGTGACTAATTTCACTACTTTGTTTTAGCAATTTTGATGCAGTCATGTACTTCATTGTTTAAATTTGAACCAATACCTGTACCTTAAAAATCTCTTTCCGCAGCTCCTGGGCAAAACAGTCCACATCAAAGTTATACAAAAACACGAAAATTGCACTTTAATGCTCTATAATTTGTTATTGTTTTACCCCATCATCTCCATTATTCCTGTTATTAAATTTGAAGAATAAATTTAAATTTATTGATTCAATAGTGACAGCCACAAATACCCCCTATATGAAGATAGGAAGATTAAATTTTAACTAATTATTTTTAGTACAATAAAATACACAAAAGGCTCCGCCATCTCAAAACAAATAGAACACATGGTTGTGTTGTAAGTCTCATTGTAAACAATTTATTTTCAAATACCGAAAAATAGTAAAAAAATATGCTCAAACCAATATATCGGGAGCTCGGGTATGGAGCATTAATCCAACCTGAAATATCGGAGCCCGGTCTAAGGGTTAAGTGACCACAATGAAAAATTGTGAGACTTACAAATACTCACTATGACAATAATGTTGATTTAAAGTAATATCATATATAATATTTGTAACAATAACTAATCAAATAATTGAAATGTATTTAATACAAAACTATGTATGCTTGACAAGTTTTGAAGTAAGATCTGTTAAACAATATTCACAGCATTCATTCAATCTCGTCCTTAGTAACAAGCCCATATATATATTATGCAAAGTTATATGCCACTTTAGACGATCACATAAAATTACTTTAGATAATCCCCGTACATGTCATTTTAGTATGATATACTCACATATCACTTTAGTATGACACACGTACATATCACTTTAGTATCACATACTCACATATCACTTAGTATGACACACGACATATCACTTTAGTATACACACATACATGTCACTTTAGATCATATACTCACATATCACTTTAGTATGACAACGTCATATCACTTTGGTATCATATACTAAATATCACTTTAGTATGACACACGCATATCATTTTAGTATGACACACATACATGTCATTTAGTATGATATCCCACATATCACTTTAGTATGACACACGACATGCCACTTGAAAGGGGATGAATAGATATACATTTTGAATGGGGCAACAACATACGTAATTCCATTAGTAGTGGAGATGTTATAAATGAACAGTTTAAACTGTCACAAATAACTGACAAGAATGTTTGTAGTTTTAAAACACATCCTGAGAAGGTCTGTCTAAAATAGATGATGTTGTACTTCTCGTTCTTCCCAAAATTTTATAAAGTAGATGATGGGTACAATGTAACAGCAGATGAGAAGATAGAGAGAAAGAGGTAGAAGAAGGCAACGAAAAATTACATTCTGAAGGGAGAAATAAAAGAATTGAAGAACGTATAAAATGGTGGTGTCATGGTCTAGGGTTAGTTACTCTTTCTTTAAACCCCTGAGTTCTGAGTTGAATCATGCTGAGGACAAGTTTGGGCTACAAATTGTTTCGTGGTTTTTAGCGAAAAGGTCGATGGCACCACCTGTTCGAAAGAATGGCAAAACTAAACGTAATTGCCTAGAAAAATCAAAACAACGTTACAAAGTCAGGGTTACCGCAAAGTCCAAAGGATATGAATTAACTTTTATCAAATGGAACAATGATTTAAGACATGAAATGATTCGTGATCCAAATAGACATCATGGTTTGTTACGAATATGATATATATCAGCTGATAAAAAAACTAGGTTGCATAAGAACAAGACAAAAAAACAATCTAAAGTGTATTGTAAAATAAAATCGTCGAGACATTTGAGACACTTGCAACGTAATCACATAATCATAGACACAGATAATTACAAACTTTGAGAAGTGAAATTGAAAATGAATGAATAAATGTGTTTGAATACAAGTGTTAAACAGGAAAATGAATGCTATTGTGTTACGAAGTCCGAATTTATAGTATGTTCATTGAGAATCGTGATCAACATGAAGAGCAATAGAAGGATGGGGACAAATGATATGAATATAAAATATACTTCGAAGTTTGATTCCAAGGTCTATATTAGCTGGATTCAGGAATTGATGAAAAAGATTTGCAATTATTAGAAGTTAGCAATGCAAGTATGTAAACATTAACGTTTCATAGATTGTGGATTATAAATGACCAAAAAAAAAAAAGAAGACAAATAGTACTGAAATAATCTTCGTTTTTTCATATTAATGTAGAATTTGAGTCGATATTCAAAGAGCATTGATTCCATCTAGAGGTACAATTAATATAAACTCTTTTCCCCATTTCACCAGATCTGTATGCCATTTTTAATATATATATATATATATATAATATATATATATATATATATATATATTAAAATTTTCTTTTTTTTACAGACGGTCAATTAGCAAATGTTTTACTTCGACAACTTCTTAGATTTCGCTTGTTTATCTTGTCTTTTAGCATATCCACAAGTCTCTTTTAAAAAGGCACCTCTGCGTTTTTTTTCATATACCCTGTCATTGTCTATTTTTCCCATTTGTTTAGACCGAAGAAAATTCTTCATTGTACATGCACACTTCCTATATTTTAAAGGAGTGTCTCCCTTTGCGCTCTACATTCTGAAAGTTATAGAACAACACTTGTTGTGATATGCGGTTTGGCAATTCTTCCACACCCCAGCCATCCTAGTTTTCCCCGTGTAGCCTGTCCATGATGGAAGGCAAGTTTGCACGTTGCAGTACTTTAGAGTTAATCTTGTCGTACCACATGATGTTCATAATCCTGCGAAGACATCAACGCGAAAGACGTTGTTTCTATTGTTTTTTAATAGGTGTGCATGTTTCAGCCAAATTAACTACAATAACGTTTTGTGAGATTTAAACACAATGCACGTGAACATCTTAAATAAGTTGTAGGCTATTTTCCTACAGTTTTATGGAAGAATATAATGGGAGCACAATGTAACAGCAGGTGAGAAGAGAGATAGATAGAGAGAAAACCATTAAAATGAAAATAGATATTAAAATGGGGTAACAGCGGGAGAAAGGTGAGATGAGAAGTAGGGGGAAATTTAGGTAGATAAAAAAAATATGAAAATGAAAATAGGGGTTTCAATGTAACAGCTTTGGGCATGAGGGAAGAGAAAAAATAAAGAAAAGTAAAAAATATAATGGGAAGCAACAGCAAGAAGAAGCAGAAAAAATTGAGAGAGAAATATGAAAATGAGAAAATATATAACACGGCAGTGAAAAAAAAACAGCGGGAAAGGTGAAAAGAGAGATAGAGATAAAGAGAAAAATATAATAGGAACACAGTGTAACTGCAGGTTGAAAAAGAAAGAGATAGAAGTAAAAATAATTAGCTTCGTGACACTGGACACATTTCAAAAAATAAGAACACAAAAAATAAACAATGAATGAAGTAATGCGATGATTCATGATGACAAACACAGTCAACATTGTTGGAAAAGAAGATGAGATATTTTGTAGATGTTTTAAACAACTGCTTAAATATAATCAGAAACGATATGTATATGTATTATATTGATATAGTCAACATCGTCTTAACTTTAAATTGTGTCACATCATATGAGAAAAATTGCAATGAAACACAATAATCATGGGAGAAAAGTAGATTACAAACTGTGCATGAAGATTTCAATGTGAGAATAAATGACAATTTATGTGTATGAATACAAAGTGTGAAATAGAGAATGGACTAAAGTTTATACATAAACTTTTCCTCTTTAAGGTCAATTACAAGTGTATGTGCGACAATTTTATTTTTCCCTTATCTCTCTTGTTTTTCAGCTCATTCCCAAGTCTCTCTTCAGGATTCCGCGCCTTTGCGCAATGTTGTTTACATATCTCAATCATCAGCCAGTTTTTTCCCATTTGGACCGATAGAAAGTTATTCATTGAGGCCTTGCAGAATCTTTATATCTGACCCAGGGGTCTGTTATGGCCTCTTCCTCGAAAGTTCACAGAACAACATTTATTTTGGAATGCAGATTGTTCATTCTTCGCACATGTCTTAGCCATCTAAGTCTTACTGCTGAGCATGCCCATGATGGAAGGAGGTTTATTTGCAGACTTCAAAGTACTTGAAAGAGCAAAATACAATCACAAAGCCACCAGAACAGCGCAAGACAAAAAAGAAAACCAGACACTGGGCAACAACCCGGTAGCAGTGTTGACACTAGCAACAACCCGGTAGCAGGTGACGACATGGCAACAACCCGGTAGCAGTGTGACGACAAAGAGAAGATGAAGAATTACTTCAATGTTGGTTATTTGTCTCCCTACGGATGTTCATAATCTGCTAGACATCAAATGTGAAGGATGTAAGTTTTCTTCAGCCTTGAGTAGGATTCCATGTTTAACATATAGTAAAAACCCAATTACACAGGCTGGAAATTTGAATTTTCGTCTGCAATGATAATTTCTTGTTCTCAAAATGTTGATGAAGGGACTAATGCTACAAAATAAGAAAGTGAAATTGAGGTATTTTGAACATATAAAAGACAAAATTGCTGAAAGACCATCATGAAAGGGAGGATACAAAAAGAAAAAAAGAGGGAAGACAACGGAGAAGATGTATTCAGGATGTAACTGATGGTTTAAAGATGAGGGCTGCAGAGGCGGAAGATCTGGCCATGAGAGAGAGAGACAGAGGACAGTTGGTGGCAAAGCTCTCGGACAAGCTATTTGGTGATGAACATAATATGATGTAGAATTGTGATGAAGATGAATAGTTTGCATAGAGGATGTATTGATACATGATAAAAATTTGAAGATGTACTTACTTCTATTGACTTCAAGACCAACACCAGCTGTACACAAGAAATGATGAAAAAGAATTCCAATCAGTAAGGTTTTACAAATAAAGGTATGTATATATACTTTTATTATACTTTTTTTATAACAATGTTGTCTTAAGGAAATACAATATACATATTGCAGGACAATAGATAGAAAGGTGCTTGACAAGTTATGAAGTAGACAAAATTCAATGCAAAATTTATTTCTATCTCGCCTACAAGTGAGCCTTAGTATACATACATTCCATATCTGCACCATATCTTTATTCTATTCTAAGATATATATATATATATAATAATCAGTTGTATTCACTTTAGTATCTTCACGAGTTCATGTCACTTTAGTATAAATAAATATATATGTAATTTTAGTATGAGCAATTATACTTCACTATATTTTTACAATTTATTTATAACAAACATACTGGCCTCGTCACAAATACAGACAAGAACTTTTTGTGAGATTTAAAAAACACAATGAAATGAACGTCTTCAATATAAAGTTTTTGGGTCTCTTTTCTTACTAAAATTTTCATATGTGTAGATTGATGTGAGCTCAATGTAACAGAACGTGGGAGAGAGAGAGAGAAGGAGAGAGAGAAATAGAGAGAAAGAGGAATGAAAATAATGTTCGTTACACTGGATACATTCAACCAAAAAAGAATGTATAAACAGAAAATGTTTGCTAGAGAGACAAGAAATATCGGTCTCAGTTCCATGGAAGAGTTTGAGTTTCCCAGGATAGAGGGTATGTAGAAATTGCTTACGGGGCTTTTTAACGCAAGGTACGAGGGGAATTTTTATATAAAAGAAACAACGAATAAAGACATGCTACGCTTAATGATAACAAATACAGACATCATGGTTCGTTTTAGAAAATGCTATACTGTACATCTAATATAAACATCTGCGCAATAATAATACTAATAACAACAAACACAATCTAAATGTATTAAACAGTTATTGTCAACATCGTCTTAAACTTTTCGTCTCATTTTAAACACTATAAAATATTTGCAATGAAACACAATAATCAACTACAAAGATAGATTAATTTTGTAAAAGTTTAATAAGGAATGGAAAATGTGTTTAAAATGGGTTTAAAGCCAAAGGATTGATTTCACACCGGGTTTTTCCCCCGTATGACTAGGTGCTTCTCAGAAAATGGCATGCCACCTGCAGAGTATTGCCCAAGCAGAACTCCTGCTGGGCAAAATCATAATCCAGGACAAATGCCTGAGAGCGGGCGGCGAGGTTTTATTCGAACCCAGGACCTTCGACTCACATAGTAAGGCTTAATAACTTGCAAAGAGACCATCAAAAGGAAGTGTTAAAATTGAAAATAGAAGTGAAAATTGTAGAAATAAGAAGTCAACTAGTTTCAAAAGTGAGAATGTGAATAAAATAAAGTACATAGAATAATTGATTTTAAAAATGTTTACGAATATGAAGATATACATACGTTTTTTCCCCTTCAACACCTACACCTAGTAATATAAAAGAGATTAAGAAAAGCTCAACTATAAAATACGATCTTTAGTTTGAAGAAAACTTATATGCAGATAGTAGCTCAACTATCATATATTTTTTAATACAAAAATATCAGATTTAGTATCCAACTTATACAATACATTCTTATTTACTATTTTACATATGAAAATTTTGTATTTCAACTATAATATCACTTTAGTTTAATACTTACATATGAAATTTAGAGTTTAACCATAATTCACTTTAGTTTACATACTTAATATAGATTTAGTATGTCAATTTTACATATCATTTTAGTTTAATACTTACATATGCAGATTTAGTATGTTTAACTATACATATCACTTTAGTTAATACTTACATTGAGATTTAGTATGCTCAACTATACATATCACTTTAGTTTACATACTTACATATGCAGATTTAGTATGCTCAACTATATATATCACTTTAGTTTTTAAAATTACATATGAACATTTAGTATGTTAACTATACATATCACTTTAGTTTACATAATTAATATGCAGATTTAGTATGCTCAACTATACATATCACTTAGTTAGAAACTTTCATATGAACATTTAGTATGTTCAACTATACATATCACTTTAGTTTACATACTTACATAAGCAGATTAGTATGCTCAACTATACATATCACTAGTTTACATCTTACATATGCAGATTTAGTATGCTCAATTATACATATCACTTTAGTTTAGATACTTACATATGCAGATTTAGTATGTTCAAACATTACACGTTGCATTTGTAGATCAGAAAAGGTTGACCAGTAGATAGGGCACAAGTTGTGGGAAAAAACTAACAACCTAATGGTTAATAACACCTAATCAACTGCAAGAACATTTATACTGAAGCCAATGTACGATTAGAACAATTTCAGGATTATAGAAAGTTTCAAGTAGGGTCGGGGTAAGACAAGGTTGCGTACTTACTCGTTGCTATTCATCACGACATTGACCACATTTGTAAAATAGCTAACACCAGCGAAGGAAACAACCTCAGAACTCTTAAATGAATTTCTTTTTGCAGACGATCAGGCAATCATATCAAAAACAGAAGAACAGCTAACAAACATCAACAGACTCCAGTTAGCATGAACAATACAACATGAGAATTAACATCGACAAAACAGAAGTAATGACATTCGCCAGAGAGAAAACACTACCAACATCCCATCGATAATCATCTACCAAACAAAAAGATTTCACATACCTGGGGAGCATTTTTCAGCAAATGGAAGAATAACTAATGAAATTCAACACAGATGCAACAGAGCAAATCAAATGATAGGGCAAATGGCGCCAACAATTTTAAGATGCAAACACGTCACCATGAACACAAAAGAGCAATGTTCAACACAATCTTTCTTACATTATTACAGTGCCAAACCTGGACGCTGACAACAAACGATAAAGAAAAATAGCACAACAGAGATGAAGTGTTTTACGCAGAATGCTGTGACAAAAAGAGACCGGTTGAGAAATAAGACATCAGGAAAAAGGGTACAACATCAGTACTAGGGCTTCATCAAGAAACAACAATTAAATGGTTCGGTCACGTAACAGATTACCATCAGACAGTGCACCAAAAAGAATGCTGCTGATACAATGGGTAAAAGCAAAAGGCCGGCCCCCAGATGGACCCGAATAAGAGGACGAAAGAGACTATCTACGAAGGCATACTAGGCCTGTTTTAGAAATTTTCTTCTGACCCGGGCGCTGTGAGGATACAGGGTTGAGAAAAAGAGAAGAACTATACATATCACTTTAGTTTACATAATACATATGCAGATTTAGTATTCAACTATACATAAAACTTAGTTTCATACTTACATACAGATTTAGTATGCTCAACTATAATATCACTTTAGTTTGATATACATATGCAGATTTTATGTTCAATATACATATACTTTAGTTACATACTTAATATGAACATTTAAATATGTTCAACTATACTTATACTTTTGTTTACATACTTACATATGCAGATTTAGTATGCCCCAACTATACATATCACTTTAGTTTAGATACTTACATAAGCAGATATATTATGTTCAACTATAAATTCACTTAGTTTACATACTTACATATGCACATTTAGTATGCTCAACTATACATATCACTTTTGTTTACATTTACAAAATGCATTTAGTATGCTCAATATACATATCACTTTAGTTTAGATATTACATATGCACATTTAGTATGTTCAATATACATATCACTTTTTTTACATACTTACAATGAAATTTAGTATTTCAACTATATATCACTTTTAGTTTAATACTTACTTATGAATTTAGTATGTCAACTATAATATCACTTTAGTTTAATATTTTCATATAAGATTTAGTATGCTCAATCTATACTTAAATACTTACTATGTTTAGTTTTAAATATACATATACTTAGAAAATTTAGGTATGTTTAACTATACATATCACTTTAGTTTAATACTTTCATATGAAATTTAGTATGCTCAACTATACATAAAACTTTTAGTTTCATAACTACATATGAACATTTTATGTCAACTATACATACCACTTTGTTTATATTTCAATGAAATTTAGATGTTCAACACATATCACTTTAGTTTAATACTTACATATGCAAAATTTAGTATGCTCAACTATACATACACTTTAGTTTTCATACTTACATAAGCAGATTTAGTATGCTCAACTATACTCCACTTTGTTTAATATTTACAATGAAAATTTAGTATGTTCAACTATACATATCACTTTAGTTTACATACTTACATTGCAGATTTAGTATGCCTCAACTATACATAATACTTTAGTTTACATACTACATATGAAATTTAGTATGCTCAACTATACATACCCCTTAGTTTTAAAATACTTACGATGAACATTTAGTATGTTCAACTATACATATCACTTTAGTTTAATATTTTCTATGCAATTTAGTATGCTCAACTGTACATATCACTTTAGTTTACATATTACATATCAGATTTAGTATGCTCAACTTTCAATACATATATTTAAAGCCATTTATAAACATAATTCCCCAATTTGATATTTTTAAAATGCACAAGATGCTCCCATAAAAAAAATAATTCATGCAGATTAATACTAAAATAATTAGTAGATGCTCATATAAAATAATGTCCAACAGATGCTCTATATAAAAATAATGTCCAGCAGATGCTCATATAAAATAATGTCCAGAGATCCATATAAAAATGTCCAGTAGATCCATATAAAATAATTCCAGCAGATGCTCTATATAAAAAAAATGTCCAGAGATGCTCTATATAAAATAATGTCCAGCAGATGCTCTATATAAAATAATGTCCAGCAGATGCTCTATATAAAATAATGTCCAGCAGATGCTCATATATAAAATAATGTCCAGTAGATGCTCTATATAAAATAATGTCCCGCAGATGCTCTATATAAAATAATGTCCAGATGCTCATATATAAAATAATGTCCAGAGATGCTCAATATAAAATAATGTCCAGTAGATGCTCTAATAAATAATGTCCAGCAGATGCTCATATATAAAATAACGCAGATGCTCATATAAAATAATGTCCAGCAGATGCCATATAAAATAATGTCCAGAGATGCTCTATATAAATAATGTCCAAACAGATGCCTATATAAAATAATCCAGCAGATGTCATATATAAAATAATGGGCAGAGTGCCTATATAAAATAATGTCCAGCAGATGCCTCTTTTATAAAAAAAAATGTCAAGCAGAGTCATATATAAAAAAGTCCAGCAGATGCTATATATAAAATAATGTCAAGCAGATGCTCATATAAAAATGTCCAGCAGATGCTCTATATAAAATAATGTCAACAGATGCTATATATAAAAAATGTCCAGCAGATGCTCATATATAAAATAATGTCCAGCAGATATGAACATCAGTTAAAATATGAACAACAAGAGACGCAAGTTATAGTGTATCTGTAACTGTCGTTACTGTCTGTAACCACTTTTAGTGCGTTGTTGTTGTTGTTGTTGTTGTTGTTTTCAAACCCAGAATTATGAGTTTCATTTTTTTCTTGTCTGCGTGGGACAGGACCGGCTTTGTCAGACCAGAAACCTTTCCAACAAACACTAAGCATGTGTCCATGCTTAGTGCGTAGACTCTACTGGAGAGTCTGCAATTTTAAGACTCATGGCCCGTGCAATCGACCCGATGCTGTTCAGGTTAGGTTTTCATTTAGCCTACAAAGAAAAGAAATCCTTGGCCTTAAGTGAATTGAAAACGGGGCTGCATCGAGCCTTTGAGTTTTTCCAAGTGTTATATTTGTAATTCAACAAAATTGTATTAATGTATTATTGTAACAGAAAAATTCACCAAAAATATGGACACTGCAATGAAATAAAAACATAGACAAAAAACAAGTTACAAAACTTTTAGGGAAAGGGTTAAAAGGAATGGAATAGTAAATATATTTGAATATCAAGTGTTTTATGTGACCACAAGTTGATGTGTTTTGAATATCAAAGTTTTTTATATGTGACCACAAGTTGAAAAGTGTTTTGACATGTAATTTAGTTTTATTGACCACGAGTTGATGTGTTTGAATATCAAGTGTTTTATGAACAAGTTGATGTGTTTGAATATCGTTTTATGATTTGTGAAAACCACCGAGTTGATGTGTTTGAATATCAAAAGGTTTTGGTTTTAGTGTTTTTAAAACCACCCCAAATGATGTGTTTGAATATCAGGTTTTATGTGACCACAAGGGTTGGATGTGGGTGTTGAATATCAAGTGTTTATTTTGACTTTACAAGTTATGTGTTTGAATACAAGTGTTTTGCGACCACGAGTGATGTGTTTGAATATCAGTGTTTGCGACCACAAGTTGATGTTTTGAATATCAGTGTTTTAATGTGACCACAAGTTGATGTGTTTGAATATCAAGTTTGTGTTATGTGACCACGAGTTGGTGTGTTTGAGGTATGAAGGGGGTTACATGTTATTTACAGGATGGGAATATGCGTTTGTAAAGAAATTTTTAAGGAGTGCATAGAAGACATTGAGAAACAATGATACAAAATATTTTAGATCCTATTTTTTACTTAAAGGGAAAAGTTTTTGACCACTTGCAGGGAAAATTCAGCGGCAAGGGAATTAAATTGAGGAAAGATTTTCAATTTTATTAAAGAAGAAATATCATTAATCAAGATTAGATTTATCAATGCAATTTAAAAGTTATCAATGCAATTATTGTGCATATACATATTTTAAAAATAGAAAACATGAATGTTGACTGAGAGAAAAACAAACATAAAATATTTACAAAGACAAAAATATTAAAATCTATATGACAAGTTTAGAAGTTAGCTCTTATCAATAAACAAAACAGCATTCCAATTTTCCCTCTCGGTCGATAAGCTAAACTTAGTATACATCAGTTCCACATTTGTACAAAAAATGTATTTCATTTAATATATTTATATATATATATTTATATATAACTAGTACAAAATAGATTGATGGCACCTAGTCTTTATTTGTATATATCCAAAGGTATGTTTAGTTCTCTGAGAAACCTTAAAAATATGAATGTCAAATTTTCTTCATCCGTAGGTATTTGAATTTATTCAACCACCCACCAGGTGTAATGGGTTCCTAATGGGAACAAATAATATAATACTGCTCCCACAAGGCATGGCGTCGAGGTGACTAGTAGGGTAGAGAAGCTACC
This sequence comes from Arion vulgaris, assembly GCA_020796225.1. Lineage (NCBI taxonomy): Eukaryota > Metazoa > Mollusca > Gastropoda > Stylommatophora > Arionidae > Arion > Arion vulgaris. The sequence continues at coordinate 28,370,302 of CM036772.1, forward strand.
TAGTAAAACATAAATAATGCATACGTAAGAAATCCCCAGATGTTCTTGAGAAAAATTGAATTGGTAAAGGGCGATAACTTTAAAAGGCAACTTTTTCCGTTTTTAAATTGTTATCGTGTCTATTTATCCCCATGGTTAGCCCCTGCCGTTGCGCATGGAGCTTAATTTAATCGGTCTTCCCTTAGCTCTAGTAACGATTCTTGTTATTGTAGATGTTATTGGTGGTTGTTATTTATCCAAATTTAAAAGTCCAAAAACATCAGAAAGTTGTTTCGAGTATTTGGCAAGTCCTGATCAGGGAAAAGAACCATACCCGTTATGAAGGAATCATATTGTTAATGTTAAATTTTTACAAGAGTTAACCCTTCAGCCCTCTGAGCTGATATACTGGCTCAGGTACATTTCAAGATGACCCAACCCGTGTTCCAATGCGATATTTTTCATTCTGTAAAATTGGGAAGTCAAGGCGCCTCAACGTACCCTTTTCTGATTTTTACCTTTGGTTAATTCATTACATACAATATAAATACCATCAGGAAAAAAATTTACAAGTGAAGGATTAAGATTATCAAAAAGCTTAACTTTAATACGATCTCTAATAAGTATGGATGAGTCAATGTTTATGAATAGGAACTGTTAAATAGCATGAAATGAGAGTTGTTTATGAAAATAAATTGTTACAAAGAAGATTGATTCAAAAATGTATATGAATATGAAGATGTACTTATAGGATCGAGGCAATGTTCACATTACCTGGTTTTGCAAATTGATGGAAATATTAACAACCATTAGTCGTTTACAATGAGTCTGTTTCATATATATATATATATATATATATATATATATATATATTGAAAATGTGCAATAAAAGCAATTAATCATAGACAAGACTGGTGACATACTTTCAGAAAGTTGAAAGAGTACTTAAGGGTCTCTTAAAGTAGAGTTTAGGTGCTCGTCCTCGTGCTAAAGGACCAGGTTCGCTCCCCGTGAGACATCTGGATATTTATTCCCGAGGTCCCTAGTCTCAGTGAGTGAGATCGTTTTGTCCTATCGGAGACGACGATAAAAAAGTAGGTCCCGTGTTCAATTTGAGAACCTAAAAGAACCCCCCTTTCAGTTCAAAATCAAAAAGAGTAGGCTGGAAGCCTGCCCGGCAAAATTATAAGAATATTTTTTTTATTTCCATAAATATCTTCACCATCTTTAAATTAATCGGACCGTCACCGTTACGGAGTTCGGAACTATCTAAAATTTTCTGTGTAAGAAGAGATCGGACACATTTGGTTACTTTACTGAAGTGCAATGTCATATCAATCAATCAATCAATCAGAAGTGTAAATTTTAGAAATACATGTAAATTTTATGGAGTAAATGTAAATGTAGAGTAAATGAGAAAGAATGAGTGAATGTCTATGAAAAGGCATTGTAAATTGAGAATGTTTGAGTAAATGTATTAATATCATCATCGTGTTGTTGACTGGCATAGTGATAATGATCCACAAATCACTTCCCTGGTGTTTGCTATCAACTTCAGATGTTGACACCTTCTAGGCCATGAAGTCAGGTTATCCAAAATGTCTTCTCTCTGTCTTCCTTGTCTCGTCTCCCTTCATTTTACCCTTGTCACAATGTGTTTAAAACCTCCTCTTCTCTATCAAGTCCGAAATGAGGACTGTCTTATCTTATATTGACAAATAATATTTCTTTTAGTATTAGTAGGACGTGTTAAAATGAGAATATTTGATAAAAATATATATATATATGCATAGATGTTAAATGGAATAATAGATGAGTAAATATATATATGAACATATGTTAAATGGAATAATAGATGGGTAAATGTAAAAGTATACAAAACAATGTGATTAAATGAAATGGAATAATAGATGGAAATTTATTTAATTAATATGATGTAAAATTTAAATAAAATAATAAATGGGAAATTAATATATATAAAAATGGGTTAGTGGAATAATAGATGGGTAAATTGATATTCATAACTTATGTTAAATGGGAAAATAGATGAAAATGTATATATATAACTCTGCAATGCCGGTTCTAAGCCCGGATGAAAAGGAGGAGGATGTTGTGGGCCAGCTTCCATAAAAAAATGAAAGAGCACAGAAACTTGAAAAGACGCCATACTGCAAACCGACCAAACCAGTGGGGCGGGTGACCTAGTGCATCAATGACCGTTTCATGAAACGATTTGCAGAAATAGCAACCGACTCATTTAAATTTGGCTAAAACACACTAAAATTGGGTTTTGAATGTGAGAATGGATGACGGCTACAGAATCAGCCAAATTGCAGAAGAAATGAAGAGATACGAGCTGGACATACTGGGTTAAGGAGGGAGATGGTGAACAGATAGAAGAGTAGTTAGTGGGTTAACTCCTATATTCAGGAAAGATGGAGCATTTTGAAGGAGGTATATGATGACACTTGTAAGAAAAGAGCATGTTAGAATGGAACCCATCTAGTCGATAATTAGAGCAGGTACCAGGCATGTCAATATGACAATACTGCAGGGTTATACACCAACAAACGAGGCTGACGATAATAAGAAAGACACATTTTATGAGCAACTACAAGAACAAATTAACAAGAACCAAAACATGACCTGTTAGTAGTAATGGGAGACTTTAATTGTATAATGCTAAATGCACAAAATTGAAACTCATTGTGTATGTCCGTGCATACAGAGGCCAGATGTTGAAAAAGATCTAATTATGCATGGAATTGAAACTGAATTGAAAATTTACCCTACTAAAGAACAACTGGAATAGAAAGTCAAAGACACAAAATAATGAGGTAAAAGGAATATGCCTGAACTAAGAATAGGTTCGAGTTACTCAATGTGAAATGAAAAACATTGAAGACAAATGGACTAAGATAAGGACACTATTGCAGCAAATAGTAGCGCAGGATTAAAGACGAAGACAGAAAACCCTGGATAAGCGATGACACCTGAAATGTATTCAGAAAGAAGAAAGATGGGAAAAAGTGATATTTAATACTAAGATGCAAAGATGAAATAAACAAAGAGAATATAGACAAAAACAAGAATAAAAGCAGCTTTGAAGAGATAAAGAGCATATGTCAATGACTGGTCAAAGAAGGGGAAAGGCAGCTAAGATGGAAACAGTAAAATGCTATTTCAATACACTAAAACAACTTACTGAACTTTGTTTCAAAAGGGCCCAATCAAGAGTAAAAAGGGAAAGTTCAACATCGATACGAGCAGAAGAAAAGATGGGCAGAACATTTTTAAGAAATATTAAATAGACCCGATCACCAGACTACTCAAGTTTGACGAAGAGGCAAGAAACACTCCCTAACGAAGAAATGATAAGTGGCTGAGGTCAGGAGGCAATCAATTCCTTGATAAACAATAGGGGGGTGTACAACATTACGCAGAAATGCTCAAAGCGGCTGGATGATACAACTATTAGCCAGGGGTAAGAACATTTAATAAAGTATGGGAAGAAGAAACTGTTCCAGATCAATGGAAAAAGGGAATAATTGTTAAGATCCGAAAAAAGGTGATCTCAAAGATTGCAACAACTGGAGAGGATCACCCTATTATCAGTAATGACCAAGATTTCTGCAAAATCATTCTTAATAGAATCAACGGGGCAGTGGACAACCCGGAGAAGAACAATCTGGTTTTAACTGGGAGAAGCTGCTTAGACCAAATAATTTCCCTACGACTAATTTTGGAGGAACATATTGAGAAGCAACAACCACTCAAATAAACATTGATTTTAAAGTTTGATAGTCTACAAGAATCTCTAGGGGGAATATTCTGAGATGTTGGAATACCAGACAAAAAAAAAACATTATTAGAGCCTCTATGATGGTTACAGGGGCAGTTCGACTGATGGTGAACATCCACTGGTTTATGGTTTAAACCGGGGTAAAGCAAGGCTGTATTCTATCTCGCTATTTGTTTGGGGTGGGATTGACTGGGTGATGCGAAAATGTTGCAGGGGCGAAACTCATCGATTGGGTAGAAAATAGTCAACTAGAAGATTTTGATTTTGCAGATGATATTGTCTTGTTAAGTAGAAACAACCAAGATATGCAAAGAAAAAAAGACAACTTGTCATCTATAGCATCAAAAGTTTGACTGCAGATAAGCTATGAAAAACAAATATAATGAAGACACCCCATGGCAAGTAATGCAGATATCACACTGGGAAATTAAAAAGATAAAAATAACAGAGCAGTTCACCTATTTAGGTAGCAATTTTGATTGCACAGGAAATGTTAAAAAAAATTATGATACGAATTGGCAAAGCAACATCAGCTTTTAAAAAATCAATAAAATATGGAACTGCAAGTTATATAGTATTAAACAAAAAGAATTTTCAATTCAAATGTTGTATCAAAACTAACATATGCCAGCGGGGTTGGAAAATTACTAAAGATATAGAAAGCAAGTTGAATGCATTTGAAAATAGATGTCTGGAAAAAAAATGAATATAAATGGAATAATTACTAGAAGTGATGAAATCAGAGAAGTCTATCAACCACTAGTGACAACTGTTATAAGAAAGAGAAGATGGAGATATGTTGGCACACCTTGAGGAGAAATGATCAACGAATATCAAAGCAGGCATTGAAGTAGCAAGGTTCAAGAAAGAGAGGTCGACCATAAAGACCCTGAAAAGAACTTTTTCTGAGACAGGCAGGAAATATCAGTCTCAGTTCTATGGAGGAGATTGAGCGAGTGCCCGGATAGAGCGGTATGGAGAAATTATTTGCAGGCCCCATGTAACGTATAACGGAGAGAGGAATTATTAAATGTATATATATAGTAATAAAAATAGAAGTAAATGTGAAATAAAATTTAAAGAAAAAGTAAAATGTGTATATATAATTATTAAATGAAATAATAGAAATGTAATAAATGTTTTTAAAAATGAATTGGGAAAGTGTTAAATGTATGATGTGTGAGAATTGTTTATGAAAATAGACAGCTACATAGAATTAGGAATCAAAATGTACACAAATATGAAGATATACTTACGAGGTTCGAGATTAATTTCAGCTGAAGCTTTTATGTAAGAATGGATGAGAAATATTTGAATTAGACGTTTGCAATGCAATCATGTATCATCATCAAATATCTTGTCCTAAAACTCTCACCCCAACAGTCCTCCGGAATTTCTCTCTCATAGGCCAGATGTCCTGCCCCTGCAGCCGCATTTTCAGACCATCAATAAACCTGAATCCATCTTCTGTGGTCTTCCTCTTCTCTTGCCGGTATGCCTCCTTCCCCTGATGGTCTTTCCCGCCTTTCATATCTTTTTTATGTCCAAAATATTTTCCCAAATTTTTTTCTTATTTGAATAGACAGTTTTTGATTTTGAATTCTTTTGGATAGATCTATTTGTTTCTTCTCTTCCAAGATATAGAAATCATGTATACATGAACCAATATAAGATACTTGCACGGGAGACAAAATTAATCATAAACAAGAACAGGTTACAGACGTTATAGGAAGTGTAAAATGGAAGAATACATGTGTAAATGTGTATTAATAAAAAGTGTTAAATGTGAGAAAGAATAAGTGAATGTGTATGAATAAGAATTGTTAAATGTGAGAATGTTTGAGTAAATATGTTTAAATAAATAGTGTAAAATGGAAGAATAAATGAGCAAATATGTATGATTGAGAAGTGGGGTCAACGGCGCAATTCTAGGGACAACGGCGCAATTCTAGTGACAACGGCCCAAGTCTAGGGACAACGTCGCAATTCTAGGGACAACATCGTGCCAGGTTTTGTGAGCTGGCACTATTCAAGATTCTACCCCGTCTCCACGTGGTGACCCATACAGACAGCGGTTCTTGTCTGGTTAAGCGGGTAGGGATTGAGGGAGCGCTACTCTGGTATAAGTAGTGATGCAGACGCAGTTACGTTGGATGAGATCCGCTCGCAACACAGACGAGCAGAATCCCAGAGTGATTATTAATGACTATATCTTCCGGCCGAGGAAAAAATCTAAACAAATAAACATAAAGGGATGAAGGTTGCATCCAGAGAAGAGACGTGGGCCCACACGGGGCCAAATTAGGATGCCCTGAGGTAGGGGCTCGAATTGAGTGACATGTCCTGATAGTCTCGAAACATAGTAAATGTGACCACAGTGAGAAACCTGAAAAACACGGTGAGCAGGCACCAAAGTAAGCCGAACACGCATACGGACGACATACAGGTGAGCCCACCTGTGGGGCAGACATGCACGGTACTGATGATAAAGCGACGAAAAGATGTGTCGAACGTAGGGGTAAGCGGAGAACCCAAAAAAAGACAGGTAACCTGGACAGATGACGTTCAACAACCCGGGAGGGTAGGTTTCTAAGGGTAGCTACCCTCAAAGACAATTACCCTGCAGGTCGACTGGGGACAGCCAATTGCTGACGGAGAGCGAACCCCGTAAACGCTGGTTGAAATTGGACACATCGCCGAAGGATAAGCACCAGAGCTCCAAATGGCACTGAAGATGTGACGTATCACACCCGTTCTAGGTGCAGGATGTTTATAAATCACAATAAGGATGATCAACATGACCGAAAAGGACGATCGAGAAGAAGAAGAAAGTAAGATTAAGAAGTGATAACATGTGTGATGAGATCGAAGTTTGTATGAAGATGAAAAGCTATATATAAATATGGACTAAACAAAAATGTATACGACAATGAAGATATACTTACGAGGTTTGAGTGCAGTAGCTGCACGAACTGTATTCAAGAATTGAAGAGAAAGATTTACATTCATTAGAAGTTAGCAATGCTAGCATGTGTACATATACATATTTAATAAGATTAGGAAACATTAATGTTGACTGAGAGAAATACAAACATATATAATATTTTCACCAACATTGAGTACACATATGTTTCAGTTTCAGTTTATAAAATCTTCATTACACTCCGGACACGTCCATAGGTGATCCGATCTCCTTGGCAATGTATGTAACAGCATCCAGCGACTTATCGTACCAATACTATTGTGATTGATGAGCCTACTCACGTACCTGTTATGCTGTTCTTTTCTTTCTACTCCAATCTTCAAACCCAGCCCCTGCAATCTAGTAGTTGATGTGGATTGGTTTAAATGAAAATCTTCTTTGCGCCCATACACTATGAGGGCGTTCAAAATATCAGCTCTATCCATTGGTTGACGCACTGATATGGTGGCAGATTCAGCCAGTCTGTATGCGCTCTCATTGCCAACGACACCCATGTGCCCCGGAACGAAGATAAGTGTAATTCTGCAAATTGTTCATGTTTGTAATGATTCAGTCCATTTCCTGCTCCCCGATCCAACTTCCACCTTGCAGATCATACTCAATGAATCACTCAGAATGCAGGGATGAGTATAATTTTGTGATTCCATCCATGGTAGTGATTTAGTCACAGCCAGTACCTACATTGTCATGCTTCTTGTTGTCAGACGAAAAGAACCACTCTCTTCCTTTACCATTCTGTCACATGAGCTTGCATAGAAGACCCATGCGGACTTTTCGTGGCGAACTACTGATCCATTCGTGTAAATCACAACGTCAACTTCATTGCAGTTTTCATCAATGAAGGTTTTCACGTCTGCATCCAACGCCACGGGATTCCTCTTTCAGCAGACTTTGTCAAATTTAACAATGGTTGAAAAAGTGTTCCCGTATATTGAAGGTATATCCCATTATTCCACAAGGTCGCTATTTGTGATTCCGCCTACCAGCTGAACAGCCACCCACGACTTGCCCCACTTTAACTGATTTCCACAACTGGTGCTGAGCAACTCGTGCAAATAGGTATGCTAGACAAGATTAAAAATTAGCTCTGTCAGGTAATTTTCAAAGCAGTCTTCCAATCCATCTAGACCGATAATCTATTTTTAGCATACTTCCATATTCCACATGTACACATTATTTTGACTATATTCTTATATACATTTATAAATTAGCTTCATTGTCTGTAATACCACATTTTAGGGCGATGTAGGGCAGGGAGGGGGAGAGACATTAGTCTGTGGAATTTAATAGTCGCATGGCTAGTGTAGTCGTCACGACACAGTTCAGATTAAGATTTATTTCTTTGTGCCCTCTACAGAAATACGTTTTGACCTTATCGAGGATTGAACCGTGTCTCACGCATGGGAAACGTTCTAAACCGTTAGACAAGGCATTCAACATACTCTTCCTCTTCTTCTCTTCCACCATTTACTTCTTTATAGAAGTGTTGGGGGAGGAGGCGTAGTGATCTTGTGTGCGCTTGTTGTAAGGCACTTTATAAGCTGATATTCATTTTTGTGTGGCAGATCTTGATGTCGTCACTCCATCTTTTGCGTGGTCTTCCTCTTTGTACTCATTATATTTTTCTATGTCGCTCTCTGTGGTGGGCGAGATACCAGGGCATTCTTGTCAGGTGTCCAAACCATTTAATCTCTTGTTCGTTTATGAATTGCATGACTGGTTTCACATCCAGTCTTCTGATTTCTTCATTTCTAATTTTGTCTCTTATTGTTACACCTGCAACTGTTCTCTCTCTCTTTTCTCGGATCATTCTTCACAGCCAATTTTATCATTCTTTTTGTGATATATAATTGGTCCTTTGACAAGAACGGAGTGATCTACGTCGGGACGATTGTGCGCCCATGGTGACTAGGCTCGCCTTTCAGTCAGCTTTTTATTTACTAGGATGAACTTTCCCTAGAGTACGATCCTTTCTGTCATGTCAGCCCGGATCTTTGCCTTTTCGATCAGTTTTGCCGTATATTTGGGCTTTGTGATCTACGCCAAGACAGTGAGTTACGCTGTTATGCACTTTCTGACTGTGAGGTCGTTCCGGATTAGAAACATTTCTCGGGGCCAAAAAGCTTGTCCTTGGACTGCGTCTTATTCGTATAAAACACCGTGTAAAGTATCGGCCTTCGCCAATGTTCAGATCAGGACAGCCTGTCAGATCTTTACATTGTCGACCTTTCTTTCCGTTCACTTTTGAGTTTGATCCGGAGAAGAAACATTCTCAGCCTTTTCTAGAAGCGCGTTGCTACGTGGCAATTTGCAGTTAACCTCGGAAGACACCGGCCTGGGGCCAAGCACAAAGAATGTAGAGGGTCGTTTCAATCGGCTCTAGCAACGCAACTGAGGATTTTGCGCTCGCCACCATCACCCGCCCCAGTTCTTCCGGGAATGTTAGTTGTGACTGCAATAGTACCTTGCCCGGTGCCCCAAGGCTGGCAGTTCCCCTAGGCATCACCCACTTCAGTTCTTCCGGGTATGTTAATTGTTATCGCAACAGTACCTTGCACGGTTTTCTCAGGAGGGTAGTTTCGTTATGCACTAAAACGCAACTTTTTGTTTTGCGCTCGGCAAACCATGCCCAGTACATGTATCTGCACCAGGCCACCGATGCGGAGTCAGCTGCAATCTTCCCTTGTACCTACACGAGGGTAGACTTTATTCGTTACGCATCCGACTTATTTATTGTTGCCCCCGAGCTGGCAATGTTTACCCCCTCCTCAAGGCTTTGAGTTTCGCCCTAAGTGGGCACACGTTTTGTCACTGGATGCACCTCTCATCCTTTCATGTTTACTAGTCTCCCCATCGGAAGAGAAACTGGTAATTTGTGTCGGGACCTTTGACATACACGTCGAGCTCGTGTATGGAGTCTCCTGCTGCAGAGATTACGATTTGCGTTCGGCCCTTACTCCGAGGGAGTGGGGATTATGTCAGAGACGTTTCGCTGCTGCTTCTTTTTGTTCCGGAACTTGGGCAATATTTTGTTGAACATCGGTCAGGAGATCTGTGCCTTTTGTTCGTATGGATCTGCATTTCTTTTTCGTACTTGCACTGCTACCACTAACAGTAGCTCTCCCGATCCCCCCCTCATTAACCTGACTGGAAGCAAAGTCTGTTTCCCTTGTCACCACGGGAAGGTAAGGGACAGGGTCTTGATTAGTGGCGGCTGACTAATCCTGACCCACCACCTCATGCGCCTTTGACCCCCGCATCTGTTCTAAGACACCTCATCTCTGTTGTTATGTTTTTTCGGTCCTTAGCTGCTGTTATTGGAAATGTTTCACACTGGTAACATAGTGTTGACCAGAAAATCGTTCTTATGAGATTTGCTTTAGTTGTTAGCGGTATCTCTTTATGTGACAAAAGTGGTGTTAACTGTCCCAGTACCTGGTTAGCTTTTGTGCAACAATTGCTGATCTCTCTATCAAAACTTCCATCTATAATTACCATTCCACATACAATGATGTATATATTGATGAATTGATGAAGAAAGATTTACAATCATTAGTCTAATTACAATCAATATACATATGTAACCATGCCATTGAGTTGTAGAAATACAATCAAGTATTACATATGTAACCATGCTATTAGTCGATAGAAATACAATCAAGTATACATTACCATGCTCATATCGCTGAAATACAATCGATACTTTATGTAACATGCTCATTAATCTTAGTAATGACATCAATACAATGTAACATGCTCATTAGTCGCTGAAATGCAATCAAGATACATATTACAATGCCATTAGTTGCTAGAAATCAATCAAGTATATATATGTAACCTGCTCATTAGTCGCTAGAAATGCAATCAAGTATACATATGTAACCATGCTCATTAGTCGCTAGAAATGCAATCAAGTATACATATGTAACCATGCTCATTAGTCGCTAGAAATACAATCAAGTATACATATGTAACCATGCTCATTAGTCGCTAGAAATGCAATCAAGTATACATATGTAACCATGCTCATTAGTCGCTAGAAATACAATCAAGTATACATATGTAACCATGCGGGCCTGGAGAGGAGGGGATAGAGGAGGGCATTCATTCTCGTTAAATATATTTGTAGAAGGTGAAGGTTATATAAATTAGAATAAATGAGATGATATTTGAGACGCTTGGCTGGAGAAGTATAGGGTGGCCGTTATACTTTCTGTCAGAGCGTCTGACGAGGTAGGTGTTCGTGTCGAACTACCTATTTGTAGTACCGTGTTATTCCAGCACGGACGTTAATGACGCTTACGAGTTATTAAGTGTCAATATTTGTTCAAGGATGACAGTTGTCGACTGCCTACATCTTTGCCACGAGGTCCCTTCACCAGCTGCAGCAATCTACGGGTTCGCAGGATGCGTTTGCAGATGAGTCATTTATTGTTTTTCGACGACTGCTGCGGTAATAAAGTCTTATGTTTGCGCTCTTTCACGTATGTCTAGCTCGACCAACCTTCTTGCGATTTGCGTTTAGCATCGCGTCTTGACCTCTAGCTCTCTATGCGTTCCTTGGTGACGTCATTAACCCACGTCATATACTCTTTTACATTTTGCTTGCGTTCTTAGTTGTGCAACCTTTTGGTGTGCAAACGTCTATATTCCATTTACAAGCTCTGTGTTATCATCGCCTGTCTGTTATGTCGTCTCTTTGTGTTTCTTTCAGCCCCTACCATACATTTACTTATAAATGAGACACTTGCAGCGAGACAAATTATTAATCATAGACAAAAACAGATTTTTTAGGATGTGTAAAATGTGAAAAATAACGTGTGACCGATTGTTTAATGTGAGCAAGAATGAATGTATTGTATTTGAATATGGGAGGGGTTTGAATAGAAAAATGGATTAGTAAATGTGTATTAATAGAGCGTTTTAAATATTAGAACATTTGGGTAAATGTGTATCAATAATTATGTTAATGGGAGAATAGATGGGTAAATGTGTATAAATAATTATGTTAATGGGAGAATAGATGAGTAAATGTGTATGAATGAGAAGTGTTAAAATATATGGCAAGTGCGAAGTGTTTTTGAAAATGAAAAGCTACATTAAAGGATTGATTGAAAAATATATACGAATATGAAGATATACTTACTATTAGGCGCTCTACTATCTGCACCAACTACATTCACAACTGATGAGGAAAAAATGCATTCGTTAGATGTTAGCAAGGCACACATGTATACAAATACATAGATTAGATTAGAACGCATCAATGATGACTTAGATAAATACTAACACTCATATTATTTTCAAAGGCAAGGAATACAAATATAAAACTGAACTTAAACAATTTAATTATGAGATTTATTCATACGCATAATACATGATATAACGATTGCTATTAAGCAACCTTTTTAGTTTTACAAAGATTGCTGAAGCTCAGATTCTTCTTCAAACTCTCCATATCGACCACTTGTCAACCACGCTGTGTGATTTGTATGTGATCCAAGCCTAAGAGCGCTGTTACGTTGTGCCAGTGATGCGCCTACAAGTAGGCCAGCACATCTTATTTCTGCGCTGCTTTTTTTTTACTAGGGTAGCATCCCTAGGGTCTACATCAGTCGTCTCTTACGACATGCATTGTAGGTTGTAGTGGTACTATTCTTTGCTTCCCTTGCGGGCCCTGGTACCACACGAGCGGCTGAAGCACATATGATATGCAGGAAAACACAATTGAATATTTATATTTAGTTTAGTTTAGTCGTTGGGTCATCATCACTGCACATCGAACCAATTAGTCCATAAGTGCTCCGATCTCCCCTCAGTATTTTCCTCGGCGTGTGGCGACTAACAACACCGGTTCTTTGTTGGTTTACTATTCTTCTGTGGCTACCAGCATAGCGTTCTTGTCTAGCTACACCACACTTGACTTTGTATTCTTGCAGTCTGGTTAGTGTTGTAGATTCACCACTATTACGTGAATCATGTACACGTCCTCTCTCCCTTAGGGAATTTGTAATATAAGCATGGTCTATTGCTTGCCCGCTTTGTAGCGCAGCCATACCTACATGCCTATCCGCAGGTTCATTCCCCGTTACACCTGCATGCGAATATATATATATATAAAATTAAGTAGTAGAATGTTCCCTGCGAAACGTTGCTTTCATCACAGCCCGTCTGAAATAAAATTCTTGTCTCTAGCAAGTTCTCCCGCCTCTTCCAGCGTCATATTCAATTTGTTATTGATATCCTGCTGCCACCTTGATCTAGGTCATCCCTTGCCTCGTACTCCAGGAACCATACCTTCCATTACTGTCCTGTCCAGGTCACTGTGACGTTTAACGTGGCCAAAATATTTCATCGACCGCGACATGCAGTTATTTATGAGCCAATGTTCCTCGATATGCAGGTCTTGTAGTTTGTCCTTGTTTTTTTTTCTCTTCTCTGTCTAGAATAATCTACGAATTGTATACATATCTATGAAGACAAGTTCTGCATGTCACATTTGTATGGGTACATTTAAATGTCAACTTTGTGTAGGTAACTATACATATAAATGTAGAATTGACAACTATATACTTCACTATATTGTTGACAATTGATTCTATAGAAGAAAAGTTCGGTCATGTCTTGAATAACGGACACATATATTTTGATCAAGATATCAAACCATCCAACAACTGTCCGTTGGAAATAAATAAAGAGGTGGATCCGCTTTTCGACTTTCCGTTTTATGTGACGAAGATAATGTGAGCACACTGTAACAACACTTGAGAAACGAATGAGAGAAGAAGGCTATGTAATTTTTGGACTGTGATACTGGACACATACCCAAATAGAAGAGCGCAGAAAGCGGAACATAGCACAAGAAGATGCAGAGATTATAAGCATAAACACACTGATTGTTTCTCGGTAAAGAATACATCTGATAGGCAATAATCCAACTTGAATAAATACCAACAAATAAGGTATGATATAGTGTGTCGTATCGTTACGGTTATATTCAACCTCTTCACAGCAGTATGTCAACATATTAACCATGAAGAAACGTTGCCATGATTGGAATAACTATTAACGAGAACGGAAGATACACTCTGCAATAATATGAATAATTACACACGAGTACATACGAAACGTTGTACTGATACATACAATCACATATGAAAATATATGAATAGTCTTGTAATGATAGATATAATCACACATGAAAATATATGATTAACGTTACAATGATAGAAACAATCACATATGAGAATATGTGAATAACGTTGTAATGATATACAAATTGTATATAAATATACAACTGATAAACTGCATATTTATTCCAATTCTCTGCTATCAGTACCAAACATGTCCCCTGACTAAGACACATGAAAGAAAGATTACAACATGTGAAATGAGATATCTACAAATAGCTGTCAACGTTGCAAGGCGAGATAGAGTGAGAAACGAGAATATCAGAAGCATCGTTGGTACTATACCATGCATACAGTACATCTAGAAGCAAAGAATCAAGTGGTTCGGCCATCTAATGAGAATGGAACTATATTTACTACCATCACGTGCCTACAATAATCGACACTCAGGGCGCAGAGCATGAGGCAGGCCAAGAACACGATGGATAGATAACATCTCTGAGTCCCTGCGAAAGCATGAACTGACAACGTCAAGCGCAACATACCTGGCACAAGATGAAAACTAACTCTCCCACGCCGCTTCACGGCAATGGCAAGATGTAGGAATTAGGCAATAAATGAATATGAAAAGATGAAGATATTTGAATAACGCTGTAATGATAGACAAAATAGACACATATGGGAACATATGAATAACATTGCAATGAGTTTTGAATAACTAATGATTCAAGAATAAATTTTAAACAACGTTAAACATTTAATTGTGAATATTTACAAACAAGGAAGGATGAATGCGAAAAGTATGATACGAATTTCAAGTGATATGTACGAGACTGGATGAGAACATGTCTATACATATAGCGAGTTACATTTCAGTATGGATTAGTAATAATGTGTACCAATACGAATTTCTGCTTACCAGGTTCAATTTTGTTCCCTAAGCGAATTTCTAAAGCTGCATTCGAGATTGGATGAGAACGGTTTACAATTATTAGACATAAGCAACTCAAGCATGTAAACATATATACATTTATTATATAACATTTAGCAGAAATGTAAATTAAGTGCTACATAAGACATAATGTATATTTGAAAAGATAATGAAAACAAAGAAGTTGTGCTCGATGAAATCTAAAGTCCATTCTGTTAATTAATATTCAACTAAATATTCTCGTCACCATCCAGGTCATCCTTAATAAGTAGTCAAACCAATTTCTCCTCCAGGCTCTAGTCCGTGCTGTAGTACATATCCGAATTAAAGAAATTTGGAATTCTCACGAGATCACTGTCGCAATATGAACGACTAGAACGCTTTGCATGAATCAATGCATGTTGTACAGTCCTTATGGTTCACTAGAGATACTCTCATTGTCAGAATGGAATATATGGTTAGCATTGTGTCACTTTGTTTCCATCATGCCATCGAATAAACCAAAGGATATATATGGATTACCGCGGATCACAGACAATTACTGCACAAGAAACTTCTTCTTCTTCTTCTTTTGTCGTCACACTGCTACCGGGTTGTTGCCCAGTGTCCTGGTTTTCTGTTTTTGTCTTGCGCTGTTCTGGTGGCTTGTGTGATTGTTATCTTTGCTCTTTCACAGGATTCTGCTATGCCATCTAACCATCTTTTCCGTGGTCTTACTCTTGCCTTCTTTCCCGATGTTCTGTTGTAGAAGACTCTGTATACTGTGGAGTTTGGATGCATTCTTATTAAGTGGCCAAACCACTTCATTCTTTGTTTCTCTATGTAATTCAAGCAAGGTTTTGTGCCAACTTTCTTTCTTATGCAGATGTTGGTGATTCTGTCTTTTCTTGTGTTGTTGGTAACTTTTCGCAGGCAACGCATTTTACATGTAGTTATTTTTGTGACTGCGCTTTGCTCAATGTCCATGTTTGGCTCTGGTAACTTATTGGTTATTGGTTATTGGTTATTAAACTGACGTCATTGCACTCCGGGCAGACCCATAGGTGCTCAGTCTCCCCCAACAGATATCGAAGAGTATGCATACTGATGGTTCCTGTGGCTCGCTGATTAAACACACCTCTCACTCTGCCTCTCAGGCATCCAGTTCGACTTGAACAACGGGTAACTCCAAACTGATTAAATCGCTTGATCGATTCAACATCGATTTTAGTGTCCTCATCCAATAGAGAGTCGCGAAGAGACCGAAGAATATTCCCCTTATCCATATTCAACTCCCCAACAATCGATGCTGTTGATGCAAGCCTGTCCGCTCTCTCATTATCGTAAACACCCCCATGCCCAGGACAGTATATCCACGTAAGCCTCTGAAGGTTAGAACAACTTCTATAGACGACATCCACTCACACCGAAACCTGCCCCTCTGGATCTTGTGAAGCATCGACTGAGAGTCAGAGACAACAACTGCCCCAGTAAATGAAGTCCCAGAAATCCAATGGAGGGCAGCAGTAACGGCCTCAACCTCCATCCTCATACTAGAAGTAGTTGTCCTGTATGCCCCACTTCGCTCTGCAACAACCCTACCATGCACATAAGCCAAGAAACCCCAGCCGGATTTCTCACCACGTTGAACCGACCCATCCTTCACAATGGGGGTATCTCTAGTGCAGCCCAGAACTATACGCATACCTTCATTCTGAACCCGTTCGAGTCATTAACATTGTGATCTTGATATCGTAAGAATTCCGAGTCCGTAATCTACCACTGTCTGGTAACACAAAGTAGGTATAAAAATGCTGTTGATCATCTGTTGCTTAGCTGACTGTGAAATTTGTGGGTGCCTTAACAATGGGGCTAGCTGGTAGGTTACAGCATTTGTTTTTTGCACTCTAGCCTCTATCTCTCTTTCCAGTTTTCCGTCTTCTGTGAATATGCTTCCTAAGTATTTGAATTCTTTCACTTGGTTTATTTTAGTGCATTGACATGGATGTCTAGATTATTATGTT
Source organism: Arion vulgaris (assembly GCA_020796225.1). NCBI lineage: Eukaryota > Metazoa > Mollusca > Gastropoda > Stylommatophora > Arionidae > Arion > Arion vulgaris. Next base: position 28,387,130 of record CM036772.1, read on the forward strand.
TTCTTTCCATATTCATTATTTCTGTTTTAGTGTTGTTGATTTTCATACAAAAAACTTAAGAATACTAAAGGATGGATCCTGATAGATTGCATGGTGGCTAACTGCTGCAATGTTATCATTGCTCTTGAAAGATAATACGAAAGTTAAGGCAACACAAAGATACAACTCGCAAATAAGAACTGACAGCCGCTAACGCATGGGATGATGATAATGATGCTGATGTTATATCGATGAATCTATGAATCTTGATGAGAAGTTAGAATGGGGTTTCCTGACTAGCAAGAAAAGTATTGTCGTAAGTATACATTTGTTACCGGACATCTTTGAAAAAATGATCTAGTTGATTAAGCAAGCATTGAAACTGAAACTGAGCATAGTGTGAATGTTAGTCTAATTCTTAACTATATATATATATATATATCAATGTTATTATTCTGATTAACCTGGGTCGGCGATGTGCATTTTGAACCATCTCTTTTAATAGCAGAATGCAGAACAAATCAGTTCATTTATTTACACGAGGCAGTTATATTGTTATAAATAATGTATGAAACAATGAACAAGGAATCAATATCATTGAAAGCCGCAGAGATGTGGTTTTACAGAAGAACGGTGAAAATTCTATGGACAGCGAAGAAAACAAATGATTGGGTTTTTAAATAGGCCTGCACAGAAAGAAACCTTATCAAAAGAATAAGAATCAGACAATCAAGAATCTTCAGGCACATAATCCGAAGATGCGGTTTAGAACATTTGGTGACGCCAGGTAAAATTCAGGGAAGGAGAGATTGTGGAAGGCAGATAAGAAGATGTTGGATGGTTTGACATCGTGGTTCAACAAAAGATCGACGTGCTAACTGCCCCAAGGAGAGAGAGAGTTGTAGAGAAACATGATCGCCTATGACGGCATGTATAGCACTTGATTGATTGAATTATAAGTAAACGTATAGGCATACTGTAGTAAAAGTGTTATCACCATCATGTATGGTCTTTGTGCAACGTTTCTCTATTCAAAGTCCGTCTGAACAATTCACGAGATCTAGCCAGCTCTTCTATCTAAACAATCGTTATGGTTAACGTATCTTTACTGTCATGTTTCAAACGTCATCCTGGCCGTCTATTGTCTCGACTTCGAGGAACCATATCTTCCATTACTTTATATTCTAAACTAGTAAGACGCTTAATATGACCACACTATTTCAGTGACCAGGACTTTATTTTGTTTATGATCTAACAGACAGCGATGGTCAGTTCTAGTAGACTGACTATATTTCTCATGTTCCTTGCCCAGAGCTTGAAAAGAGTTTTTAAGTACCACTTTGTTTCAAAAGATTGCAACTTATTCATTTATTTGTGTGTAGTGGTCCATGATTCACATCCATTTGTTGCAACATGGAACAAAATGTATTGTCCTCAATCAAAGTGAGATGTACGAGATTTACTTGTGTTTTATTCTCATCCTTTATTTGCTCTAATGCTGTTTTGCCTGACAGCGTCAGTATAAGAAGAGATTTATAGACTGGATATTTGTATGCTCTTCATAAATAGTGTTTTTCACAGCATAATAAATAGTATTCATATTTTATTTTCTGAATATGAATAACAATTTATCAGGTCCACCTTTTGCTTGGATGTCTTTTCTGCTTTATGTTATTGAAATTAGCATACACAGATGCAACCTCCTTATGTGATAATTAGAGACGATTTCATGATAATAGACTGTACTCACCGGTTACGGTTGCACAAGCCAACAACACAGTCAAACTGAATATTGCAAGCATCTGCATGATGAATAGTTTCTGTAATAATACAAGAAGAAAGAAAACGTATATTTTCGTTAATAATATCTTTATTCAAAAGAGAAGAGATAAAGACTAAGACAAAAATTTGAATGAATTAAAGAAACATAACTTCCTGTGTAAAATGAGGGTCTCTAAGATTAACTGTAATTGGGCCAACAGAGGATGGTAAAGTTGCATTAAATAAACATATAGCAGATTCATGTTGAAGTTGAATAAAGTGAACAACGATTATGATATGAATACTCAAACCTGATGCCTTGCAGAGCGACTGGTGATAGTTAAAGACTGACGGAGAGCAAACCCAGTACACGCTGGCTAAAACCGGACACATCGCCGAAGGATAAGCACTAGAGCTTCAAATGGCGATAAAGATGTGACGAAACACACTCATGCTAACTAAGGCTGCATGAATCTGATTACCATATGAATAACAAGCTGTACAGAGGGACGGAGTCCCTAAAGACAACAGCAGAATGTGTGGGAAGTCTGGTGCATCAGTCTAGGCGGGATCAGAGATACAAAGAGAGAGAAAAATACTACAAAACAATTCATACATTGTTGGCATGAGAATATAGTTACAGTTATAACCCTGAGTCTCTAAGTATGAGATAGAATGAAGAAAGTTACCATGATCTAAGAAGGGATAAATTCACACTGAAACAAGAAGATATACATTCACTATAAAGCAACAAGTAATAAATTGACTTTGAGACAAGAAGAGACTGGTAACATTAATTATGCAGTTACAGCTACAACTCTGTGTTTCAAGGTGAGTCACTACTGGACAATAAACAAGCAAAGATAAATTCATCTTAAGTAAAGAATGTATAGATTCATTTAAAAGGGTTTAAAAGCCGACGGATTGACTTCATTGCACCGGGTTCTACCCAATATGTCTCAGTCCCTCTCCGCAGAAATTGCACGCCACCTGCGTAGAGCACTGCACAAAGCATGAACTCCGTAGCTCTGGCAACAGTCCTAGGGATTTGGGAAAAATGCACTTGTGAACAGAACTGCGTGGTCCAGATTCGAACCAACGATCTTCGACTCGCAAGGCAAGGGTTTAACCACTAAGCCACAGAGACCAAATTAATTATGAAACAAGAAGGGATACATTCAATATGAACAAAATACGGATTCATTATGAGAAAATAAGAAATAAAGTTGTAATGAAACAATAAACGCAAGATGAACAAAGAAGTAACATATTAACGATGTAAAAGAATACCAAAATGGTCAGGAATTTAAAATGGATAAATTTTTGTAATAAGAGAGTATAAACTTGGTGGGTGTTTATTTGGAGAGATATGAATTCCGTACATAATTGTACATAAGCTACCTAGTCACATCTGACTGAATGAACAATCTTTGAAGCAATAAGGACTCGCAGCTTCTCTTTCATTGTTAGTGTCATTTCATTGTCATTTCAGTCAGTGGAAAAGCATATATGTGCTTTTGAATACAAGTGTTACAGAATAGTCATTCGTATGTCATGGACAGCGAAGAGAACAAATAGATCTATCCAGAAAGAACTAAAAATCAAAGAGAACTACCTAATGTTACGAATAAGAATGAGAAAATATAGATATTTTGGACATATAAAAACACGAAGGCTGGAGAAGAACATAACATTGAAGGAGGCATACCGGCAAAGAGAAGAAGAGGAAGACCACGAGAAGATGGATTCAGGATGTAACTGGTGGTTTGAACATGACGGCTGCAGAAGCGTGACATCTGGACTACGAGAAAGAGAAATTCCGGAGGACTGTTGGGGTGGCAAAGTTCTGCTCAAGAAAAGCTATTTGATGATGATCATGAGTTTCTCTTTTATGTGTTATTGAAAACTGTTCCGCAAATGGATTGCCAGGAACAGGACTATGCCAGGAGTTGGCATATGCCATCAGAGACTATATGAGTAACACGTTCTAAGAGAGGTTAAGTTGGGAATGAGAGCTCATCCTCAACACAACTCCCACCTAAGACAAGACATAGAACACAACATGAAGACGTATACTTACCTAGTCCAAAGTCAGATGTGGAGACGATGGCCTGAAGTAATCGTGATTACCCAGAGTAAATCAACAGCTCATTACAGTCTCCTTATATACATTTCCCACAGTATCTGACGTAATAAGTGATATCAGGCAGACATGAACCACATTAACTTGAAGATGGCCTGCGTCTTTGTATTCTTCTCAACTTTCCTTTATTCAACTGTCACAAATCAAACTGCGTGCCCTCAGTTTCAATCACCACAACAAGCAATTCCCATTACATGATTATTATCTCGACCAATTTTATCAATATTTAATTATTATTATTATATTCTGACTCTACGGTATCGTCTGCTGCATCATTTATCTTTTCCTTCTATATTGATTATCTAACATCTCGAACGTATCTATAATTAGTATGCTCAATTATAATGAATGTCCCAGATGTGGGGGGAAATACGCACATCTTCCAAAGAATTCCTTTATAACCATATAATATATTTTATTTCTGTGTGAAATCTGAGTAAGGAATGTCTATTGTTATTGTGATATTATTATAGCTGTTCATCAATAATCTTGTCCTGAGAAGAACTTTACCACTCCAACATTCTTTTGGTATTTCTATCTCTCATAGGTCATACGTCCCCCCGACTCTGCAGCCGGAATGTTAAAATCATCAGTTACATCATGTATCCATATTCTCCATTGTCTTCCTCTTTTCCTCTTTACCGGTATGCCTCCTTCCATTATCGTCTTCTCCAGCCCTTCGTGTCTTTTTATATGTCCAAAATATCGCAATTTTTGCTTTCTTACTTTTAGCATTATCCAGTTTTCTTTGATTTTAAGTTCTTTCTGGGTAGATATATTTGTTCTCTTCTCTGTCCTTGATATACGGAGGACGCTTCTGTAACAATATTCAATAGTTGTTACATTTGATATTAGTGAGTATGCAGCAATCATTCCCCATGAGAAAGGCTAGTTCATATGATCCTTCTAAAGCACAGGGCAAAATCTGACAGGGATTCAGTAAGCCAAGTTGAACATTTTAATGGTGGTCTCTGTGGCTAAATTTTTAAGCTGTTGTCAACAATTTTCAGGTCTTCGTTAGTAATGGTAGTTTTGTAAGGACATTTACTTTGGCCAGTGTCAATAATATCTCCATCGACATACATTAATTAAGGTAATTAACAGATTTTTATACATAAGTTAGTAGTTTGTTTGTTCCTTTTTGTGCCAAAGGCAGCACATAGGGCAGAGGTTTTAGATCTCCAATATACATAAGTAGAGAACATTTTTCAGTAAATGAAGAATAACTAACGAAATCTTACACAGATGCAATAAAGAAAATCAAAACCATAAGAAAAATGTCTCTAATATTGAAATGCGAATCTCTACAAGAACACTTGCAAAACACGTATAAACAAAGTACTATAGTTTTACAAAATACAGAAACAGTGACGATAAACAGCAACATTTCGACCAAAAGGCCTTTATCAAACAAACGACACAACAGGAGTGACGAATTATAGAGAACACTTACAAATGGACGATAACGGAAACATGCAAATGTATCTAATGAACTGGGAATAAAAACGAATAACGAAATGAGTGCAACGAAAACCAAAAATGGAAAAGAAGCTTCCCCCTTTTACAAGAACACTAAACGTGCATTATACAACATAATCTTTCTTTCAACATTATGCTAGCAGTGCCAAACCTGGCAGCTGACATATTACTTCCAGTCTCTTCTTATTACTCCCAGCATTCTGCGTAGACACTTCATCTCTGCCGTGTTATGAAATTATATTTCCACTAATAATAGCCGTCCATCGCAAGCGATGATGACAACAATCTCAGACGTGTACTGTTGCACCTCTCTGGTGTGTGCGGAGGTGACTGTAGAGTCCAATCCTAGAACAGAATCCCCGACCACAGGTGGGGCATACATGATCAGGTTAGACATGTGCGTGTTGTGTGCTCTGTCTTTTCGCGCTGCTCGTTTTCTCTGTGACTCAACAATACGATGATTCTCAGCTATTCGGGTTCCTCTTTGTTGTTACAGCGCCACATTTGGCGATCTTGCGCAAGTGACTCCCAGCACGTATTGTCTATATCGAAGCATTCCAGAGACACTTTAAGAGTGTCTTTAAAGCGTTTTTCCGTCCACCAGCTAAACGTCCGCCCCCAAGCTCACCATACATCAACTGTTTTGGGATGCGTTTATCAGGCATTCGAGCAACGTGACCGACCCATCTCAGTTGGGCCTTCTGCAACAGGGTGTTGACGCTTGGGATCTTTGCTCTTGTGAGGACTTCGCTGTCTGGAATTTTGTCCTGCCAGTTTATTTTTAGTATTCTGCGTAGACAGCTTGTGTGAAAATGGTTTAATTTTCTTGCGTGTCTGCTATACACTGTCCATGTCTCGCTTGCGTACAGCAGCGTTGTTAGCACTATGGCCTGGTAAACTTTCAGCTTGTGACTATGCTTATCCCTTCCGTTCCCACACAGTGACACGTAACCTTCCGAACGCAGCACTGGCTTTGGATATCCTATTGTGGACCTCAGAATCTATGTTTGCCGATCTGGATAGGAGGCTGCCAAGATAAGCAAAGTTGTCCGTTGACTGGAGACGCTGGTGTTTAATGTTGATGACTGGATCGTAATACTGTTCTCTAGGGCGGGCTGGAACATGACCTCTGTTTAAATTATAATTCCACTAATTGTAAGGGAATCATCATATATGGTTTTAAATATAAAATTAGAATTGAAGCATCACTCAACGCAGACCAACAAAATGAACTGCTCTTTGCTGACGACCAGTGTATATTCCATAATAATATTGAACAGCTTCAAGAACACACAAAATTACTCAACAATAGCTGCCTCAAATACAACATGAAGATCAACATTCAAAAGACAGAAGTCATGACTATAAGCAGAGAACATAAAGATATCAAAATACAAATAAATGACCAAACGCTAAAGCAGGTGAGAGAATTCAAATACCTTGGAAGTATCTTCACATCTGATAGTAGACTGGACAGAGAGATCGAAACTAGAATCCAGCAAGCCAACAACATTACATACCAGCTTACCCCAATTTTGAAACACCCAGCTATTCCAGTAGAGACTAAAAGACAGATTATAAATTCAATCTTTATACCAACACTGTGCTACCAGAGCCTAACATGGGCACTGACAAAAGAACAAGAAAGAAAATTACCACATGCGAAATGAGATGCCTGAGGAAAGCAGTAAATAAAACAAGAAGAGACCATATAAGAAATGAGGAAATTAGAAGAACAGTCGGAACAACACCTGCTATTAGATGTATTGAAAAACAGAGACTCAAATGGTTTGGCCACTTGTCAGAATGAACCCGAATACACCAGTTGCAAGAGCTACAACCTGAAAATGGAATCATCAAGAGGAAAGGGCAGACCAAGAAAAGATGGGTTGATGGAGTTACAGACATCTTAAAACTCCACAATACCACACCATATCAAGCGACCGAGCGTGCATTATCTCCGAAACCGATCATCAGTTAAACCTGCTACGCCTAGCGGCAAAAAAGCAGAGAAGGACAAAAGAAAGAAGAGAAATGAAGAAATCAGAAGAAGATTGGATGTGAAACCAGACATGCAATTCGTAGGCGGAACATAGGGCAGAGGTTTTAGATCTCCAATATACATAAGTAGAGAACATTTTTCAGTAAATGGAAGGATAACTAACGAAATCTTACACAGATGCAATAAAGAGAATCAAAACCATAAGAAAAATGTCTCTAATATTGAAATGCGAACCTCTACAAGAACACTAAACGTGCATTGTACAACATAATCTTTCTTTCAACATTATGCTAGCAGTGCCAAACCTGGCAACTGACATATTACTTCCAGTCTCTTCTTATTACTCCCAGCATTCTGCGTAGACACTTCATCTCTGTCGTGTTATGAAATTATATTTCCACTAATTGTAAGGGAATCATCATATATGGTTTTAAATATAAAATTAGAAATGAAGAAATCTGAAGAAGACTGGATGTGAAACCAGTCATGCAATTCATAAAAGAACAAAAGATTAAATGGTTTGGACACCTGACAAGAAAGTTCTGGTATCGCCTACCACAGAGAGCCACACAGAAAAAGCATAACGAGCACAAAGCAAAAAACCACGCAAAGATGGAGCGACGGCGTCAAGAACAGAAAATGAACAACAGCTTACAATGTGCTTTAGAACATGCACACACAATATCACTATATTTTAGTAATAGTTTGTCATACTTTAGTAATAGTTGTCATAGTTTAATAATAGTTTGTCATAGTTTAGTAATAGATTTGTCATAGTTTAGTAATAGTTTGTCATTGTTTAGTAATAGTTTGTCATAGTTTAGTAATAGTTGTCATAGTTTAGTAATAGTTGTCATAGTTTAGTAATAGTTTGTCATAGTTTAGTAATAGTTTGTCATAGTTTAGTAATAGTTGTCATAGTTTAGTAATAGTTGTCATGGTTAGTTTAGTAATAGTTTGTCATAGTTTAGTATTAGTTTTCATAGTTTGTAATAGTTTGTCATAGTTTAGTAATAGTTGTCATAGTTTAGTAATAGTTTGTCATAGTTTAGTAATAGTTTGTTATAGTTTAGTAATAGTTTGTCATAGTTTAGTAATCGTTGTAATAGTTTAGTAATATTATGTTATAGTTTAGTAATAGTTGTCATAGTTTAGTAACAGTTGTAATAGCTTAGTAATAGTTGTCATAGTTTAGTAATAGTTGTAATAGTTTAGTAATAGTTTGTCATAGTTTAGTAATAGTTGTAATAGTTTAGTAATAGTTTGTCATAGTTTAGTAATAGTTGCCTTAGTTTAGTAATGGGCATAATTTTGTTTAAAGTTGTCATATTTTGTAATAGTTTGTCATAGTTTAGTAATAGTTCTTTGTTTAGTAATAGTTGTCAATTTGTAAAAGTTGTCATAGTTTTGTTATAGTTTGTTATAGTTTAGTAATAGTTATCATAATTTAATAATAGTTGTCATAGTTTAGTGATAGTTGTCATAATTTAGTAATAGGTAACCATAGTTTAGTGATAGTTTATCATAGTTTAGTAATAGTTTGCCATAGTTTAATAATGGTTTGTCATAGTTTAGTAAAGGTTTGTCAGAGTTTAGTAATAGTTGTCATAGTTTAGTAATAGTTTTCATAGTTTAGTAATAGTTTGTCAATGTGTAGTAATAGCTGTCATAGTTTAGTAATAGTTGTCATAGTTTAGTAATAGATTTGCATAATTTAGTAATAGCTGTCATAGTTTATTAATAGACTTGTCATAGTTTAGTAATAGTTGTCATAGTTTAGTAATAGTTGGCATAGTTTAGTAATAAATTTGTCATAGTTTAGTAATAGATTTGTCATAGTTTAGTCATAGATTTGTCATAGTTTAGTAATAGCTGTCATAGTTTAGTAATAGATTTGTCATAGTTTAGTAATAGATTTGTCATAGTTTAGTAATAGTTGTCATAGTTTAGTAATAGTTCATAGTTTGTAATAGTTTGTCAATGTGTAGTAATAGCTGTCATAGTTTAGTAATAGTTGTCATAGTTTAGTAATAGATTTGTCATAGTTTAGTAATAGCTGTTAGTTTATTAATAGTGATGTTTAGTAATAGTTGTCATAGTTTAGTAATAGTTGGCATAGTTTATAATAAATTGCTAGTTAGTAATAGATTTGTCATAGTTTAGTCATAGATTTGTCATAGTTTAGTAATAGCTGTCATAGTTTAGTAATAGATTTGTCATAGTTTAGTAATAGATTTGTCATAGTTTAGTAATAGTTGTCATAGTTTAGTAATAGCTGTCATAGTTTAGAAATATATTTGTCATAGTTTAGTAATAGTTGTCATAGTTTAGTAATAGATTTGTCATAGTTTAGTAATAGTTTGTCATAGTTTAGTAATAGATTTGTCATAGTTTAGTAATAGCTGTCATAGTTTAGTAATAGATTTGTCATAGTTTAGTAATAGATTTGTCATAGTTTAGTAATAGATTTGTCATAGTTTAGTAATAGATTTGTCATAGTTTAGTAATAGATTTGTCATAGTTTAGTAATAGTTGTCATAGTTGAAGTTATCCTTTTTTCTTTATTGAACACATTGCCTTTTTTTATTTCTCCCCTATCTACTTAAGCTCTCCTTCTGATATTTTGTTGAGGTAACATTTTGGTTGCTGGATTGTGTGTGTATTAATCTTCGTTGACTGTTTCCTATCGTTTGGTACATCATGATTTTTAGAATTGCATAGTCCCTAATTAGCAAGTCGCAAATTTGTGTGCAATTTGTCAGTGTGCAATTTATCGTTGTTTAATTCTCTGGCTTGTTTTCATAGCTAGTTTTCTTCTTTGTCCATATTGAAATTTTCTGGGGGTTTTTTCTTCAAATATCACTTTCTTAACTTCTTCTTCTTATGTTCGCTTTCTTTGAATTCATGTTTAGTAGGGCGCCTAGTATGACTCTTCTGGCTGATTTTTGCGTGAATGTTTGCTTTCCTTATTATCAGTGTTTTTCGCCATACAGGAGTGCCTTCTCCGACTTCAGAGGTACTTTCGTATCTAATTTAGAGTTATTCTATATTTGCAGTTATATTTTTGAAGAAGATATGTGATTGTGCTGTATAATCTTTGAAACGTTGTATATAATTGCATTAATATGAATCAATCGCCTCTTCATAACATACATGGACAACATAAGTAGTGAAGAAGGAATAGAGAAAGGAAATAATATTTCAGAACTTTTATTTGCAGATGACCAAGTGCTGATTTCAGAAAATGAAGAACCTCTCCAGAACCATTTGAGCTTAGTTAACATCAAGAGTGAGAAGTACAACATGAAAATAAATATAATAAAAACAGAGACAATGGCAATAAGTAGACAACCAGAAAACCTTACAATAAAACTCCAGAACGTAGACATAAAAAAAACAATTGAGGCCAAATACTTAGGAGCAATTTTCACAGCAGATGGAAGTATCGATAGCGAAATCAGCAATCGTTGCACAAAAGCTAACCAAGTACTGGGACAGTTAACACCACTGTTGTTACACAAAGAGATACGCTAACAACTAAAGCAAATCTCATAAGAACGATTTTCTGGCCAACACTATGTTACCAAACATGGCCAATAACAGCAGCTAATGAGCGGAAAATATAACGACAGAGATGAGGTGTCTTAGAAGAGTTGCAGGTGTGACAATAAGAGACAAAATTAAAAATGAAGAAATCAGGAGACTGGATGTGAAACCAGTTATGCAATTCATAAAAGAACTACAGATTAAATGGTTTTGACACCTGACCAGAATGCCCTGGTATCTCCTACCACAGAGAGCCGCACAGAAAAAATATAATGAGTACAAGGCAAGAGGAAGACCACGCAAAAGATGTAGCGACGGCATCAAGAACAGCCTTTCGAACATGAATATCAGCTTACAAAGTGCCTTAAAAAGCACACACAAGATCACTACGTTTCACCCCAACACTTCTATAAAAAGTAAATGGTGGAAGAGAAGAACAAGCACACACAAGATCACTACGTTTCACCCCAACTCTTCCATAAAAAGTAAATGGTGGAAGAGAAGAACAAGCACACACAAGATCACTACGTTTCACCCCAACACTTCCATAAAGAAGTAAATGGTGGAAGAGAAGAAGAACAAGCACACACAAGATCACTACATTTCACCCCAACTCTTCCATAAAGAAGTAAATGGTGGAAGAAGAAAAGCACACACAAGATCACTACGTTAAACACTTCTATAAAGTCAATGGTGGAAAGAAGCAAGACACACAAGATACTACGTTTCTCCCAACACTTCTTAGAAGAATGTGAGGAACAAGCCACACAAGATCACTAGCACCCCAATTTCATAATAGTAAATGGTGAAGAGAAGAACAAGCACACACAAGATCACTACGTTTCACAACTCTTCCATAAGAATAAATGGTGGAAGAGAAAAAAGCACACACAAGATCACTACGTTTCACCCCCAACACTTCTATAAGAAGTAAATGGTGGAAGAGAAGAACAAGCACACACAAGATCACTTAGTTTCACCCCCAACACTTCTATAAAGAAGTAAATGGTGGAAGAGAAGAAAAAGAAGAATAGCCTCTTATAGTTCACTGATTGCTGTATTACTTTCTGGTTTCCTCCATATTTCGTTTTCTGTATGCTTGATATTTTTGTCATATGTTTTATTAGAAGTTGATGCAGTGATAACGATGATGATACATGTAGATTTTTGTTGTGTTATACGGTCGATGTCACGGTACATTGGGCATTCTCATGAGTGCTCTGTAGATTTTTGTTGTGTTATACGGTCGATGTCACGGTACATTGGGCATTCTCATGAGTGCTCTGCAGATTTTTGTTGTGTTATACGGTCGATGTCACGGTACATTGGGCATTCTCATGAGTGCTCTGTAGATTTTTGTTGTGTTATACGGTCGATGTCACGGTACATTGGGTATTCTCATGAGTGTTCTGCAGATATTTGTTGTGTTATACGGTCGATGTCACGGTACATTGGGCATTCTCATGAGTGTTCTGCAGATTTCTGTTGTGTTATACGGTCGATGTCACGGTACATTGGGCATTCTCATGAGTGCTCTGCAGATTTTTGTTGTGTTATACGGTCGATGTCACGGTACATTGGGCATTCTCATGAGTGCTCTGTTCTACGCTGCAGCAGCCATCCTAAAGCTAATTTGCTCACATACCTATGAGAATATTTTGGACATATAAAAAGACATGAACGGCTGGAGAAGACCATCATGGAAGGAGACATACCGGCAAAGAGAAGAAGAGGAAAACCGCGGAGTAGATGGATTTTGGATGTAACTGATGGTATGAACTTGACGGCTGCAGAGTCAGGGCATCTGGCCTATGAGAGAAATTCCGGAGGACTGTTGGAGTGGCAAAGTTCTGCTCAGGATAAGATATTTGATGATGATGTTATGAGAAGTTGATTAGTATACCTTCTCTTTCTACCACAAAGATGACACTGTCTGGCATGTCCAAATTTAACTCCTAATTCTCGCATTTGTTCCAGTGTCTGAGACTCGCCCATATCACATAAATGAGAGTGTCTCATTGATGACTTCTGCTCTTTCTATAGTTCTGTCCGCTTGTGTCAGGACATTGTTTGCAAGAAAGTCAGCACGCTCGTTACCCTGAACTCCAGCATGTTCATGTGTCTGCAGCATAGTCATTTTCTTGAGATGTGATCTCTGAATGCTGTCCACCCATATCATGCGTAGACTTCCATACTCAATCCTGTGAAATATATTCAACGAGTCTGATCTGATAATCGAATAGGTTACCTGTTGCTCAGCCCTACACGAGAGAGTCCTCAAGGCAGCGATCATCTCCATAGTCATGCTCGATGCTGTTGTCTCGAAAACGCCGCAGTCCTCATGAAGTGTGCTACGTATCGTTGTGGCTTTTGCTTTTATTAACTTTTTATTAACTTTTTTCCCTTATCTGTGTTTTCAAATGATGTACGAACGGGGATTTCATACTCGAGTATCTGTAGATAAGTATTTGAGGATTCTAGAAAACACAGTTGTCATACACTGACAGTGAACCATGACATTTGTTCATCAGCAGACATTCTCTAGCCTTGAAGACATGGCATTATATAAAGTCAACATCCAGCTTCTATAAGAGTGTTTCGCTTTACCTTGTGCTTTCCCAACAACGACGACTATACAACTTGACAAATCAGATCCTATTCTAAAAGTGTTTTGCTTTACCTTGTGCTTTCCCAACAACGTCGACCATACAACTTGAGAAATCAGATCATATTCTAATAGTGTTTGCATTTAGCATAGATGCATTAGTCTGTGTGCTTATACATGAGAGACTACACAGCCACACACATACAGTCGCATATATCAATATAACACAAATACGTACAATATTAACCATTTACTTATACTTTTGTAGGATAGTTTTAACAACGCAAATCGTTTTCAATATGTACATCAACTTTAAGACTCTGTAAAATTATTACTGTCACCAAGCCTATTTAACATCTACACAGAGAAAATCTTCAAACAACTAGAGGGAATGCCAGGACTCAAGATCAATGGAAAAATAATAAATAACTTAAGATATGCAGATGACACAGTATTGGTAGCAGAAAATGAACAAGATCTACAAGAATTAGTGGACCAATTGGACATAACTAGCAAGGAATATGGATTAGACATTAACATACAGAAAACAAAAACTATGGTAATCAACAAGGAAATGGAAAAACCTAAAATGAATATAAAAATACATGGAGAATTACTACATCAAGTAAAAGCTACTCCTATCTCGGTCAGATGATAACAGATGATGGCAGATGTATAACTGAAATTAAAAGAGAATAGGAATGGCCAAGGATAATTTCAATAGTATGAGAAAGTTACTGACATCCAAACAAATCACAAACAGGCTAAAAATTAGAATGATCAAATGCTATATATATCCTATATTAATGTATGGCTCGAAACATGGACAATGAACAAGCAGTTAGAAGACAGAATTGATGCATTTGAGATGTGGATATATAGAAGAATAAGCAGAGTTTCATGGACAGAAAAACAGACAAATAAACAAGTTTTAGGAAAACTAGGCATGAAGAAACAATTATTAAGAGAAATAAAATTCAGACAAGTAAAGTATTTTGGGCACATAAAAGGCATGACACCATGATAAAACATTTACTAGAGGGGAAAGTTGAGGGAGAAGAGCAAGAGGAAGACCGAGAGATAAGTGGGAGGAAACTTTAAGAAATGGACAGGTTACAGTCTGGCAGTGTGCAACCCCAAGGCGAAAGACAGAGGATGCTGGAGATTCATTGCAGCCAACCTTCGATGTGGAGACGGCACCTGATGATGATGATGATGAAAATTATATACAATAACGCTTTACAACGTATACATACAATAAACTTATACACAATAACGTATACATACAATAAACTTATACACAATAACGTATACATACAATAAATTATACACAATAACGTATACATACAATCACTCAATAAATGTCTAAATCAGATAAATGCAGTGATTTTTATTTCTGTATCGAAATTATTGTTATTACAGAGTTTTTATTAAATCACTTGCAGTTTCTCCCGGGATCCAAAATTAGGAAAATCTTGTCTGTTTTCAAAACTTTGGGTAGATTTTTAGAGGAAAAGCTGGTTGAAAATGGTTCATCCGGTTCTCTAAATAAATAGTCAATATATTAGATAGAGTAAATCTTAATATAAAAATGTAATGGCAGTAGAAAGATAATACAAAATTACAATATAAACTTAACACTACAGATTGATGTACAAACAACTTTATTTTACACTTGCACCAATAGGGAAAATAAATAAAAACACCATATAATCTTCACGACTTATAAAAACACCATATAATCTTCACGACTTATAAAAACACCATATAATCTTTCTATTTAGCATGTGACATCTTGACGTTTAGGGCAGCAACAAATGCACTACATTTTTCTCTATTCGTGGCCTTCCTAGTGTTACAGTTGTGATTCATTTCTTTCAGTTCTTGTTTTGTCGTTTTCATCCAGGTTGTTTTTCTTGTCTGCCACGTTTTTTAACGTCTGGTGTCCATCTCAGTTGAGTTTTTGTGACAGAGTTAGTCTTCATGCGTACCACATCCTATCCATCTCCAGCTTCTTTTTGGATGATGGTACCCATATTCTCTTGCTGACACTGTACAAGCAGTTTTCGGTTAGAGATACTATTTGGTTAGAACAAGCGTAAGATCTTTCACAGAAAGGCTGTAAGGAAAAAATAAAGTTTGGACAAAAAATGTTCTGTCAATCTCTAACATTCTGATCCGTAAAGTTGATAGCACGCAGCCAGCTCTGGTATATATTAATCTTGCTCCTAATGCTGTATTGGACTGATTTCCAGATCATCTCACTAGTCATGAATGTACTTCCTGCCTTACTCAGTTTGATTATAATTGCAGATCCAGCACATTTTTTGGCTGATAACACTTCCAATAAATGTGAAGACAGTTGTATTTTGACGGATTTTAACTTAAGATTAGACTGTTGCCTGGTGGTCATGTTCAGAGTAATTATGAAGAGTATTCTATATCTCAGTTGCGCACGTTATGCGTACCGATATGTGCAGCCAGGCGGAAAAACCAAGAGAGAAACCCCAGTAGATACATCAATCAACACAGAACATGAGTTGTTAGTCTAAATACACTGAGATACATGTTTGGGAGGAGATCGGAGCAGTTATGGACATGTCCGATGTGCCATAAAGATGATCCTCAAATGAACAATAAACATTAATTATTTATATTTCTTCTGATTGATTTGAAGCCAAACCACATGCTGTACTAGTAAAGACGTCAAGACTTTTCTGGATAGCTTTATGTGCATGAGCTAGAAGCGCAATGTAATCTGCCAATTCTAGGTCTTACACGGTGGACGGGAGAGTCCATCAATCTCTTTCCTTATCCACAAATATGAAAGAGAAAAACACTTACCAAAGATTATTAAGTTGACTTTGCTGTAAAACACAAAAATAAGATAGGTTAATAACAGTTCTCACTAACAGTGGGAATTATATTCACATCTGATAGTAAACTGGACAGAGAAATCGAAACTAGAATCCGTCAAGATAAAACATTACACACCAACTTATCCCAAACTTCAACCATCCAGCAATTCCAGTAGAGGTTAAAAGATAGATTATAAATGCAATCTTTATACCAACACTGTGCTACCAGTGCTAAACATGGGCACTGACTAAAGAGCAAGAAAGGAAAATTAATACCTGTGAAATGAAAGGCTTGAGTAAAGCTGTAAAAAAAACAAGAAGTGATCATATAAGAGATGAGAAAATTAGAACAACAGCCGGAACGACACCTGTTATTAGATTAATTGAAAAGAGACTCAAATGGTTTGACCACTTGGTGAGAATGAACCAGAATACACCAGTTGCAAGAACGTACACCATGAAAATGGAATCATCAAGAGGAAGGAAAGACCAAGAAAAAGGTGGATTGATGGGGTTACAGACATCTTAAAACTACACAATACCACAGCATATCAAGCGATCCAGTATGCACTATCTCGAAAAGTGATCATCAGTTAAACCTACGCCTAACGGCAAAAAAAGCAAAGAAGGACAAAAGAAAGAAGACTAAAAGTAACTTGCTAATATATTGAATATAAAAAACATGAATTTAAAGAATATCATAATCAGAATTGATATACGGTACGTAAGCATAAAGTTATCCAAAAAAATGTCTTAACCACTTATCATCAAGGTGCGTATCCTTTATAGGACGTTGCTCTTTTTGCAGCGCATCTGAAATTCACTCTGTCTCAAGCCAGTTCACCCACTTCGTCGATGGTCATATTCATGGTTTCTTTAATATCTTGTAGCTATCTTCTTCTTGGTCTGCCTCTGCATCCTGGGACCCTGCCCTCTAATATTGTTCTTTCCAGGCCATAGTGACGCTTAATGTGACCAAAGTATCTAATTTTTCTGTATAGTATGTTGTTTATCAGCCAATTCTCTTTAACATTTAGTTCTTTCAGGACATCAGTGTTCTTTCTTTTTTCTCTCCATAGTATTCGTAGGATCTTTCCGTAGCCTTTAATTTCGAAGGACTGGATTTTCTTATTTTTTGTGTGATGGTCCATGATTCACAACCATAAGTAGCCACTGGGAAAATGCATGTTCTCAATTTTTTTTATTTTATTTTTTTGCTGGTGTATTGCCACATGTTCTTCATTGTGTTTAACTTCTTGATTGCTATTGCCAATCTTCTTGAGATCTCGTTGGAGCAGTCACCGTTATTGGTAATTATTGAGCCCAGATATTGGTAGCTCTCTACACATTGGAGTTCTTCATTGTTTACTTGGATGTTAGGTGAGTCTTTTGCTTTGTCAGTTGACATTATTTGTGTCTTTTGTGTATTCAAATATAGATGTTGATCTTCACTATGCTTCTTGGTTGTCATGATTAGGTTTCTCAAACCCTCTTTGCTGGTGGATAATAATACTGTATCGTCTGCATATCTAAACTCTGGTATGAATTTGTCGCCTATATTTAGAGTGTCGTAATTCACATAGTTGGCATCGTCTTTTACATTCCTCATGATGTTCCCCGCATGTTAACCTCTAGTTAGCATTTAACTGTGAAATCATTTTTACATTAGAGGTGTAATCATTTTTAATTCTCATAAAATGGAAGGTGTGCAAGAAAAGGACAGATAACATATAATTTTAAAACTAAATTAAGAATGATCAATTTCAATGTTGTAGCAATACTAACATTTGTCAGCGAGTTTTAGAAAATTACTAAAGATATAGAAATTAAGTTGAATTCATTTGAAAATTGATGTGTGTGAAAATAATAAACATAAAATTGGAAGAATTTAGAAGTAATGAAATCAGAGAAATGTCTGGTCAACCACTAGCAACAACTGTTATAAGAAGGAGGAGATGAACATATGTTGGACACACCTTGAGAAGAAATGAACAAAGAATACTAAAGCATTAGGAGACAAAGGGTCCAAGGAGGAAAGGACGGTCTATGGAAACACTGAAACAAACTTTGTTGAGACAGACAATAATTTTTTCAAACCGAAGAATTACTTCATTCCACCGAGATTTACCCCATATAGCTTGGTACCTCTCCGAATAAATGGCACGCCACCTGTCGAGAGTATTGCACAAAGCACGAGCTCCGTAGCTCCGGCATCAATCCTAGGGTCACTGGAAAAAAGCATTCGTGAAGAGAACGGCGTGGTAAGGATTCAAACCCACGACGTTGGACTCGCAAGGCAAAGATATATATATGAGTGTCATTGAATTATAAACTACAGAACAACTAATTAATGTCTACATACAATCAGGGGTTGATGGTAATGTACAATATCCTCATATTTCTTCAAAAACTGCTTGGTCTGTTTCACTCGGTGAGTGATATGCATATTTTAAAATTATTTCTGATCTCATTGTAATTGCTTCGTAATTAGTGATTTTAAAAAAAGTTAATTGTATAGTAAAAGTTAAGTCCTTTACAGGACTTTGCGAATCAACCCAGCATTTTAACTCGGTTTGTGATTTCTCTAGGTATTATTACGTTCAGTAGTTTGTCTTTGCTTTCTGAACGGGTGATGCCATCGTCATTTTGTAGAAATCCAAGCGAAACAATTTGCAACCAAACCGTCCGCTGCTTGATTCGAACTCAGAACGTCGGGGTTAATAGACCGAGCTACTAACCCCTAGACCACAGACGCCATCAGAATCTTTACCTGAGTATAATTACTAACCACAACCATTATCTGCTGATTAATGAAATGTCTTGTACGTCTAACAAAGTGTTCATATCTGACAGTTCGCAGTTTCAAGCTCTGGATAGTGATGCCGATGCATACATGTTTTTAAGTCATCTTTACTGCTTGTTTCTGTTATAGCATTTGTGACATATCCACTATTCCTAGTCTGTACATTAACGACCATGACTACTGCACGCTGATTACGTTGTATTCATGATTTCCTTAGCTCAATGCTAACATTAGATTAAATGAGTCATTCGGGATGTGCACACTGTCACAAACCACTATTGTCTTAAACAGCATGTCTAAATTTACTTGAGCATGTTCATTGAATCGCTCAGTATACGCGCGTGTGTGAATTCATGTACACTCAACCACTCAAGAACCATTCAGTGACTTCATGAGTTTGATTGGTCAAGTCAAATCAGGAATGGTGAGACGAAACTAGGTGGAGATACGGGTGCATACAGGGATTAGAGACATTACCTTACTTTTTTGTCCCTGGACGCGCATGAGTCATGGGTAATGAACAAGCTGCTTGATTTGTTGGCATGGCTGCGATATCAGAGGGAACTGAAATGGACCAACATGACATTCTTAACGCATTGAGTCTTTCCGAACATGGTAGTTTCAGGGTTGTGAATCGCAGTTGCAGACCAGATTGAGGGTGATGGGTGTCGATATTGGTACAGCCCAAAATAACGACATTTCAAATATGAAAAAAAAAGATTAATCAATATCGTACTGGCTTGTTGTGCGCTGCACTGGGCGCTGCTGGATTTCTTGAAGCGGAGAACGGCGCACCTATAGACAAGTACTATAATGATAGAGTCCTCGTAAAACTGTTAACTGAAATCATGACGTACATGTCCTACCGTAGATTTTCTTACCATTACAAACAGATTTGATCAGAATATCCACTGATTCAGCCAGGGCCTGGTAATTTTTAACTTTGTATACATCGTTACTGCTAGACGCTATATCATGTAGTTCACTATCGGAAACGCCAGAACCAACACCAATAGCTTGACACAATATACCTTCCTTTTTTGCTTTCGATGCTGATACTTTGGCTGAAATGATATTTATAGACAGATAATATATAAAGTGTATAGTACTTGACTTCTTCTTCTTCTCCGTTATTATTCTCGCAATCATTAGATTATATCATAAATAGCTTTGGAGATAATCCTTTGGCTTTAAACTCCCTTTAATGACGTACCTGGAAACGCAGAGTTCCACCTATGTCTGAGTTCTCGACTCAATAACTCAATGAATATGCACAGGAAGGTCCGTGCTGGTTGTGTGAGTGGACAATGGCTGGAGTCTGTGTTAAGTTCGGGACTGCAAAGAGTCACCTTCATTTTCATAGCCTGATGTGTGGAGTCGAGAGGAATGAACGAGAAGACAGACTTGTAGGTACAGCTACAGCAGCATGCGGTGTATCAATGGATGAGGTTTATATTCTGAAGGCACCCAAACATCTCACTGACAGCTAAACAACGGATGATTATGATCAGCAGCAGAAAATGAGAATCATTATATGCAACACGTCATTGTCAATTGATATCAGAATGAGAGTCTTAAAGTGTAACATAGAACCAATACTGACATACGGATCCGAGTCATAGACAATAAACAAACCAATCGAAAAATCTCTGATGGCCACATAGATGTGATCTTACAGAAGAATAATGAGAATCCCAGAGAGTGTTTACATGGCTAATGTGGAGGTGCTGAATGTGGTCAAGTCACAGAGAAAGGTTGACATCAATATAAGAAAGAGGCAGTCATCCTTTTTCGGACATGTGATGAGAAAGGAGGTTTAGAACACATTGTAACAACTGGTAAAATCGAGTGGGGACGAGACAGAGGAAGAGAGAGAGCAAATATTGGATAGCCTGACTTCGTGGCACGGAAGATAGTCAACATCTGAGTTGATAGCAAACACCAGAGACAGAGATTTGCGGAAATCCATGATTGCCTACTCCAGCCGGCACGGCACCTGATAATGATGAAGATTAGCTTTAGATCATTCCTAGAGCATGTTAATACTGAAAGATATCAGTACATAGCACCCATGGAGATGGGGTTGTCGTTTGCTTGGTTAATTCTTATTATCTTTGTCTTTCTAATATGAATGTTTAGCCCTAGTTGTTAGAACCTTCGATCACGTGTGTTTAGCTTATCTTGCTTCTGGTTGTGCATGGGGCAGAAGGGCTATGTCATCAGCAAAAACCAGATCTTCCAGCTGCTCTATCTATCGTCAAATGAATTCCATTTCTTGTGGTAGTGGTTACTATTCAATTTATTGCCTTCTTAATTCAGTCTATAGACATTAAGAATAACGACGTTGGTGGAAGGTATCCCAGTCACACTTCTGTTTCTAATCCAATAGTGTCTGTCAGTTTACCCTCGTAAAGAACTCTACATTTCATATACATATTTGTTGCTCTTACTAAGTTAATAATTGTTCGTGGGATCACATAGTGTCATCACTTTCCAAAGGATTTCCCTATTAATGATCTCAAAAACCTTCCTATAATTCCCAGAACCGATATCATCACTAGATGCCGTGCCGGCTGGCATAGGCGATCATGGATCTCCACAAATCTCTGTCTCTGGAGTTGCTTGCATCTCAGATGTTGACGCTCTTCCGTGCCATGCAGTCAGGCTGTTCAAAATGTTTTCTCTCTGTCTTTCTCTGTATCGTTTTCTCTCGATTTTACCAGTTGTTACAATGTGTCCTAAAACTCCTTTTCTCATCACATGCCCTAAAAATGATGACTGCTTCTTTCTTATATCGATGATAAGCTTTCTCTGTGTCTTGACTTCATTCAGCACCTTCACATTAATCATTTTAGAATTCCAGTGGATTCTCATCATTCTTCTATAAAACCACATCTATGTGGACGTCAGAGATTTGTTGATATGTTTGTTTATTGTCCATGACTCGCATTTGTATGTCAGTATTGGTTTTATATAGCACTGTATAACTCTTATTCCATATATCAATTGACAATGAATTGTTGAATATAATGAATCTCATTTTCTGAAACATTGCTTTGGCTTGCCCTCTTCTGCTCTTTATTTCTGATCTGCATCTCCCATCTGATGATACCAGGACTCTGATGTACTTAAATCACTGAACTGTTGTCATCCTTCTAGTCATCTCTAGTCATTCTTCTTATTCACATTTATATTTTAGTTTATTTAGTATTCCTTGTTTGTATGTTTCCTTGAAAAAGACCTACGGACGAAAAGTGGGATTGTCGTTAGTTTTATTACTGAAATATTCATTCGTGCTTGCTTACGTGATACTATTTACATATCTTTGTCCTTAAACGCCAGTTTATTTAGTATTACCGCAGCCTCCCCACAGTTTTCTGGTCCGTTCTGACCACCTTAGACGTGTATGTTTCCGTACATCTCAATGACAGAAACTACAACGTTTTTCTCTTTCTCAGGCCCATATCAACACTTGTTAAAAACTCTGTGTATTTATATATGATCTGAGTCTAAGAGCGATTGTATGGTGTGCCAGTTATGCGCCTACAAGTAGGTCAGCATATCTGATTTCTGCGATGCTTTTATTTACTAGTGTAGCTTCACTAGATCTTACATGAGTCGCCTCTTACGAAACGCCTTGTGGGTCGCAGTGGCACTACTCTTTGCAGTCGCCTCTTACGAAACGCCTTGTGGGTCGCAGTGGCACTACTCTTTGCTTCCATTGAGGGCCCTGACACCACACAGGTGTAACGTTTTTAAAGGTTTTAAAACAAGTTTTTAACATGATTTTAACTATGATAGAAATACGTGTGTCTGGAATTGCATATGCATTATCTACTTAGATCCAGAAACACCTGGCACAATATCTGACTTACTTAGAGCAGGTTGTGTTGATTTGCCATCAGTGAATACAATCATAAGTCGAAAAGTGTTTTAGGACATTTTTCAATTCAGAAACTATAGCATCGATCCCACGATCTGTACGTGTGGTACTGCTTTGGTAATACGCTACATCCACAGCCTGCGAAGTAAATAAAATCTTACTAAATTACAATCGTACAGAATATGTTTGTTAAAGTGTAAACAAATTAAATATACTATCCATATTTGTATAGTTGAGGCTGCCAATCGACTGCAAAATTTATGTCAAATAGAAATGAATAGATCAGAATGTCAACAGACTAGAGATGTTGATTACAAAATAAATTGTTGCTTAGACTGAGTGGAAAACTTGCAGTACCTTGTAGCATTGCTGACAAATAGCAGGAATGCTATAAAAGAAATTAAAAGAAGGCTGAGCATTGCTTTTCGACACCTAAAAGAACTAACAAACCTATGGAAAGAAACTGACATAAGAACAAACTGAAGTGTTTAAGAGCCTGCGTTTTTTCCTTGGCAACATATGGTTGTGAGACATGGACCATTGACAAAGTGGCAGAGAAGAACATTAATGTCTTTGAATGTAAATGCTACAGATTAGCACTTAGAATATCATGCACAGAGAAAAGAATAAATACTAAAAAGAAGAAATATTAAAAAGAGTTGGCTATTAAAGAGCATACCATCCAGGAAAATTAAAAATTTCGGACACATCAAACAACATGAGTGCCTGGAGAAGATAATTTTAGAGGAATGGTGCCTGGAAGAAGAATGAGAGTAAGACCTAGAAGGCGATGGGTGCAAGATGTCATTGACGATCTGAGATTGACTGCTGCCAACGCCGGTCAACTTGTACAGAACAGAGAGTTTCTCAGGACTGATGTAATGGGAGCCAAGTTCCGGAAAAGACAAGCTACTTGATGATGATGAGACTGTTAACTAGCAGACTATATATGTTATCTAACGAAAACGTGAAGTTTAGAATATCAAGAAAAAAGATATATTGTTTAAGAGATCTACACTCTTAAATCTTTACCTAAATATTCTAAAGTCTGTCAGTATTGTAGAGTTCACAAAACATGCACAATAAAATATATATCTCATTTGAGTACAACCGTTGCTTTCATAAATTTGTATATCTTCGTGTTTTAGCTAGCACCTTCTGTCGCAAAGTTCTGTAGCTGAATTATTTACCATTGCTGTGTCAAGTGTGTTGCACATGTTATTGTAATACCATGATGTCTGAGTATTTCTTTGATGATTGTTGTCTTTCTGTCTCATGTTATTGTTTATATTTATCATTTACTTCAGTTTCAGTTTGGAATATCTTCATTGCACTTCGGACGTGTCCATCTGTGATCTGATCTCCTTCGCAATATCTCCAACAGCGTCCAGTGACTGGCCGTACCAGTTCGATCTTTTTTTATGAGCCTACTCATATACCTGCTATGATGTTTTTTTCTTGCTACTTCAATCTTCAAACCCAGCTCCTGCAATCTAATAGTTGACGTGGATTGGTTTAAGTGCAAATCATCTTTGCGGCCACACTCTATGAGGGCGTTCAAAATATCAGCTCTATTAATTGGCTGGCCCTCTGATGTGGTGGTTGAGCCAACCAGCCTGTCTGCTCTCTCATTGCCAACGACACCCATGTGTCCCGGAACGAAGATAAGTGTGAATCTGCAAATTATTGATGCTTGTAGTGATTCAGTTCATTGCCAGCGCACCGAACCAGCCTCCACCTTGCGGATCATACTCAATGAATCACTGAAAATGCACGCATGAATGTAGTTTTGGGACACCAGCCAGAATAGTGCAATAGTCTCCGCCAGTACCTCCATTGTCATGCTGCTTGTTGTCATACGAAATGCACCACTGGCCTCCTTTTACTTGTGTAAAACAGAACGTCAACTCAGTATTCTAACATGGTCGAAGTTAGATACAATATCGTTCAATATTCCACATAGTTTATCTCTATTGTGCCTTTTAAACCACGGTTATAATGTTCAACCAACTCATGTCAAGTAAAATCTTTAGCTATTTCCTGTAGCTATTTCCTGTAGCTCTTTCCGGGTCATTTCGTAAACTGTAAATCTCTCCCTACGAATAACTTTTCCGTTCATTTCTAGACTCCCTTTCTTTTGCTTTCACTGCTTACGCCAGGAAAGGGTCCTCTTTCTATATTCTCTCAGATGTTCTCGATCTGTCTCCTATCCAGCACTAGCGTATCACAAAGTATGAACCAGTTATTTACTTCATTTTTATGCTTACTTTTTCAAGATTATATATTACTTTTAATGTTTGTAGTAGGTCCATTTATTACATCTATATCATTTAGAAATAACTGATGTATATATATTCAATAACAATGTATACATTTAATGTTTGTGTTAGTTCCCATTTATTTACATCTATATCATTTAGAAATAACTGGATGTTACATATATTCAATAACAATGTATACATCTAATGTTTGTGTTAGTGCCCATTTATTTACATCTATATCATTTAGAAATAGCTGCTGATAATATATACTCAACAATAAAATATAATTTTAATAATATATAATTCATTGTCGTCATAACAATCAACATAAAAATAGGAATTACCGCCACCATTAATACAATAACCAACATTTTTAAAACCATCGCCATAAGTGTAATTGTGTTTACCTTCAGACATTCTGGAATATCGTTTGTCGTATGACATACTGATCTAGCGCGAGTGCCGAATGTGGATACAGCTAAATAACTCTCTTTGGGAACAGCTTCGCCGATTTGTCGTACGACCTTTAAGTTTTTTGGGAAATTCTCTTTTCCAATACTACCAGAGGCATCAATAGCAACACCGAGACACACAGTCTGACATTGTTCCTTCACTGAAACAACTTGACAGGGATGTTGATAATACATTATTTTTAATATAGCATCTGGATAGAATGTTTGATATTTGCTACAATATATACAAGTATTAGAAGATCATTTTAGAAGAAATGGTGTAGGAAGAAGAATAAAAGGAAGACATAGAAGTTGATGTGTTCAAGATGTCATTAGAAGTTGATGTGTTCAAGATGTCATTAGAAGTTGATGTGTTCAAGATGTCGTTAGAAGTCGATGTGTTCAAGATGTCGTTAGAAGTCGATGTGTTCAAGATGTCGTTAGAAGTCGATGTGTTCAAGATGTCATTAGAAGTCGATGTGTTCAAGATGTCATTAGAAGTCGATGTGTTCAAGATGTCGTTAGAACTCGATGTGTTCAAGATGTCATTAGAAGTCGATGTGTTCAAGATGTCGTTAGAAGCTTTTTCGATGTGTTCAAGGTGTCATTAGAAGTTGATGTTCAAGATGTCATTGAGTGATGTCATGCATTAGAAGTCGATGTGTTCAAGATGTCATTAGAAGTCGATGTGTTCAAGATGTCATTAGAAGTCGATGTGTTCAAGATGTCTTAGAAGTCGATGTGTTCTCAAGATGTCATTATAAGTTGATGTGTTCAAGATGTCATTAGAAGTCGATGTGTTCAAGATGTCATTAGAAGTCGATGTGTTCAAGATGCCATTAGAAGTCGATGTGTTCGATGAGCTGTCATATAGAAGTCGATGTGTTCAAGATGTCATTAGAAGTCGATGTGTTCAAGATGTCATTAGAAGTCAGATGTGGGGTTTTCAAGATGTCATTGTCGAGTCACGGAAGTGATGTTGGCTGAGCGGTCAACTTCATTAGAACGATGAGAGTTTTCAGGAAGGATGTCATGGTCAGCAAGTTCGAAGGTGACAAGCTTTTGATGATGATGATGATGATGGTGATGGTGATGGTGATGATGATGATGAGATGATGGGAGTGAGGTGATGATGATGATGATGATGTGTGGTGATGATGATGATGATGATAATGCAGAGCAGAGGCAGAGTCAATAAGAACAACGGCCGAAATGATCCTAGAGAGAAGAGGCACCACTCGCAACAAAGTCGTGATATTCACCGATGCTCTATCGATCATCACGGCACTCAAAGGCTTAGGCAAAACAGAGCTGAATGAGCTCAAAGCGACCATCGATGAACTAGCGCGCTCTCTTAAACGCACCGTCATTCAGTGGATACCATCACACTGTAATTTAAGCGGAAACGAAAAAGCCGACAAACTAGCTAAAGAAGGCGGGCGACTACCTCAAACTCATCTCGAGGTCAGCTATGAGGAAGCCAGAACAACCATCGGCTGGCACTACAGAGACAAATGGACAAAAGATCATCCTCACCACAACAACAACGATGGATACTATGGTCTGTCTCGTAGTGAACAAGTTGCCATACTTCGCCTCCGTACCGGCCACAAAAAACTCCGCGACCACATGTTTCACAAATTTAAAATTGGCACAACTAGCCTGTGCCCCTGCAAAAAGGCGGACATGACGGCAGAACACGTTCTGCAAGATTGTCAACTGATAGCAGTTATAAGAAAAGAAACCTGACCCCAAAACACAGAACTTCGCGAGAAGCTGTACGGCGGAACGGAGTCCCTTAAAAACACGGTAAAATTTATGAAAAAAGTTGGTTCATCGGTCTAGGTGCCGATCGCGAGAGAGATGTCATTAGAAGTCGATGTGTTCAAGATGTCATTAGAAGTCGGTGTGTTTAAGATGTCATTGTCGATCACGGAATGACTGCTGCTGACGCCGGTCAACGTGCAAGAACAGAGAGGTTTTTCAGGAAGGATGTCATGGCAGCCAAGTTTCGGAAGGGACAAGCTATTTGATGATGATGATGGTGATGATGATGATGATGGTGATGATGATATTAGAAGGCATGAAGTGTTAGCATACTACTCTACTATCAACTGATACATCATTATCATCAAATAGCTTGTACTGATCAGAACGTAGCCACCCTAACAGTACTTCTGAATTTCTTTCTCGCGTAGCCCAGTTGTACCGCCTCTACAGCCGTCTTCTTCTTTTCTTCTTTTGTCGTCACACTGCTACCGGGTTGTTCCCAGTGTCCGCACACTGCCACCGGGTTGTTCCCAGTGTCCGCACACTGCCAACGGGTTGTTGCTCAGTGTCCGCACACTGCCACCGGGTTGTTGCCCAGTGTTGTCACACTGCTACCGGGTTGTTCCCAGTGTCCGCACACTGCCACCTGGTTGTTACCCAGTGTCGTTACACTGCTACCGGGTTGTTCCCAGTGTCGTGGTTTTATGTTTTTGTCATGCGCTGTTCTGGTGGCTTGTGTGATTGTTATTTTTGCTCTTTCACAGGATTCTGCTATGCTATCTAACCATCTTTTCCGTGGTCTTCCTCTTGTCTTCATTCTTGATGTTATGTTGTAGAAGACTCTGAATATTGTGGAGTTTGGATGCATTATATATGCAGCCGTCACTCTCAAATAATCAGTTATACCCTAAATCCATTTTCTCCGTGGTCATCCAGTTCTTCTTTTGCCTGGGACTCTCTCTCTCTCTCACTCTCTCTCTCTTGCGTTCCCGACCTAGACTTATGAACCAACTTTTATCATGAATTTTACTGTGTTTCTAAGGGACCCCGTTCCGCCGTACAGCTTCTCGCGAAGCTCTGTGTTTTTAGGCCAGGTTTCTTTTCTTATGTCTGCTATCAGTTGACAATCTTGCAGAACATGCTCTGCCGTCATATCCGCCTTTTGCAAGGGCACAGGATAGTTGTGCCAATTTTAAATTTGTGAAACATGTGGGCGCGTAGCTTGTTGTGGCCGGTACGGAGGCGAAGTATGGCAACTTGTTCGCTACGAGACGGACCATAGTATCCGTCGCTGTTTGCCTGGGACTAATACTCTTCTTCTTCTTCTTCAATGATCCAGGGCACTGAGCTTTGCCCTTCGGCCCATCTGGGACTAATACAACTCAGTTATATTTGAAAAAGCAGAAATCAAAGCTGAATAATTTTTAGTTGTTTTTGTTTCGATTAGAAACTAAGATTAACACACACACACACACACATAACTAAGATTAACACACACACACACACACACATAACTAAGATTAACACACACACACACATAACTAATACAGAAGTACAAAACAAGTCCTCTACAAGCTGACTACTAAAAGCGGTCTGACAGAACAAATCTCATCTCATGAATATGTGTCCACCATTCTCTATGATATGTGTGTGCAGATTCTTGTTATATTTCAAATTGGTATGCTTGTGTACACTATTTGCTAGTCTAGCAAAATCTTGGTGTAAATGAGAAGAACAGAGTGATAACATAGATCAGCTACATTAGTGTAATAACACAACATGTAATACTTTACTTCCATTTCTGACCAGAGACCGACGTCGATATCAATGACCTGGTATATTTTAAGAAATAAACATATGCTTATCGACCTACCCTATCTGCTGTTATTCTTTAGAAGGGTACATCATGACTGTTTCATGATTTCCGTTTCAGTTTCTACAGTAGCCCGCTATGTTGTATTTGATCTCTCTTTCATATCTCTTATTGCACACGATAAACACACACATACAGTCTGAACATGTCTAAGTAAAGCTGTGGTTACTGCTTGTAATATCACTATGTTAGGACGGTGTAGGACAAGAGGGACATCATCAGACTGTAGAATTTAATGGTCGCATGGCTAGTACAATCGCCATGAAACTGTTCAACTTAGGATGTTTTCTTTATGCCGTCGACAGAAAAAACTCATTGGCTTTGCCGTGGATTGAACCGGGATCTCCCTCATAGGAGCCGCGCTCTAATCCATTCGACCGGACCAAAATTTTGATATGCTGCTAGTTATAAGTTCACAATGAAGTGAATATTTGATTAATGGTTGGACAGACATGAAGACATTTGATAGTGGTTGGACAGACATGAAGACATTTGATAATGGTTGGACAGACATGAAGACATTTGATAAAGGTTGGACAGACATGAAGAGATTTGATAGTGGTTGGACAGACATGAAGAGATTTGATAATGGTTGGACAGACATGAAGACATTTGATAATGGTTGGACAGACATGAAGACATTTGATAATGGTTGGACAGACATGAAGACATTTGATAGTGGTTGGACTGACATGAAGACATTTGATAATGGTTGGACAGACATGAAGACATTTGATAATGGTTGGACAGACATGAAGACATTTGATAATGGTTGGACAGACATGAAGACATTTGGCCAACTGACAGAACAGTTTTAACATAAATTATTGGTACTGGTCAACACTTTGATAGACACACCGATATACTGCATGTTGTTGTATTACAATGAACATTTAGTCTAGGCACTGGTCAATATTCTTATAGACACGTCGATATAATACTAGTTTGTTCTTCTGTTGTACATAGCTGTGACAAACTTGCAAAAATTACATTGGTCACTGGTCACTTATGTTGACACGACCACACAGATGTCAGAGTTGGTTGGTTACTGTGGTGTCCGTGATATTTAGGTCGCTTTGAAAAATGAGTTCTTTGGAGGTTTGCAACTAGTGTTCATCACTCTTCCTTACAGGTAAGTAAATGTATCTATCAGTTTCTAACCGTTAGTACTCTAATACAATTACTACATTAACATGTACAGGTCATCACCTGAAAATATGTCATTTCAAAGATGTTTAACATGTCAAAAACATCTCATATTTCTAAGCTTTAACTTTTTTGGTATGGGATGGTAAGTTCACTTCACTACTTCTTTTATTTCACAAATGCAGAAACTATATTAACGATTTCGACAGAACTGCATTGCATGCATATGTGTCAGTAAGTATCTATATCTTTATCAATTGCAAGAATAGTTTTTGTTGCTTAAATCTTACTACAGCAATGATCTAACCGATGGGCATATGTTCTGTTCATTTCTTAAATCTTACTACAGCAATGATCTAACCGATGGGCATATGCTCTGTTCATTTCTTAAATCTTACCTCAGCAATGATCTAACCGATGGGCATATGCTCTGTTCATTTCATTCAACCAATCCTCTAAGAAAATGTCATCGTCAAGACTACATCTACTTTATGGTTGTAAACACGTTTCACATTTTCAACTTTCAAAGATAAATTTAACTAAGAGGCAATCTATCGTAAAGTAAACTGACTGAGGAAAGAAACAATGCAATTAAGAATAACAGATACAATATTTTACAAATTAATGAAATCAGTTAACCCATTAATACCAAATGTCGAAACCTGTAGATAACCATCTGTCCCGTTTGACCATGTCATGCGGGCTGCGTCACGATTCTTTCATTGTCAAATTAGTTCTATAGTCCGTTCAACAACTCATGCCCACAGTCCAGTGCGAATTGTAGCAAAACTATCGATTCTACAGTAGCAAAACTTTGCACCCAATCTTAGAATTATACCGACGCAAATGTATGATGGAAGAAATTGCTATAAGAAACCTGGATTTTGTAATATAACGGTTTCCTTTGATGTTGGCGGCATATTTGGCGAGTCTGACACAGAATTTTAGTTTTTACAATAAACGCACCAATATGACATTTGATGTCAAGTCTCATTCAAAGGCGTATCATCCCACCTTATATATGGGGCCAATGTTGATACTTGCAA
Source organism: Arion vulgaris (assembly GCA_020796225.1). NCBI lineage: Eukaryota > Metazoa > Mollusca > Gastropoda > Stylommatophora > Arionidae > Arion > Arion vulgaris. Next base: position 28,418,737 of record CM036772.1, read on the forward strand.
TAGAGTCATGAAATAAACAAGAAATGTAGACATAGTTGTATTATTGTTTTTCAAATAAATAATTTACATTACAGTTAAAGTTAGCTTCCATGTCATAATGCCATCCCCCTTTCCCTTCCAGGCTTGGGACTGGCAATGGCGGAGCTACTTGGAGAGGTTCTCTTCAAATCGTTACTTCTTCGGTACAATGTTTAACATATGTGGTAGGGGGATATCACTACAATAAAATAGTTCTTTACTCTGGTTCGTGTATACTGTGGTACAGATCACCCATATGTGCCTGGGGTCAAAGGCGCATTGGGACAACGCCGCGTCAGGATTAGTGAGCTGGCACTAATCAAGATCCTACCCCACCTCAACGTGGTGACTCTGGTAACAGACATTGGTTCTTGTCTGGCTAAGAGGGTAGGGATTGATGGAGAGCTACTCTGGCGTGAGCAGGAATGCAGACACAGTCATGTTGGATGAGATCCGCCTTCAACACAGACGAGCTGAATATCAGAGTGACTATTAATGCACGTCTCTCCCGGCCGATAGGAAAAGCTGAACGGCTAACCATAAAGGGATGAGGTGTGCATCCAGAGGAGAGACGTGGGCCCGCGTGGAGCAAAACTTGGGCCCGAGATGAGTTGCATGTGGGTCCACATAGGGTGAAACTCGGAGTCCTGTGGTGGGGGCCCGAGTTGAGCCCCATGTCCGGACAGCCTAGAGGCTGGTAAATGTGAGCACGGTGATAAATGATGGAAATGTTGGGGAAGGCACCAGCACTGAGCGAGCACGCATGCGGACGATGCACGGGTAGGCCTGCCGGTGGTTAGACGTGCATGGCGCTGATGGTGAGGGAGCGTGGCAGGCGTAATGGTGAGCGGATCAACAAAAGGTGCCGAAAAACTGGAAAGCCCAGCAGAGGCTTGAATAATCCAGTGCGCGTTTCCGTTAGCAGCGAACTACTACTGCATTGTAGTTAGATTGGGGACAATCAAAAGCTAGCGGAGCAAACCGTACACAAAACTGGACTGAAGGAAAAGCAAGTAGTCCACAAAAAGACCGGCAACCTGGGCAGATGACTTTCAACAGCCCGAGAGGGTAGGTCGTCTAATGATCGCTAACTTAAAAGAAAATAGCAGCCTGCTGTCTTGCAGGTTGGTTGGGGACAGTCAAAGGCTGACGGAGAGCGAACCCAGTAAACGCGGGTTGAAATCAGACACCTCGCCGAAGGACAAACACTAGAGCTCCAAATGGTACCGAAGATTGTGACGTAAAACAAGCGTTCTTGGCAAAGGCTGTTTAATATATCACAATAAGAATGATCAAAATGGCCAAAAAGAACGATCCAGAGAGAGAGAGAGAGAGAGAGAGAGATGTGCCTCTTTGTGGAAATGCGCGTATAGTATTAATGACACATTTTACATTGTAATTTCAAACTCATTAGAAATGTTATATCAATGTCCGTTTTGAGAAGTCAACAAAATGACCCAATAGCCTCACACTAATTTCGGTATACGCCTTTAACTAAAAGTCCGTGTCGCACTTATGACGTCATTTAATTACCATGGTCAAGCCCGAGTCTATTTGGTGCATTGAAAATGCAAGAATTGTTTTTAAAAAATACGGATTTCGTCCTAAATGTTGCTATTTTTGTCTTCAGTGTATTAAATGGCTGTAAACATGAGTTTTCTCCAACCATGCCAACAAACGCGTTAAATATATAGCACAAAGAAGGCAACTTCTAGATGGTATGATTGTTTGAATGGCAAAACAATTTTTGTAGCGTCGGGAACGAGTGCAGTTTACATGCAAATTTTCAAGTTATTTCAAGTTTTTCAAATTGCTATAAAGATACAAATTTGTATCTGTGCCCATGACAAGTTGAACGGACAATAATTTTACGTTCACACATTGTGATATTGACTGGTGACATCAGTACAGTAACCAATAACCAATATGAGAAACGTATCGCTACTGTTTGTTTTTCATTAGAATAAATTGTAAAAAGTGTTTTGCTGATGTTTATGAGAATTAATAGAACATTTAACACTGGTAACACATACTTACCACTACCAGTACAGACTCCTTGTATAAGAGTATCCACTGATTCAACCAAGACTTGGTAATTACTGAATTTGTATACACCTTCACTACTAGAAGCTATGGCCTGTAGTTCTAGATCATCAACTGTTTTACCAACACCAACAACTTGAGACACTATACCTCCCGATTTTGCTTTCCCTGCTGATATTTTAGCTGGAATGATATTTACAAAAGACAAGTCATCAAATGTATAGTTAAACACTTAACATTTGTGTACGTTATTGTTGACTAAATCATCATATCACATTATATGTATCTTTAATGAACTGTATTCTTACCTTTCTATCATCCCTAGAACCCCTCCAATACGGACACAAAGATGTTAGAACATACACGCAATAGTTTCAACATATTTAGTTACTCTCACTCGAACACGGACACAAAGATATTAGAACATATAGTTTCTAACTACACGCAATAGTTTCAACACACTGTAGGAAAAGTTAATGGTTATACATAGAGTTCGTCTATACATTACGAATATCGTATAAGTGTACACCACGTCAGCCATATTCAGTGATCTTACAGTGAAAGAAACACTTAGGACAACCAAACAAATATACGTAGAGGGGAGCTAGACAGGCATACTAAGGTGAATGAAAAGAGATGGTTAATTAGTCAAAGATAGCTTTGGTCAGAAAATAATTGCAAATATTTGTTTGGTTTTGTTTTTTCGTTTTTTCGATCCAGAAGCACTTGAGCTTTCAGCTATTCGGCCGGGTGCCATGGACATCGTAACCCTTAGGTTCAGTGCCACGAGCACCGTAAATCTGGAGAACCTGTGGCTTTTCTGACAGGCCGCGGAATTTCACCGCACGCACAGGGGGCCTGCCACCCGTCGTCCAAAGCGCTACGAACACGCTGGGCAAAATATTTGTTTAGGTATTGCGCTCCAGAGATCCATTGAATGATTATTTTTATTATTGATATTATTATTATTATTATTATTATTTTAAAACGAAACAGCCAGTGTGAAATAGAATAAGTATACACTTATAAGAGACAAACGTTTATCATTATACGAGATGGGAATAGTGTTGTTAAGATACAGACAGGAGTATTTAATTTGAGAGTAGTATGTATACAAGAGACATATGTGTATATGTTGATAAGAGTGAGTAAAATACATGTTGATAAGAGTGAGTAAAATACATGTTGATAAGAGTGAGTAAAATACATGTTGATAAGAGTGAGTAAAATACATGTTGATAAGAGTGAGTAAAATACATGTTGATAAGAGTGAGTAAAATACATGTTGATAAGAGTGAGTAAAATACATGTTGATAAGAGTGAGTAAAATACATGTTGATAAGAGTGAGTAAAATACATGTTGATAAGAGTGAGTAAAATACATGTTGATAAGAGTGAGTAAAATACATGTTGGCAAGAGACGAAATTGATTGATTTATTGATAGAACCAATCTCATTACACTTAAATGAATAAACATGTGTGCACTGATTTCTTTCTTTACAAAGAGAAATCTCAGATACGTGCACGAACTGCAGCATCGGCTATTGTCACCGTCTTGCTGGCACAAGATGACACTTTGTACTGACAAGATATACACGTGTATGTTGACAAGAGAGTGTATAGTGACAAGAGCAGAAGTGTATAGTGACAAGAGCAGAAGTGTATAGTGACAAGGGCAGAAGTGTATAATGACAAGAGCAGAAGTGTATAGTGACAAGAGCAGAAGTGTATAGTGACAAGGGCAGAAGTGTATAGTGACAAGAGCAGAAGTGTATAGTGACAAGGGCAGAAGTGTATAGTGACAAGAGCAGAAGTGTATAGTGACAAGGGCAGAAGTGTATAGTGACAAGAGCAGAAGTGTATAGTGACAAGAGCAGAAGTGTATAGTGACAAGGGCAGAAGTGTATAATGACAAGGGCAGAAGTGTATAGTGACAAGGGCAGAAGTGTATAGTGACAAGAGCAGAAGTGTATATTGACAAGAGCAGAAGTGTATAATGACAAGGGCAGAAGTGTATAGTGACAAGAGCAGAAGTGTATAGTGACAAGAGCAGAAGTGTATAATGACAAGGGCAGAAGTGTATAATGACAAGAGCAGAAGTGTATAATGACAAGGGCAGAAGTGTATAATGACAAGAGCAGAAGTGTATAGTGACAAGAGCAGAAGTGTATAATGACGGCAGAAGTGTATAATGACAAGAGCAGAAGTGTATAATGACAAGGGCAGAAGTGTATAATGACAAGGGCAGAAGTGTATAGTGACAAGAGCAGAAGTATATAATGACAAGAGCAGAAGTGTATAGTGACAAGAGCAGAAGTGTATAATGACAAGAGCAGAAGTGTATAATGACAAGGGCAGAAGTGTATAGTGACAAGGGCAGAAGTGTATAATGACAAGGGCAGAAGTGTATAGTGACAAGAGCAGAAGTGTATAGTGACACATCCAGAAGTGTATAGTCACACATACGAGCAACCCCACAAAAGCAGCAGTGACATGGTTCTCTTTAAACAACCACATCGTCAACACTCCAACACCATCTGTGGTTTTATGTTCAGAGGTGGTGGAGCGATCTCAGTCTATGAAATACCTGGGGTTGCGTTTAGATCGTAGTCTAGCTTTTACGGAACACATAGCTCATGTGATAATGAAGGCGAGGAAAGGTTTGCTGGCGATGAGGGTAATGGCTGCGGCGGATTGTGAACAGCGCCATCTTTGTCTTTATACCAGGGTCTGGTCCTTTCTGTGCTTGAGTATGCGCTGGCGATCCTGACTCTCAGTCATAGTCAGATAGAACGACTGGAAAGAATACAGAACGAGGCGATGCGCATTATACTTGGTTGCACTAAAGACACGTCGTGCAGGGCGATGCGCTATCTCCTTGACTATCCTACTATGGAGTATAGAATACTGATGAGCCGTGCACAAGCATACCTTCGAGTCAATGCTGACACACAACATCCTCTGCACTTGGAAATAAAGAGACAAAAGGAAATAGGTTAAAAAGAGGAAAATCTTGGATGGGTCAGGCCGAGGACTGTATTGAACAGGTGTGTACACTTGAAGACATTGATCCGGTGAAGAATGGATACCAGTGCCAAGAGCAATCGCTACATCCTTTTCTGTATGCATCGAACTTGATAAAGAATGCAGGCAACGCAACCCACTTGTTGTGGAGGCAGAGGTTCAGGCATTAATTTCTGAGAACGCATCTGAGCATGATGTAATCATTTATACGGATGGTTCGGTGATTCGACATGTGCGGAGCTCGTGGGCTTTCACTGCTCAGGTCGGAGGTGATGTTGTGAAGGAAGACAGTGGTGGTTTTGCCGTGACTACAAGCAGTCTCACTATGGAAATCATGGCGGTTACCAAGCGATGATTTGGCTAGAATCACAGACTTTTATCCATGCATGTTTTCCAGTGACTCAATGAGTATGCTCAGGAAGATTGAAACAGGATGGGCTAAGAGACATTGGATAGAATCGCTGGGGAGGTCTAAGCTGACAAGGATCAGTTTTATTTTTTTGCCAGGGCATGCAGGTGTAAGGGGGAATGAACGTGCGGATAGGCTTGCAGTATGGCTGCTGTCCAAAGCGGACGAGCAATGGACCAGGCTGATATTATAATTCCTTAAGGGAGAGATGGCGTGTACATGATTCAGGTGATAGCGGTGAATCCACAACACTAACCAGACTGCAAGAACTCAAGTTAAGTGTGGTGTAGCTCGACAAGAACGCTATGCTGGCAGACAAGAAGAATTGTAAACCAACAAAGAACCGGTGTCGTTAGTCGCCACACTGATGGACATACTGAGGAGAGATCGGAGCACTTATGGACTAATTTGTTCGACGTGCAGTGATGGTGATCCGACGACTAAACTAAACTAAAACATACAGTAGTGTATAGTGACAAGAGCAGAAGTGTATAGTGACAAGAGATTGAAGTTTGTGTTGACAAGATATAGGGTCGTGTTGTAACAGTTTCACTGTTATGTCTAGGGTATATTTGGGGGCAACCCAAACCACCCCCCCTTTATTGCACTGGGTGTCCTTGAGTCTGTAGGTAAACACCTTGTTTACAAATATTTAGTTGCTGACCAGTAGTTTACAAAATCACAACGGAATTGGTTTAGCCCATGGCATTCGAGGACTCCCTTAATCTCGGAAATCTCGAGACCCGGGTAGGGGCAGCTGGGGATTTTTGGTTACAGATATATTAGTTGAGACATAGATTTAGAGGGGTAAGCCACTGAAGATAACAGTTAAGCCAGAAGCCACTGAAGAGAACAGTTAAGCCAGAAGCCACTGAAGAGAACAGTTAGGACAGAAACCACTGAAGAGAACAGTTAGGACAGAAACCACTGAAGAGTTAAGTCAGAAACCACTGAAGAGAAGAGAACGCCAGAAACCACTGAAGAGAGCAGAAGCCAGAACGCAACAGTAGAAATAAACACAGATAGAAAAGAGAAGTGGCAGTGATCGCATTTTTTTTATTGACTGACCAAGGATTTGAAGTGAAAGAGATTACCAGTGACTGACGAGCGAGGTCAGGATGTGTCCTGAGAAGACAGGAAGGAAATTGTATAGGTAAATTATATATATTGTTCTCCGATATGAATCGAGAGGAACATTTTTCTTATATTTAGAGTGATTCGAGAGGAACATTTTCACTATATATTTAGAGTGATCGAGAGGAACATTCTCACTATATTTAGAGTGATGGAGAGGAACATTTTCACTATATATTTAGAGTGATCGAGAGGAACATTTTCACTATATATTTAGAGTGTTTCGAGAGGAACATTTTCACTATATATTTCAGAGTGATCGAGAGGAACATTTTCACTATATATTTAGAGTGTTTCGAGAGGAACATTTTCACTATATATTTCAGAGTGATCGAGAGAAACATTTTCACTATATATTTAGAGTGATCGAGAGGAACATTTTCCCTATATTCCAGAGTGAGCGAGAGGAACATTTTCCCTATATTCCAGAGTGATCGAGAGGAACATTTTCCCTATATTTAGAACTTTTATAGAAATTGCCAGCCAGTAACTTTCCAAATTACAGTGGAAGAATCGAGCCAGTATGAAGACAAATTCTAGGACAAGCTTAATATTACGGGTTAATGAACTAGAGTGTTAAATTAGGTCAATTGTGTTAGGGTAGCGTGTTAATGTGTAATTAAAATCTTTCTTGTGTATATTTAGGTGTAATAATTTACCAGTCGTGCATATATTGTATTATGACGATAAATTGTCTTGTTATAATGCGAGTCCCTGAGGACTCCTGAGGGTTGACTTAATACATTGCTAATTTAGCAGAAACTTTTGTTATCTAGTTAGTGTTATTTTCTATAGTCATTTATGTTTTGTGTAAAGAGAGTGTCTGTGGTTCGGGTGACCTTTCTGTAGCCATTTCACGGGCTGTATTTTTCTATTCTATTTCTTTTCTCTTTCTTTGTCTTATTGTTTTCTTTTCTTTCTTTTTGGGGCCTTGTACCAGCTAGTCTGTTACAGTGTGTTGGCAAGATATAGGGGTGTGTGTTGACAAGATATAGGGGTGTGTGTTGACAATAGTTAGGGGCGTATACTGAAAATAGTTATGGGCGTGTGTTGACAAGATATAGGGCCGTGTGTTGGCAAGATACAGGGCCGTGTGTTGGCAAGATATAGGGTGTGTGTTGACAAGATATAAGGGTGTGTGTGACAAGAGTTAGGGCGTATGCTAACCAGCGATAGGAGCATGTTTTGACAAGAGATAAGAGTGAATGTCGAACAGAGTCGAGAGTGTATAGTGACAATTGTCGGAAATGTATAGTGACACAAGATACACGTGTATGTTAACAAGAGAATAGAGTGTATGTTAATAAGAGAATAGAGTGTATGTTAACAAAGAGAATAAATAGAGTGTATGTTAACACGAGAATAGAGTGTATGTTAGCACAAGAATAGAGTGTATGTTAACAAGATACATAGCTAAATGATGCTAATAGACTGAAGCATGTACATACAAACGACATAAGTTTACCTGACAGAAACTACATATAATATACATTTATATAAAGTAAACTGTATGAGTCTGGAATTTTGGTTTATGACTTACTTAGATCAGGTTGTGTTGATTTGCCATCAGTGAATACAATCATGCGTCGTAAAACATTTTCGGGACATTTTTTCAATTGCGAAACTATATCATCGATCCCACGATCTGTACGGGTGGTGCTGCTTTGGTATGTTGCTTTGTCCACAGCCTGCGAAGACAGCAATGTTTATTAAATTATAGTTGAAAGAACAAAGATGCAATATTTCAAATGTGTTTTGCTTAACTATTTTACATAGTGAGGCAGGTAAGAGACTAAAGATGTCTAGAGAAAATTCGTATAGTATATTGTCAGCAGTGGTGGCTCGTGATATTGTCAGCAGTGGTGGCTCGTGATCATTTTTTTGTTAGTGGGGTCAGACAAACATAATCGGAAAAATCATGGTTTGGGTTAGATTATATTTAGTATTTACTATTATTTGTCTATTCTGGGAAGTTATTCTCCCTCTTTACTAGAGTTGGTTATTCGTTACTAAACTGACGTCATTGCACTCCGAGTAGACCCATAGTGCTCAGTCTCCCCAACAGATACTGACGGTTCTTGTGGCTCGCTGGTTGAATACACTCCTCACTCTTTCCCTCAGGCATTCGTTTCTACTTGTACAGCGGGTAACTCCAAATTGCTCCAATTGGGGGATCGATTCAACATCTATTTTAGTGTTTTCATGAAACAGACAGTCGCGAAGAGACCGAAGAACATCCCCCGTATCCATCCTTAACTCTCCAGCAATCGATGCTGTTGATGCAAGCCTGTCCGCTATCTCATTGTTGTAAACACCTGCATGCCCAGAACAATAGATCGACTAACGCTTCTGTAGGTTAGAAACTCTATAAACGGCATCCACTCTATAAACGGCATCCACTCTATAAACGGCATAACGAAACCTGTCTTTTTGGATTTTGTAAAGCATCGACTGATAGTCAGATACAACATCGTCGTCAATAAACGTAGTCCCAGAGAGCCAATGGAGGGTAACAGTATCGGTCTCAACCTTCATCTTCATATTGGAAGTAGTTGTCTTGTATGCTTCACTTCGCTGTGCAACAACCCTACCATGCGCATTAGTCAAGAAACACCAGCCTGACTTCTCACCACGATGCACAGATGCATTGTTATAACAACAACATCATCATCACTTGCATTATCTTCTATCAGCTGCTTAATTGTGAGTTCAGCCTCCATGTTGCAAGATATCTGTATTCTCTTCCAAGAGCAATGATTCCGTTGCGGCAGTTGGTCTTGCTAATACCTGTATTCTCTTCCAAGAGTAATGATCCCGTTGAGATAGTTGGTCATGCTAATATCTGCATTCTCTTCCAAGAGTAATGATAATGTTGCGGCAGTTGGTCTTGCTAATATCAATCGGGATCCATTCTTCCCCTGTTGGTAGGGTTGCAACTGCGGTCACCTGGCTAGTGTTCTATCGACCTGAGTCCTTCATGACGTGCCACGCATGATTAATGTGCCGATAACGTCTTAGTGTTCTTGCGCAGTAGATGTCTCTTATCCGCATTAACCCTCATATATGCTTTCGTTGGGGCGATTGCATGACGGTATCTTAGTGGCAGAATGCCAAGCATATATCTCATATTCATAATAATAGTATCTCTAGTGCAACCAAGAACTATGTGCATGCCTTCATTCTGAATACGTTCGAGTCGTTCACATTGTGATTTCAATATCGTGCAAAGTCGATGATGCACAAAATGATACAAAACCAGTAATCTACCATCCACATAAACAGTTGCTGAAACAGAGGGACATGTAGTCTCTGCTGCATGTGTACTGCTACCATAACCTTGAGAGCTGCAAGACCACCACTGCAACTTTGTATGGTTTGTTCAACATGACGTCTGAAAGATAGACTAAATCAAATGTTACTCCAAGATAACGCAGCGTGTCACGACGCTCAATAGCCTGTCCATCAACGGTGACTCTGGACAGGTCAGCCCTGGCTATGGAATTATTGAAAGAATACTACACCATGCACGCCTTCCCAGGGTTGGACTGAGAGCGAGATTTCCTGCACCAAAGCAAGATGGTATGCAATGTTTCCTGAATGTCTTTAACGATTTCTTGTCTGTCTGATCTAGTCCTATATATTAAGACTATAGTGCGTTTCAAATTGATTTTCCTCGGGGAAAATTTAATATCTCTGCAACCGCTTGACCGTAATTGATGTAACTTTGCATATGATTTGATGATCGTAATGTCCCGAAGTTGATATTTTTTTACTCAATAACAAACGTATGGTTTAAAATTTTCTTTATGTAAAGTATATAAAAGTGACCATCTCCTTGGCCAACCATATAATGAGAAGTATTACCCTTCATATTTGTGAGATGTTGCAAGTTCCACGACTTGCACGTTATTCACGTGGTTTTCCCGATTTTAATCGCTTTATCGCACTTTTAAAAATGTATAATGATCCTTCCGGTGTGTTCAGTTACAATTTACCGTTTGTGTTTTCAGAGCATAGGTAGTGTATTACAAAATGTTAGGCTCATCAAAGTGAGTAAACACTTTATATGATTTATATAATATGAGTTATCTCACCCTCCAAAATTCGGCCTATGCCGAAAATATGTGATTTTTAAATTTACGGTAAATTATTTTCTTCCAGCACCAGATAATTACTAGGTTTGAAAAGATCAAAGGAATTCGCCGTTGCAAGAAAAGTACACTACCTGCAACATTGAATTTTAGACAATCGTTGGGACATCGGAAATACAACACCACATGCAAAAATCACGTTCATCCATGCAATGAATATGGAGATATTTGAGGTCAATCGTTGACCGAACGTTTTGAAACGCACAATAGCAGATGTACCAGCTCATTGCACGGGAATTTAGTGTAAATGTAGATGTAATATTCAACACTTTTAAAGTTACATTTGTTTTTTTTCCACTGATCTTCCAAGTTGTTCCCCCTTTTGTTTCCTTATTAATTGCCTTTACCCTCAGCATTTCATTATAACAATTGGGTTTTTTTTCTACCTTTTGTAGTAAAGTTGATAGCTTTTCTTAAATCAAATCATTTCCCTCTTTGTGATCTTATTATTGTGTGACTTAGATAGTCATTGCTTGACGTTATCAGCAGATTGGGTTGATGATCATGCATGTTGATATTCAAGTGATCCACTAATGGTCTCCAATTTTTGGTCCATTTATTCACTTGATGGCATCTTATTTCGACATTTATATTAAATATATTTTTTTTTTACACAAACGTTACCTGAAGTAATTAAACTATGGAAACATATTACGTGAAAACAGTAACATGCTATTCTCCATACTTTATGTATGTACGTTTGTAAGATCAAAGAGTGACTTTCACATGTTGGATTAGGATGAGTTTATATGGTATTGTAATTTACTTTTGTTTTTCTATATGAAACTTTGTTTGCAAAAATAAATCTGTTTTGTAAAATGTGCTTCATGCTCTCTTCTTCTGACTTTCAATCACTCTGTATATTTGGTATTGTGAGATAAGTACAATCTACAGATAATCATATAGAATACACTTTGCAGATTGTTGCTCTCTTGACAGTACACATGAACGACTCTTGATCTATTGTCAGTACCCATACCTCCTTCATCATATAGTTTAATACTTCTTTCACGTCTTGCTGATACTGTTTTCTGTATCAGATACTGATTAAAAAATCATGTTATTCAATACGATTCTTTCTAAACCAGTGTGACGTTTAATGTGACTAATCGTTTCAGATTTTCAAGACGTGATATTATTTATTAGCTGTACTTGCTTTTAGTTCAGATTACTAATAATGTATGTATTGTGTCTTCTTGTTTGTCCAGGGCGTTTTAAGAATATATTTTATTGAATAATGGGATATGTTCTACCGCAAATATCAATCTCTCTCTCTCTCTCTCGCGATCCCGGCCTAGACTAATGAACCAACCTTTATCATGAATTTACTGTGTTTTTAAGGGACTCTGTTCCTCCGTACAGCTTCTCGCGAAGCTCTGTGTTTTTTTGGCCACGTTTCTTTTCTTATGCCTGCTATCAGTTGACAATCTTACAGAACGTGTTCTGCCGTCATGTCCGCCTTTTTGCAGGGGAACAGGCTAGCTGTGCTAATTTTAAATTTGTTAAACATGTGGGCACGGAGCTTGTTGTGGCCGGTACGGAGGCGAAGTATGGCAACTTGTTCACTACGAGACAGACCATAGTACCGGTCGCTGTTGTTGTGCTGAGGGTGGTCTTTTATCCATTTGTCTCTGTATTGCCAGACGATGGTTGTTCTGGCTTCCTCATAACTGATCTCGAGATCAGTCTGAGGTAGTCGCCTGCCTTCTTTAGCTAGCTTTTTGGCGTTTTCGTTTCCGCTTATATTGCAGTGTGATGGTATAAACTGAATGACAGTGCGTTTGAGTGAGCGCGCTAGTGCATCGAGTGTCGCTTTCAACTCATTGAGCTCTGTTTTGCCTACACTTTTGAGTGCCGTGATGACCGATAGAGCATATGTGAATATCACGACTTTGTTGCGGGATGTGCCTCTTCTCTCTAGGATCATTTCGGAAGCTGTTCTTATTGCCTCTGCCTCTGCCCGGTAGTTATTTTAGTATTTGCCTGTGGCAATCGCTTTCGTGACCGTTTTTTTTTGGGAGAGTTTAAGCACTATTCCACCTCCGCCATCGCTGATTGCGTTCCTTGCCGATCCGTCAGTATACACGTGTATCCACTCACTTTCAAGGTACTCGGTTGCTATGTGTTTTTCTGTGGCTACTTTTCTTTCGCGGATTTTTGTTGCCCTTTTTCAGTATGCCTGGGATTGATTCCCTTAGTTCCGGTATTTTGGTTTTCCACGGCGGGCACTTATCGGTTGCCGGGATAGGTTGGACTTTGCAGTTTGCTAGGACCGGGTGGTATGCGGTCAGTGCTTTGGCGTTTTTTGCGAAGCTGGTCCTCTATATCCTGCCCCTTCCGAATCCGTTCATTATTTCGTACATAGGGTGGGAATCGAGCCGTTTAAGTTTGTCCGCTAGCACCAAGACTTTTCTGTCCCTTCGATCTGCCATTGGTTGGATGCCTGTGATTGTTTCCATCTCCTTGATGGGCGTGGACTTCATGGCTCCTGTGATAATGCGTATTGCACGGTTCTGACTATTGCTCACTTTGACTTGTTGGATGCACTACTCCATGCTGAAATGCGGTACTCAAGGACCGGTCGCACTCTTCCAGAGTAGAGTGTTTTGAGGACTCTGGTGTTTGCTCCCCACGCGGAGCCTGCGAGTTTGCGCATCATCGTGAGCCTGTGTCTTGCTTTTGCCATCGCATTTTTAATTTGGGGGCACCAAGTCAGTTTTCGATCGAGTGCGACTCCAAGGTACCTTGGGGTCTTGCTTTCTGGAAGATCTTGCCCATTGACTTTAAGCTTAATTTTGTGCTCCTGGTTGTTCTGGGAGAACATAGTGTAGGTTGTCTTAGAAGCGTTTATCTTCATATTCCACTTTTTTGTCCACACTTCCAAGTTATTTAGCGTTGCCTGCAGTCGATTTGTTGCTATGGGCATTCTCTCTTCCTCGCCCATATTGCCAGGTCGTCGGCATACATGGCAGAGTGTACTCGCTTTGGTAGGCATGTTACTATGTCATTGACAAAGATTAGAAAGAGAGTTGGTGAGATCACTCCTCCTTGGGGGACTCCTTGCTCTAATGTGGCTATCATGCTAGTGTACCCATGAACTTGAACCCTTGCTGTTCCGTTCTCTAGGTATCTATCAAGCCATGTGTACATTCTTCCCTTTATACCGAGGGTGAGGAGTTTTAGTTTTAGCCCTTCTTTCCAAACTGTGTCAAACGCCTTCTCCACATCTACCAACACTGCTAGTGTCTGTTTCTTTTCTTGGAAACCATCCTCGATTTCCTGTGCGATATAGGTTACCTGATCTTCTGTAGATCAGTGCTTCCGAAAGCCTCCCTGTTGTGCCATGAGAAGCCCTTTGCTTTCCAAGTGCCAAGATAGACGTTTGTTCACCATGCGTTCCATGAGTTTGCCTGTGCAGCTTAGGATGCTTATTGGTCTGTAGCTCGCCGGGTCGAGTTTATTTTTGCCTGGTTATAGGATGGGTACCATGATCGCTTGCTTCCATTCTCGTGGTACTATGCCTGTCCTCCACAACATGTTTAGGACGGTCAGTAGAGCTGCCTTTGCTCTAGTACCCAAGTTTTTAAGCATCTCATTTGTGATCCCATCCTTTCCGGGTGACTTTCTGATCTTCAGCTCCCTTAATGCCTCTTCCAACGCATTACTTGTGAATGTATCCGTTAGGTGACTATCAGCTTTTCTTGGCTCGCCTTGGAGGACTCTAGTTTTTCTCTTTGTGTCATCGACATTTTCTTTTGTTATGCTTACTCTGCTGACTTCGGCATATTTTTGCATTAGAATGTTTGCCGCTTTCCTTCCCGGTGACATCTTTTTATCTTATTCAAGGACTATTGGGGGTCGGCTGGTGTTTTCGTCACTCAGCGCTTTGGCTAACTTCCACAATTTATGGCCGTCCATATCAAGGTTCAGGGATTCGGTCTTATCAACCCAGCTCTGTCGTGCTGATAGTTTGACCTCACGCTTGTATTTTGCTGCTGTCGCCTTAAAGCAGTATTGGTCGTTACTGACTGTGCCTGTTCTGCCTCATTCCATGCCAATTCAAGGTCGTTTTCAAGCTTCTGAACCTCTGCTGTCCAGTATGGCTTGTAATTCTTCCGTGCGACTCTAGGAATGGTTTCCCGTGCCGCTTTCATGATTGCTTGTGAGAGTTCCCTTACCACGGATTGCATGTGTTTCTTTTCATGCATGTTGATGAGCTCAACATTGGCATCTGTCAGTGCCCCGTACTGTTTCCAATTTGCTTTTTGTAGTTCCACCGTGGCAACCACATTTTGGGCTCAGGTACAAATTGTAGGTCTACTTGCAGTTTGACGGGCCTATGGTCACTATCTCCGAGTTTCTTTGTGACCGTACGTAATGTTTTTTGTGGAGAGGTCACTTGTTGCGAAGGCCAAATCGGGGGTGCTAGTCGCATGCCACCTTCTCGAGTAGAAGGTTGGCGGGTCGTCTGAGGCATTGATGAAGTTGTTCTCTATCTCCCAGTCTTCCACTTCTACTCCTCTGCTGTTCGTTTCGAGGTAGCCCCATCTTTCTGAGTGGCTGTTGAAATCGCCGACCACCATGCATGCTGTATCATTGATACTCATTGCATCAAGTGACAGCGATATGTCACTTTGGCAGTATAAGTTATACAGAAGAATCTGCATTTCTTCCCATGTAATTAGGACGCCTAATATCTCTGCTGTGCCGGCACTTCCTGTGGTTACATCCACTTTCTTTGCTGGAATGCCGTTTCGTACTAGGGTGAGGACTCCACCCTTGTGCCCTTCTCGGTCTAGTCTGAAGGTTTGGTAACCTCTGATCCCGAATCTATATTGTGCATTTAGATGGCTCTCTTGTATGTACGCAACATCAATTTCGTCTTCTGCAAGTCTTATTGCGAATGCTTGCTTTTTGTAATGAATGCCTTCGGCATTCCATTGCACAATGTTTAATCGTCGCTGGCCAGTACTTTGCAGTATTGAACCAGTAGCTTTTTCCTGTGAACCTCGCTCGCTGCTTTGCCGAGTTGGAGGGCGGGGACCGTCGGTAGCAAAAAACGGGCCCCTTCGAGGCATGAGGCCCAGCGCTCGTCAAGCCAGACGGATCTCTATAGGCGTAGCACCATATCGAGATTCTATATTAAATATATTCATGATAAAATTTGGTCCATGCAGCCTTAGCATGTGTAGCTACGTCACAACTTTCAGTGCCAATTGGAGCTCAGTTGCTTGTCTTTCGGCCGTGTGTCCGATTTCAACCAACGTTTACTGGGTTCGCTCTCCGTTAGCCTTTGACTGTCCCCAGCCAGAACCCACAAGGCAGCAGGTTGTTATTTTCTTTCAGGGCAGCGACCCGTAGACGACCTGCCTTCCCGGGCTGATGAGTGTCATCTGCCCAGCTGTGCCAGTTTTGTTAATGGACTGCTTGGTTTGCCTACCGTCAAGTTGTGTGTGCGGTTTACTCCGCTAGGCTTTGATTGTCCCCAACCAAAACTGCAAGGCAGCAGTGGTTCCCTACAAAGAGAACAGAGTCCTGGGACGCTTTATGGACGCTCGGGTCGGCACTATGCAATTTGCATTGGCTCTGTTGTTTCCTTTGATCTAGGAAACCTTGGGATGGGGCCCCGCACATCGTAATGTATGGGTCGTTTCATTCGGCGCTATCAGCGTAACTTTAGATTTTTCCACTCGCCGTTCATCACCTGCCCTGATATTTCCGGGGATTTTAATTGCGTGAACAATCGTACCCTGCCCGGCTGTCTCAGGGAGGGCAGTTTCGTAAGGCGCTAGAACGTAACTTTGGGATTTAACGCTCGGCCAACTTTACCCATTATCTTAATCCGCGCTCGACAACATATACGGAGTTTTATCGCAATCTTCCCTTGTGCCACCGTCACCTGATGTACCACATTTACCGTGCATCGGAAGTGCCACGGCACGCTGCCCATTTTGCGCTCGTGGCTCCGAGTTTTGCCGCTCAGAATGTACCTCTCATCCCTTCGCAAGCAGCCTTTCCCATCTGCTGGGAAGCTGATACGACCAAGATATTCACGTGGATATGGCGCCGAGTTTCACTTCACGACTCGGCTTTTGGGGGCATATTTTATCGGACTTCGGCCAGGAAATGTGTGCGTTGTTTAGGGATTTCCGACCCTTGCATTGCTTTTCCGAGTTTGTACTTCCACCCCTTTTTTTTGGGACGCTCGTACGCTGCTGATTCGTACTTTTGAATTTGGGCATATTTTATCGGACATCGGCCAGGAGATGCGTGCTTGTTCATGGATTTTCGGCCCCTGCATTGTTTTGTCCGTGTTTGCACTACTACTTCTGCTTGTAGTTCTATCCGATCTCTGCCCCCCTTAGCCAGACCGAAACCTGAGTCTGTTTCCAGGGTCACCACTTGGAGGTAGGGGACAGGGTCTTGGTTAGCGCGCCGCTTCGCTAACCCTGGCACATGTTGCCGCCATGCGCCTTTGACCCAAAATGTCAATCATGTCGACTCAACCTCGTTTAGGCGCCAGAGAAAAAATAGAAAGTAAAGAAAATTAACCACATCATTCATATTATACCATTGATTAAAGAAAGATTTAGAGCCAAACATCGTACTGACAATAAATAACACTGTATTAAAATGAGTTATTTACCTTTCTATTCTATTACTTTGTTTCCCAATATTCTATTGTATTTTATGTTTGCGTAATTGTCCATTAAGAAACATCATCATCTTAAAACTATCATAAGTCTGTGCCATACTATTTACCTTCAGACATCTTTCAATATTGTCTGTCGTATGACATACTGATCTAGGGCGTGTACCGAATGTGGATACAGCTAAATAGCTTCCCTTTGGAACAGCTTTACCGATTTGTCTGACGACGTTTAAGTTCTTCTGGAAGTCTATTTTTCCAATACTACCTGATGCATCTATAGCAATACCGAGACACAATGTTTGTGCAGACTGACATGTTGTTACTGAAACAAATATCAGAATGATGTTGCTAATACAATATTGTAATATAGCCTCTGGGTGAAAAATATAAATACTTGAAACAATTCATAATAAACACAATAGCTTATTGCTGCCCACCTCACAAACCACAATTTATAATGCATAAATGAAGTACTAGTGATATCACTGTCGCAACATGTCAACAACAAAGTACGGTAGTTTTACATGATACAAAAACAATATACAGAGACGATTCGACGAAAGGCCTTTATCAAGTAAAGGATTCATCATAAGTGAAGAAATTCAGACTTTTTATACAACAAACATAATATATAGGGCTACAGTCAAAGAAGAAATCTCTAACGGCCCTACTAGAATTTACAAATTATGATCTAGGTCAACTAGGGATTGATTATCTGACTGTACGAAAGAAGAAATCTCTAACGGCCCTACTAGAATTTACAAATTATGATCTAGGTCAACTAGGGATTGATTATCTGACTGTACGAAAGAAGAAATCTCTAACGGCCCTACTAGAATTTACAAATTATGATCTAGGTCAACTAGGGATTGATTGTCTGACTGTGCGTGTTATGTCTGACGTATTAAGAAGTCTGGATTTCTTCGCTTCTAGTGTATCCTTTGCTTAATAAAGCCCTTGTGGGCGAAACGTCGCTGAATATTGTTACTGTACTTTATTTTTACGTGTTTCGCTATTGCTACATAGTTTTTCTGCAGTTATTCCTATATATTGATACTCATAATACATATCACTGTCATCAAGTTTGCAATAGGAAATGTTAAAGGTATTAAAATAACTCTTTAATTATTCATTACAAAATGTGATTGTCTGTTTGTGTGTGAAATCAAACACAAACAAAACATGACATCATCAAACTGTGGACTCGTAAAGTTTGGACAGCTTTTTCTTTCAAGAGTATGTAAGTCTACCAGACTAATTTAAACTTGTTAGATGCATTCTTTAACTAGCGTTAAGTTAGGTTGATTATAAATGTATAATTTTCATAACGTTATTAGCAAGCTTGATATTAAGGAGAGTTGGATATTAAAGAGTATAACGTCAAGGAAAATTAAATATTTCAGACACATCAAACAACACGTGTGCCTAGAGAAGATAATGTTGGTGGAAATGGTGCCTGCAAAAAGAATGAGAGGAAGACCTAGAAGACGATGGGTGCAAGATGTCATTGACGATCTGAGAATGACTGCTACTGACGCCGGTCAACTTGCACAGAACAGAGAGTTTTTCAGTACTGCTCTCATGGGAGCCAAGTTCTGGAAAGGACAAGCTACTTGATGATGATGATGATAATCAGTAAACATATTTACAATGAGCATGAGTTGATGTCAACGTGGAAAATCGTAGTTACATAATGTGTGAACAGATAATATCAAATAAAATATAGAGTACAAGATTCTTTACTTATCGGAACAAACAAGTCAACTTAGGTTTGCAATGTTTTGTTAATAATTTGTAAACATACATATCATTTAGATTGTGTTCCTGTAAAATATAATGCAATATACAATTTACAAATACAAAATTGTAAAGCAAGTCGCGTTCAGCAAGTCGCGTTCAGCAAGTCGCGTTCAGCAAGTCGCGTTCAGCAACTTAGGTCGTTAGCAAGTTGTTCAGCAAGTCTGTAAACATACATGTTACATTTAGAATTGTGGTCCGATAAATCGCGTTCAAATCGCGTTCACAATGTTCAAAGTCGCGTTAGCAAGTTGCGTTCATACCATGAGATTATTGAAAACGGTGTTGGGTTCAGTTGTACTATTTGTTATCCATTTGTATACGAATTCTGTAGCTCCACGTGAATGTCACTGATGTAATTTTAATGACAATTTATTTAGGATTTAAAAAATCGTGTCAATGAGATTTGTCCCGGCAATCAATATTCGACTACGGCTATTTTATGTGCTCAACTTGAACACAAGATCTACATTGTATCGTCCTACTTCAACAGGACTTGGAACTTGATCTCATCTACATTGTATCGTTCTACTTCAGCAGGACTTGGAACTTGATCTCATCTACATTGTATCGTTCTACTTCAGCAGGACCTAGAACTTGATCTCATCTACATTGTATCGTTCTACTTCAGCAGGATTTGGAACTTGATCTCATCTACATTGAGATTAGGGTTTTCTAGAAAAATGTCCAGGCGGAAACACGAATCGAGCTGCTAACATCTACGTGTTGCATTAGACGGTGTTAAAACTGCTAGTATAGTCGCATCAGACGTGTTGGAATAATTAATATAACTATACCAGACGTGTTGGAATAATTAATATAACTACATCAGACGTGTTGGAATAATTAATATAACTACATCAGACGTGTTGGAATAATTAATATAACTACATCAGACGTGTTGGAATAATTAATATAACTACATCAGACGTGTTGGAATAATTAATATAACTACATCAGACGTGTTGAAACAATTATATACTCACAGACGTGACTTGGTAATAATATAACTACATCAGACTGTTGGAATAGATATGATATAACCAAGTCAGACGTGTTGGATAATAATAAGTAACTGCATCAGACGTGTTGGAATAATTAATATAACTACATCAGACGTGTTGGAATAATTAATATAACCACATCAGACGTGTTGGAATAATTAATATAACTGCATCAGACGTGTTGGAATAATTAATATAACTACATCAGACGTGTTGAAACAATTACTATAGTCGTATCAAACGTGGTGGAACAATTCTTTGGCTAAACAATATATATGGACTTGAGTAGATCTTTTGGAATACGATCACTGGCATATAAAAAAAAAGTGGCATACCCTTTACAGGACGTAACCATCAACTACAGTAAACGATTCGTCGATTTTCCTGGCATAACTTATACGTTCAGTAGTTTGCCACTGCTTTCTGAACGATGTCTACTTTTACCATTTGTAAAAATCCAAGGGAACTAATTGGATTTCAAACTTGCCCGCCGCGAAGTTTGAACCAGGTGCGATTGGGTTGTGATGCTGTCAGATATGTCGTTTAAAAGTGTTATCACTTCGGTTCCTGTTTCCCAGAGCTTGAATTTCTTCTGCTATTATGTTTTCTTGTCCTGGAGGTTTTCCTCTCGTTTTGTGTTTGATGGCATCTTCAACTTCCATTGCAAATTTGTTATGGCCCTTTGTTTTTGTCTTGATATTTCTGTCTGGTCTGTCACCATGATAGAGTTATCCTATGTATTTAGTCCATCTGATCAATGTGTTTTATTCTTTTCTGTTCTCCAATCCTGTTTTTTTCTCACAGGATAAGAAGAGATTTCTAGAACGAGCCCTTGTGTGCGCTTCATAAATACTGTCTTCTGTCGCCTCTGTTACCTCTGAAGTTTACCTTTTGCGTGACCGTCCTTTTTTGTATCCATTAAATCGGAACAATATTGCTCTTTGAGGTACACTAGCTGTTGGTAATCTGCTTATGTGACCGAACCATTTAATTTGTTGTCTCTTGATGAAGTTCATTACTGATGTTGTACTTTCCCCCCTCCCCGGTCCCCATTAATATCGTACCTTCCTTGGATTTCAGTCATCCTCTTCGTGTGTATGTTTTTATACTTGTGAGTTCATTTATTTATCTGTGCACAGATTTTGTGTTCTTTGTATGATGTGTCTCAATTTCGCTGCATCTCAGATTGAGCCATTTATCTTTCTTAATCTTGTGTTTTTCTTTTATTTCCCAATTAAGTATGTCGTATTCTTGTCTCTTGCCTGTTGTTACTTCTTGCGTCCATTATCTCTCTCTTGCGTTCCCGGCCTAGACTGATGAACCAATTTTTATCATGAATTTTATTGTGGTTTTAAGGGACTCCGTTCCTCCATACAGCTTTTCGCGAAGCTCTGTGTGTTGTGGCCATGACTCTTTCCTTATACCTGCTAACCGTTGACAGTCTTGCAGGACATGTTCTGCCGTCATGTCTGCCATTTTGCAGGGGTACAGGCTAGTTGTGCCAATTTTAAATTTATGGAACATGTGGGCTCGGAGCTTGTTGTGTCCGGTACGGAGGCGAAGTATGGCAACTTGTTCACTGCGAGAGAGACCATAGTATCCGTCACTGTCTGTATACTGAGGGTGATCTTTTGTCCATGTCCATTATCTGTTTTATTTCCTCCGTCATCCATTTCTTTTGGTACATTTTTTTTGAGGGGCGTGGGGCGGGCGTGAGTATTATTGGACGTCGATATAACTGTCCAGAAACAGAGAATACATATGGACATTAAAATAAGGTGTAGTCTGTTATAATAATTCATAAGGTGAAATTATATTGAAAGTCATATAATGTGACTTCTGTAAGGATTATAATGTGACTTCTGTAAGGATTATAATGTGACTTCTGTAAGGATTATAATGTGACTTCTGTAAGAATTATAATGTGACTTCTGTAAGGATTATAATGTGACTTCTGTAAGGATTAAATTTAAATTAAGATATTAACGTCAGAGGATGAGGAATGACTGAGCTTATTAGAAGTCATAGAAGCTGCTTTATAAAGAACAGTATAAATAAAGGTAGTAGAGGTAGAGGTTGAGGATGATTAAGTTTATTAGAAGATGACAAGTGTCGTCGACTAAGGTTGATTATGAGTTTTGGTTTTAGAAATATAGAGACAGTTGTATAACAAATTAGATGGTAGATTGACAATCGTATTAGCAATAAGCAATACTATAAATGTATGAAGCAATGGTATATACGACTTTCTGCAAGTATTTCATCAGGAACAGAACATACACTACAGCTATAGTCAGAGAATATTTGTTTCATGACATTAATATGTTTTCCTCTGTTATTCTTTCAAAGAGAAAATGTAAGGATGTTTGAAGTACATTCATTTGACTTATTTGTCTCACCTTTTTGTTCTGAAGAATCTGAGAACAGAAGATAATAATCTGAGTGAGTTTGTTCCTTTCCTTAATCATTGACTGCATTGTGATCAATCAATCAATCAATCAATCTTTACATTGTGCTATCTTTACATCTTTACATCTATCTTATGTTATATATAAAATTGAGGTCAATGTTCATTGATTCTAATTGTGTAGAAGTCACACGCGGTGTGCTTCTCGTGTAACCTCGTTGTTTAAAGAAAATAGTTGTAAAGTTTCATATTATAAACTACACAAAAGTGTCTGTAAAAAAAGATATCATGAGTACATCAAACAGTAACGTATTTGGCAATGATGAGTCAAGCTGAGAGACTGTGGTCGTCATAGTGCTGAAAATGTATGATATATATCATAGTGCATACTGTTGGTATAAAGTGTGCCTAGAGATAACATCAGCTAATTAGATACATATTATATCAAAGAAAGGTGGTGCCAGGCAGTGTTCTGAATCCCTATAAGCGTCAAGAATGTGCAGAATTACACTTATCTTCGTGTCGAGGAACATGAGTGTTCTTTGCAATGAGAGAGCAGATAGACATGCTCGGCCACCATATAATATATATATATATATTCAGTAACACTTCATACATTTTATGCATTTCATTTAATTTATGCCAGTTCATATATTGTTGAACAAATACAAAAATGTACGTGTACAAAATGTGCAATGTGCGTATTTAATAAGAGTACATATATTTTACAATAAGTTTGTAATACTTAACATTCCCTATTTCTTTATTGATATTTTTAGTTTTGGTTTTAGAAATATAGAGACAGTTGTATAACAAATTAGATGGTAGATTGACAATCGTATTAGCAATAAGCAATACTATAAATGTATGAAGCAATGGTATATACGACTTTCTGCAAGTATTTCATCAGGAACAGAACATACACTACAGCTATAGTCAGAGAATATTTGTTTCATGACATTAATATGTTTTCCTCTGTTATTCTTTCAAAGAGAAAATGTAAGGATGTTTGAAGTACATTCATTTGACTTATTTGTCTCACCTTTTTGTTCTGAAGAATCTGAGAACAGAAGATAATAATGTGAGTGAGTTTGTTCCTTTCCTTAATCATTGACTGCATTGTGATCAATCAATCAATCAATCAATCTTTACATTGTGAGTTTATTTTATTAAAAAAACGACCGATATTTAGTGTTATCAAAAGTCACCGTATCTTCTCCATTTCCAACATGAATGTGAACATGAAATATGTTAGAATATGTATATCCATATATCACTTCACATTAGTCTACCTTATCGTGGTTGGACAGTTCATGTATCTTTGCCATCTTTCAGGTTATGTCGGCGGGAATCAAACTACTGGCAGATCTAACCAAACCGAACAGACAGAAGGTGAAAGGACAGACAAAAAGGCGGGGAGCAGGATGGGACATCATAAGGTGAGTGCCCAGAACTCATCAGCGAGTGGTAAACGCTCTGGCTGCAACCAACCCATCCCCCAGCTATGGGACAAATAGCAGCAGTCCTCTCTCTCCGTTGAGGATGACATCCTTTTTCTTGTCTTGTCTTCTACTTCTATAACACTTTCCCCCAAGTATATGGGATTACCCTACAGCGTCCAGTGAGCACACCCTCCATAAAAGCGTGGGTTGGTGAACCCGGCGACAGAAGGCTGAAGTTACCTAGAGTAGGACGACTTCGTACAAACCCGAGAAGACAAATCTCGTCAGCAAGGGAACGGTAACTGTCTAGAGAAGAAACTAAAAAAAAGATGTCTTCAGAAACGGAATGTGTCAGCTA
Organism: Arion vulgaris; assembly: GCA_020796225.1. Classification (NCBI taxonomy): domain Eukaryota; kingdom Metazoa; phylum Mollusca; class Gastropoda; order Stylommatophora; family Arionidae; genus Arion; species Arion vulgaris. The sequence continues at coordinate 28,443,177 of CM036772.1, forward strand.
TTATTTGTGTGGAAGAATCAACACATATGAATGACTGAATGGCCATGGCCGTATATCTATATGCAATCAGCTTGACGTGTTACGTAACATCGTATGTGTGATATAATAGTCTAGTAAAGTGATTTTAAAAACAAATGTCTAGATCAGGTAGTTACATCTTTCTTATGTTATATATAAAATTGAGGTCAATGTGCATTGATTCTAATTGTGTAGAAGTCACACGCGGTGTGCTTCTCGTGTAACCTCGTTGTTTAAAGAAAATAGTTGTAAAGTTTCATATTATAAACTACACAAAAGTGTCTGTAAAAAAAGATATCATGAGTACATCAAACAGTAACGTATTTGGCAATGATGAATCAAGCTGAGAGACTGTGGTCGTCATAGTGCTGAAAATGTATGATATATATCATAGTGCATACTGTTGGTATAAAGTGTGCCTAGAGATAACATCAGCTAATTAGATACATATTATATCAAAGAAAGGTGGTGCCAGGCAGTGTTCTGAATCACTATAAGCGTCAAGAATGTGCAGAATTACACTTATCTTCGTGTCGAGGAACATGAGTTTTCTTTGCAATGAGAGAGCAGATAGACATGCTCGGCCACCATATAATATATATATATATATTCAGTAACACTTCATACATTTTATGCATTTAATTTAATTTATGCCAGTTCATATATTGTTGAACAAATACAAAAATGTACGTGTACAAAATGTGCAATGTACGTATTTAATAACAGTACATATATTTTACAATAAGTTTGTAATATTTAGTAACATTCCCTATTTCTTTATTGATATTTTGGTACTTGTCTACAATTTCACCGCAAAAACTGGGTCATTCTAAATATAGACTGTTTGCGAGCATTGTTCTAAATATAGCGTAGAGGTTCCCCATTATTTATGTTATTGACGTAAAATCCCGTCATTCCCTGAGTGAGTGAGTTTATGTGGCGTCGCCGGACTAAATCCAGAAATGTAAACCCCTTCGTAGCTATTATTGCTGATACCATAAGTTTCTGGCCCCACAGTAACACTCCTAGTCCCATCCTGCCTCCTTCCACCTCACATTCCCACATACAGTCCTTTCCAGGGCTCCCAATTCAATTAAAACACTGCTTATTTACATACAAAATTCACAATAAACACCACATCCGTGACCTTTGAACCTGGTTCTCCGCCACGTCCGCAAACACTGATGGCGGACTGACGTCACTTAACTTAGGTCAGCGAGGTTTCCCTTTTCCTGCTGTGAAATTGTAGACAAGTACCGATATTTTTATTGAGAGTTATTTTTTGTTTAAATAAGTAAAGTAATTAGTCCCTATTCATATAATCTATTGTCATTTTAATTTTACAATCATGACCTTCTTACACAGAAAGTTTCTATTTGTCTATTGTTATATTTAACTCAGTCATTGGTTTGGTCATTGGTTACTAAACTGACGTCATTGCACTCCGGGCAGACCCATAGGTGCTCAGTCTCCCCAACAGATATCGAAGAGTATGCATACTGATGGTTCCTGTGGCTCGCTGATTAAACACACCTCTCACTCTGCCTCTCAGGCATCCAGTTCGACTTGAACAACGGGTAACTCCAAACTGCTTAAATCGCTTGATCGATTCAACATCGATTTTAGTGTCCTCATCCAACAGAGAGTCGCGAAGAGACCGAAGAATATCCCTTATCCATCTTCAACTTCCCAGCAATCGATGCTGTTGATGCAAGCCTGTCCGCTCTCTCATTACCGTAAACACCGCATGCCCAGGACAGTATATCCACGTAACCGCTGGAGGTTAGAAACTTCATAGACGACATCCCTCATCAAACCTGCCCTTCTGATCTGTGAAGCATCGACGAGTCAGATACAACAACTGCCCAGTAAATGAAGTCAGAAATCATGAGGGAGCAGTAACGCGTCACCTCCATCCCTCAACATCGATGTGTTGATGCATGTATGCCCCATTACGTCCGCTGCCCCGACAAACCCTAAACATAGACGACATCACCAACGAAACCGCCCCGGATTTGTAGCATCGACTAGAGTCAGATACAACAACTGTCCCAGTAAATGAAGTCCCAGAAATCCAATGGAGGGCAGCAGTAACGGCTCAACCTCCATCCTCATACTAGAAGTAGTTGTCATGTATGCCCCACTTCGCTCTGCAACAACCCTAACATGCGCATTAGCCAAGAAACCCCAGCCGGATTTCTCACCACGTTGAACCGACCCATCAGTCTATACAACAACATCATCATCCCTTCATTATCTTCTATCAGCTGCTTAACTGAGAGATCAGCCTTCATGTTGCCCCAATCTCTACATTCTCTTCCAAGAGTAATGATAACGTTGAGATAGTTCATCATGCTACCATCTGTTGGGATCCATTCTTCCCTTTTGGTAGGGTCGCAACCATAGTCACCTGGCCAATTGTTCTCTCAGCCTGGGCCATCCACGACATGCCACGCTTTATTCTCGTGTCCTTAACATCATTAGTGTTCTTGTGTAGTGGATGTCTCTTATCCGAAGTAACCCGCATATATGCCTTGGTTTGGGCGATTGCATGACGGGAGCGTAGTGACAGAAGGCCAAGCATATATCTCATCTTCACAATGGGATGAAGAACTCAGTCGCGTCACTCGTATACCAACAAATTGACTGTGTAGATATTAAATACTATTTCTTTTATTTTTAAATAAATGAGCATACTGTTTTCATCAGTCGGGATAAACAAGCAATAGCAAATGTCATTAGAATATGTGTATTTCTTAAACAACTTACCAACAGTTGTCAGATACGCCATCAACAGAAGACAGCCAAATACAGCATACACTTTCATGCTAACTGTTTTCTGTGGACACACATTCATCTCGTGATAATAATATTGTAACAGATTATACTAAATTCTATTTATATCACCCAGTTATAAAAGTTTGTTCCTATATGACGCATTTTGTTTTTCAACAATATAAAGTATGTGCAACTAAATTAAGCTAACATGAATTTACTCACAAAATTATTATTTTCAATTGCAAGTGCATACCTTCTCTCTAGATACCAAAATATGAACTGTTTCTTGGCTTTCACAGCTGAGTCAAGGTTCTAATTCGTTGCTGGAGCTACTCTGCAGATGCTTTGTCAATGATACTTTTTTGCTTCAATAAAGGGACAAAGAACATACTTGAGTTAAAGCAAGTTGATTTTTTTAATTCATTTAGAAATACGGGAGTAATCAACAAAATTCAATATGAATTAACATCGGTTGACAAAATTCTAGTTACCCACTTAACGCCAGATTAATATAAATTATATTTGTCCACTTAACGCCAAATTAATATAAATTATATTTGCTCACTTAACGCCAAATTAATATAAATTATATTTGTCTCACTTAACGCCAGATTAATATAAATTATATTTCCCACTTAACAATAGATAAAATTATATTTGTCATAACAGATTAATATAAATTATATTTGCTCATTAACATCCATTAATATAAATTTTTTGCCCATTAACGCCAGATTAATATAAATATCATTTGCCAATTAACCAAATTAATATAAATTACTTTGTCATAACGATTATAAATTATATTCCACATTAACTAAATTAACTATAAATTATATTTGTATTAAGCTAATTATTTAAATTATATTTCATCACTAACGCCAATTACATAATTATATTTGCCCATTTACCCAGATTAATATACATATTTGCCACTATCAGATTAAGTATAATTACATTTGCTCACTTAACAGAGTTAATATAAATTATATTTGCCATAACAAGATTAATATAAATTATATTTGCCATTAAGCTGATTAATATAAATTTGTTTGCTATAGATTGTGTTAATATAATTATATTTGCTATACAGATTATATAAATTATATTTGCCATACTAAGTTAGTTAATATAAATTATATTTGCTCACTTAACGTAGATTAATATAAATTATATTTGTCATAACGCAGATTAATATAAATTATATTTGCTCATAACCAGATTATATATACATATTTGTCACTAACCCGATTAATATAAATTATAGTTATACTAACAGATTAATTAATTATATTGCCATAAGTTTATAAATTATATGTTTACCAGATTAATATAAATTATGTTATACATTATACAATTGTGATAATATAAATTATATTTGCCATAAGCAGATTGTATATATATTTGCCACTTAACGGATTAATATACAATTATATTTGTCACTTAAGTAGATTAATATAAATTATATTTGCTATTAAAGCATGTATAATATGTATAATTTGTTATCAAATTGTGTTATACAAGTTAACCAGATTAGTTATACAATTATATTTGCCCATTAACCAGTTAATATAAATTGTATTTGCTACTAACGCAGTTATTAAATGTGTAATGTACATCAATTTAGTTATAACAGATTAATATACATTTAGTTTACTAAGTAGATTAATATAAATTATAATTGCCACTTAACAGATTATATAAATTTAGTTGTTACTAACGAAGATTAAATGTAAAATGTATATAGATACAATAGAGTGTTAACATATACATTAACTCAATTATTTACATAAGTATCATCAATTAAAATTTATAAAGTTATCAATTCACAATTTCATATAAAGTTATAATTACAGTATTTATAAAGTAGTCATCAATTCATTTTACATAAAGTATACAATTACATATTTCATAAAGTATCATCAATTCCAATTGTTTATAAAGTTATGAATTACATATTTGTAAAACAGTTTTTAACATTATAATAATCACATAAGTTCTATATAACAATTATGTTGGTAATTGTCATATTTTCAAAGTTGAACAAGAACGTCAATACATAATCGCTTTGATTATACATAATATAATTACATCTTAGTTACATGTTCCTGTTATACAAGTTGTGTTACATTGTGTAAGTTTGTTATACAAGTTTTCCATGTTGTTTATCGTTGTTATAAAGTTGTGTTTACAGTTCGTTATACGTGTGTATACTGTATGTTACAATTGTTTATACAAGATTGTGTTATGTAAGGTTCTTACAGAGTCTTTATCAATTGAAGTTATACAAGCTTAGTATCAAGTGTGTTATACAAGTTTGTTTGATCAGTTTTTTATCAATTGTGTTATCAAGTGTGTATCTTCTTTTATAACGTTGTTATTGTGTTGACAGATAGTTTCCGATTTATACAACTTTGTTAAATTGTTTAATTTGTGTTAATTTTGAATCTAGTTGTTTAAAACACATAGTTTGTATACTATATCTTATAGCATTTTTAATTTTGTGTATACTAAGTTTTTACTGAAATTGATCTGGATATGTTTTAGACTTAGTCTGATAAAGCCTGTGTTATAAAGTTGTTACTGTGTTTTTGTTTATAATTGTAATAGTTGCAGTTCATCAATATTATACAGCTTAGTACTTTGTGTTATATGTTGTGTTGTACAATTGTATATACAAATTGTTATACTTTTAACATTGTTACTTTGTTGCAATTATTTGCGTTCATATAGTAAGTGTTAGTTGATACTGTTTCAATTGTATAGTTGTTTATAGTTGTGTTATACAAGTTGGGTTATGTTGGTTCTGCATATTGTTATGTCTTTATTATGTGTGCTTTCATAGCTTGTCAGTTTTAATGATTGATGTATACGTTTTTATGCAATCTTGGTTATTTTAATTTAACAATGCTATCAAATGACATTTAGATCTTAGTTAATTTTTATTTATCAATGCATATGAATATGCTATGTCAATTATACATAGTAGATTATACAAGTTGAAACTATACACAGTTTTATTGATACTATGTCCATTTACACAAGTAGTATGGACATAACAGCAGTTTTATCAAGTGTTATACAATATGCTATGTCTTTACACAAGTGAATATCAAGGTGTTATACAAGTTGTGTTATAAGTTGTGTTATCAAGTTGTTATACAAGTTGTGTTATACAAGTTGTGTTATACGTTGTGTTAACAGTTTGTTATACAAGTTGTGTTATACAAGTTGTGTTATACAAGTTGTGTTATACAAGTTGTGTTATACAAGTTATAGTTATACGTTGTGTTATACAGTTTGTTATGTTGTTAATGTGAACAAGGTATAGTTATGTTATAAGTTTGTTATACATATATAAGTTATGTTATACAAGTTACGTTGTTATACAAGTTGTGTTATACAAGTTGAACAGGGAGGAGGGGGTCAGGAGAACATAAACAAGCAGTATACATAATATAATAATTATGTATAATTCTTCTCGTAGGCCTACCGTTATGCGCTACATAGGGCCTGCAAGAAATTTCTCCATTCCGCTCTATCCTGTGAAACTCGCTCAATCTCCTTCGTGGAACTGAGACCGATATTCCTTACCTCTCTCAGCAAAGCTCGTTTGAAGGTCTCTCTAAGACGTCCTCTCTTTCTTGAAGTCTTTGCAACCCAGTTCAATGCCTGCTTTAATATTCTTTGATCATTTCTTTTCAATGTGTGTCCAACATATGTTCTTCTTATAACAGTTGTTACTTGTCGTTGACCAGATATTTCCCCGATTTCATCACTTCTCCTAAATTCGTTCTAATTTATGTTCCTTAATTTTCGCAAACATCTGTTTTTAAATGCAATCAGCTTGCTATCTATATCTTTAGTCATTTTTAAACTTTTGTTGATATAGACTAATATTATTACTGAAAAAAAAATTGAAATCTGGGCATATGCTTTACAGGACTTAGTCTGAAAAGCCTGAATTTAAAATTCTTCCTTTTTTTTAAACTATGTAAATTGCAGTTCAATATTTCACTTAGACTTTCAGAAGCTCATGTTGCTTTGACAATTCGTAGAAAACATTTATAATTTTAACAGTTCTAGTGCAATCAAAATTGCTTCCCAAATAGATGAACTTCTTGATATTTTTATCATTGGGGATTCCATGTTGGTATCTGCATTACTTGCTATATGTGTCTTTATTATGTGTGCCTTTTCATAGCTTTTCGTCAGTGCCACTTTTAATGATATAGATGACTAGTATGTTTTTCTGTGCAAATCTTGGTTATTTTTAATTTAACAATGCCATATCAACCGAACATTTCAGATCTTCCAGTTAACTCTTTCCTATCTTATCAATGCCATATGCAATATGCTATGTCAATTTCAACCACCTAGTAGATACTATCACCAGCGAAACACATAACAGCAGTTTTATCAATGCCATATGCTATGTCCATTTCAACCACCAAGTAGAAACTATCACCAGCGGAACACATAACAGCAGTTTTATCAATGCCATATGCAATATGCTATGTCCATTTCAACCACCAAGTAGAAACTATCACCAGCGGAACACATAACAGCAGTTTTAGTAAAGATTTTGCATTGCCTTACAACTCGGAAAGTTGATCATTTTCAATACAATCTTTGCCAGTTTCGCCCCTGCAACATTTTTTCAACACCCAGTCAATGAAGACTCCAAAATATAGAAGAGATAGAATTTTACTCCGATTTCAGCCATAAGCCAGACGATTTGGCCATTATGAGTGGAGACTACACTATGGGAACCATCATACAGGCTCATAAAAATATTTATTATTTTAGCTGGTTTCCATAGCATCTCAGAATATTCCACATGGAGATTATGTGTAGACTATCAATTGCCATTTTAAATTCGACGAAATTTAATATAAGGGGTTGCTACTTCTCTATATGTTCATCCAATACTAGTCTTAGTGTAATTATTCTGTCTAAATAGCATCTACCAGGCCTAAAGCCAGCTTGTTCTTCTCTATAGGTTGTATAAGCTGCGCCTTTGATTCTATTGAGAATAATTTGCAAATAGTCTTGGTCATTAGAGATAAGATAATATGGGATTCCTCTCCAGGTGTTGCAATCTTTGAGATTACCGTTTTGGGGGATCTAACGACTATTTCCTTCTACAATCGATCTAGGGCAGTTTCTTCTTCCCATATTATTACAAAAGCTTTTGTGCGACAGAGTAGAGACACTTAGAAAATCGGGAAAATCACGTTAAAACTAAAGAGCACCAAAGTGCACGATTTTGGAACACTGACGTAAAACGGGTAGGATAGCAACCACGTCAAGAGGGAAACGAAGATAGCAACGGAGAGACCGTCAGGCAAAGACAGACAAAGATGGAAATAAAGTTGCAAAATGGTGAGAACACTGATACCCCTCTTGATAGCACTGATAGTCTGTGAAGCAAATAGTGAAACAGTCAATGAAGATACATTGTGTTAAACAAGCGAATGTGTTATTACAACTGTTTGAATATTTCAGTACCTGGACTCAAGTACAGACCAATGTGACGACCTCTATCAGTTCGTCTGCGGTGGTTGGGTTGACGATCAGATATTTCCTACTGACAAGTGGCGCTTGTAGACTTTAACTCATAAAAAAGCTCATTTAGCAGCAGCATGAAATTAACTGGTAAGCGAGCAAAATCCATCAGAGCTTGACTCAATAAAAAAAGCTAAAGATCTTTACTCTTCGTGCATTAATTACGATTGTTTCAAGCAAGTTCAATGTCCCATGCTGGCAGGAGTGCGAACCGGAGCAGAAAGCAAGACATAAGATTAAAGTAACTAATTCAAATTATTGTTGTTAATATATATTGTTGCATAGATTGGAAAAATAATCAATTAATTATACATATGACAATTAATGTAATTCGAAACAGAATTTTGTCTTTTGATTGCGTAACAAAAAAAATCGAACAAACGAGATTTAACGGTTATATATATACATTTAACTTTCATCATATTGGACCTTGTAAAAAGTCAATTGCATATTCTTTACAGGACTTTGCGAATCAACCCCAGCTTATAACGCTGTTTGTGATTTTTCTAGGCACTATCACGTTCAGAGAGCCGTGGTAGCGTAGTTGTTAGGGAACTCGCTTCTCAAGGCTGGTGGTCTGGGTTTAACTCCCGCAGTGCGCGTGGAATTTTTCCCGACCGCGACGGCTCTCAGGTCGACCCAGCCTCAACTGGGTACCAGGCATGCTCTGGGAAAGTAAAGGCGGCCGGCGTGATGCTGACCACATCACCCATCGTGTGCCGACGGTCAATGAAAATACAGGCCTAACACTGTATTGCCCTATATACCACGAGGTATGAAAGGGTTCCTTTACTTATTTTTATCACGTTCAGTATTTGCCATTGCTTTCTGAACGGGTGGTGCCATCGTCCTTTTGTAAAATCCACGCGAAACAATTTGCAACCAAACTGTCCGCAGCGTGATTCGAACTCAGAACGTCGGGGTTAATAGAGCGAGTCACTAACCCCTAAGCCACAGAATTAGACCTTGTACCAGGGATTATCTACGATCTGAATTGTTAGAATTGCACCTGGCTAACTGCTGTATAATCTGTTGCTTTGAGCATTTCTGCAGTAATGTTATCATCACTCCCCGCTTTATTGTTTATCAGCAAACGAATCTTCTCCTTGAGCTCGGTGGTTTATCAATTCTTCGTTAATTTGTAGAGAGTTGTTTCATGAGTCTTCGTCAAACTTAACCATTTCGCCCTTCCAAACCAATATACTGGCTTGTACTACTTTTTGTACAGTGTTATAGAAGAGTCCTCCATATATCATGGACAGAGAAGAGAACAAATAGATCTTTCCAGAAAGAACTCAAAATCAAAGAAAACTGGCTAATGTTACAAATACGAAAGAGAAAATTGAGATATTTTGGACATATAAAAAGACATGAAGGGCTGAAGAAGACCACCATGGAAGGAGGCATACCGGCAAAGAGAAGTGGAAGATCACAAAGAAGATGGATTCAGTATTTAACTGATGGTCTGAACATGACGTATGCAGAGGCAGGACATCTGGCCTATGAGAGATAAAAGTTCCGAAGGACTGTTGGGGTGGAAAAGTTCTGCTCAGGACAAACTAGGTGATGATGATGACTGCTTTTTAAGATGGCTCAAACCCAATATCAGTGACGGCTCGTCATTAAGGGCCACTGGGGCCGGGCACGACCACAAATAATGTGTAACGTGTATTTATTATTTTATAAATTAAAACATAACAACCCAAAACCATGATTTTTCCGAAAAATGTATGTCTGGCCCCACCAACAAAAATAATCACGAGCCGCCACTGCCCAGTATACTGCATAACAGCTCAGTATACATTACAATATAAATGCGCCTCGAAGTAAAATAAAATATTACGATGAGAAAGGGTTAAGTAGTACTGGTGTGACAAGTTTATTTGAGATTTCCTTAAAATGTTCTGCCCGTCTTTTTTTTCTCTTGTTGTATCTGATGTGAGCACTTTACCAACTTTACTCTTGATTGGTTGTCACATAAAGAGATACCGCTAAAAACTAAAGCAAATCTTATAAGAATGATTTTCTGGCCAACACTATGTTACCAGGGTCAAACATGGCCAATAACAGCAGTTAGTGAGCGGAAAATCGTAACGACGGAGATGAGGTGTCTTAGAAGAGCTGCAGGTGTGACAATAAGAGACAAAATTAGAAATTAAGAAATCAGAAGAGACTGGGTGTGAAAACCAGTCATGCAATTCATTAAAGAACAACAGATTAAATGGTTTGGACACCTGACAAGAATGCCCTGGTATCGCCTACTACAGAGAACCACACAGAAAAAGTATAGCGAGTACAAAGCAAGACGAAGACCACGCAAAAGATGGAGTGACGGCATCAAGAACAGCCTTACGAAAATGAATATCAGCTTACAAAGTGCCTCAAAACAAGCACACACAAGATCACTACGTCCATACCCCCTCAGTCCCTCCCCCAACACTTCTATAAAGAAGTAAATGGTGGAAGTGAATATTAAGACTCTTGATTGGGCCACCTTTTGAAACAAGAGTTCCAGTTAGTTAGTTGTTTTAGTGTATTGTTGAGCACGTTACTGTTTTCAGTCTTATCTGCATTTTCCCCTTCTTCAGCCATCCCATTGACATACGCTCTTTTCACATTTCTAGCAACTCTTTTCACTCCCTTGTCTTTTAGTCTATATTCTTCTTTAGCTTTGATTTCATACGTTACATTCTTAGTATTGAATATCGCAAGTTCCAATTTTCTTCTGCCTTTAATACATTTCCAGAAGGCATCACTTATCTGAGGTTTCCTGCCTATTGTCTTTAATCGTGCGCTACTATTTGCGCCTCCAAGAGCGTAATTTTAAGTTATTTGTCTTCAATGTACTTTTCACCATTACGTAACTCTAACCTGTTCTTAAGGTCAAGCTGATATTTTACTTCTTTATTTATAGCTTTGGTTTTCTATTCGTAGGTATTCTTTTTTACTAGAATTCATTTTCAATTTCAGTTTCAATTTACCTATGCACGGACATTCAGTAGTGACGTTCTAAATTAAGTATATCTGCAAATATGGTCAATCTGGTTCCTGGTCACTTCATGAGGTAAGTGTCAAATAATTTGGAAATCTTCTTATGGACAAAGATGGTACCTCCAATCACTAACCTCGACAACATACAATACTCAGCCAGTCTTTCTACGTTCTCATTCATTGTGTTTATTCCTTGTTTTCCTATAACTCTATCCCTACATTGTCACTACCAACATTAGCATTAAAGTACCCCATTACTAAAAACAAGTCATGCTTTTGGGTCTTGTTAATATGATCTTGCAGCTGCTCATAAAACATTTCCTTCTTATCATTTTCGGCCTTGTTAGTTGGTGCATAACACTGTAATATTGTCATCAATATATTATCGTATAGAATTCAGTCAAGTAAATATTTATAAATACAATAAGTAAAGAAACCATTTTCAATATTTAGATTTGTAGACCATACGGTGTTAGGCCCTTATTTATCATTGACCGTCGGCACACTATGGGTGATGTGGTCAACATTAAGCAGGCCGCATTTACTTCTAAATGCTTTTCCTGTTACCCAGTTGAGAATGAGTCGACCTGAGAGAAGTTACAGTCGGAAAAATATTATAAGCTCACTGGAAATTGAACCCGACCACGCTCCTAGAAAGCGAGGCTGCTGCGGATCTAATATATATCTCCAGAGCGCATTGTTAATCACAGTTGTTTTTTTACTAACTCTGCGCTGCCAGACCGGGACACTGACAAAAATGAGAACAAAAGAATTCAAAGGACAGAGATGAAGTGTTTACAACGAATTGTAAATCTTACAAGAAGAGATAAGTTCAGAAACGAAGAAATCAGAAGAAGAGTGGGATCCTTGCCCGTGCTCTACATTATATAAACAGCAGATCAAATGTTTCGGACACGTTTCAAGGTTACCACAAGACAGTCTCCACAAAGAGGACTAGCACTCTGATACAACGGCAACAGAGCCAGAGGACGATCCCGTAATCGATAGACTTACTGAATATCCAAGGCTCTAAATTTCAAACTCATAAGGAGTCTCGCTCCATGTGTCTTTTTTCCAAACTGACGCCGAATGTCAAAATAGGATTCGATAATAAACACATTTATATATACATATTTTATATATATATATAAATATATACGTAGGCGTCTGTAGCTTAATTGATAGTGAGCTCAATACCTATCCAAGCGTACCTGGTTCAAACTTCGAGGCGTCGTTTTGGGAGCAAATTCATTCCCTTTGAAATAAAAGTAAAAAATAAAGGAACCCTTTCATACCTCGTGGAATATAGGTCAATACAGTGTTAGGCCTGTATTTTCATTGACCGTCGGCACACGATGGGTGATGTGGTCAGCATTACGTCGGCCGCCTTTACTTTCCCAGAGCATGTCTGGTACCCAATTGAGGCTGGGTCGACCCGAGAGCCGTCGCGGTAGGGAAAATTCCACGCGCATTGCGGGAGCTGAACCCAGACCACCAGCCTTGCGAAGCGAGTTCACTAAAAACTACGCTACGGCAGCTCTCCCCTTTGAAATAGAACGGTAAAAATAGACCCGTGGTTCAGAAAGCAATGTCAAACTAATGAACGTATTAGTGGTGCTTAGAAAATCGACGACTTCTTTACTGTGGTTGAGGGTTAAATCATGTAAATGATATGTCGCGATATTTATTTATATATATATATTCACCTTATTATGAGTTTGTATATCTTCTTCTTTGAACGATCCACATGTCAATCAATCAAGTGTCATGCCTGCCGGCGTAGACGATCACGTCTCTCCACAACTCTCTCTGCTTGGTGCATGTAATCAGTTCTGACGTCGTTCTTGTTTCGAACCATCATGTCAGGCCATCCAGTATCTTCTCCCTCTGTCTTCCGCGATCTCTCTTTCCCTGAATTTTACCTGTTATTACCAAATGTTCTAAACCTTATCTTCGCATTATATGCCCGAAGAACCTTGATTGTCGGATTATTATTGTTTTGATAAGGTTTCTTTGTGTGCCGGCTTGATTAAAAACCTCATTTGTTTTCTTCGCTGTCCTTGGAATTTTCAGCATTCTTCTGTCAAACCACATCTCTGTGGCTTCCAATGATCGTATTGATTGTTTATTCATTGTCCATGATTCGCTGCCATGCAGAAGTATTGGATCAATATAGCACTGGAGTTTTCGTTTTTGCAGTGTCATTGGTAGTGAATTCACGCATAGCGTGTTTTTTCATTTCCAGAAAAGATGCTTTCGCTTGAGCTGTTGTACTTTTAATCTCTGTTCTACACCTGTCATCTGATGTCAGGAGTGTTCCCGGGTGCTTAAATCGATGGACTTGTTTTAATGTTGTGTTATTTACGTTGATATTACATTTTGGTGTTTCCTGTTTCTTGGAGACAACGATAACCTCTGTTTTATTTATATTCATGCTTAGTCCTTTCTTTTCACTTTCTCTCACTAATATGTCTATCAGGTCTTGTAGATCTTGTTCATTTGTAGCCATGTGAATTGTGTCATCAGCGTATCTTAGATTGTTTATGTTTTGGATATATATATACGATATATGGATCCATATATACCCTTGTTAAACCACTCTTTGTGATTTGTATGTAATCTGAGCCTAAGAGCGGGTTACGTTCTACCAGGTATGCACTTATAAGTAGGCCGGCACCTCCGATTTCTGCGAAGCTTTTTATTTACTATTGTAGCTTCCCTAGGCCGTCTTTTAATACGTGCCTTGTAGGTCGCAGTGTTACTATTCCTTGCTTTGTTTGTGGGCCCTGGTAACACACTGCTGGGTGCATCTGTATATATATAATGCATGGCGCCCGCAGGGGGCAAGGGGGCTTGATTGGATTGCCTGGATTTTCCCTGGATTGCTTGAAAATAGTCAAATAATGTTACTTTCATTACTACTCCTTGTACAAAGTACAAAGAATTTAATGAATGTGCCAGAAACCATACCAGCTCAGCATGGCATCGTGGGTCTCAACAAGAGCTGTTCAAGTTGATCTTCCAGAAGTCCAACTGCAAGTTCAAAACCTGCTCAGTGTAGTAAAACTTCACCGAGGTGATTCCGATAACTATTTCAGGGATATTTTTGAGAAAACAGTACAACTCGCACAGAAAGTGGATATTGAACTGATTATCCCAAGACATTGTGGAAGACAAAAGCATCGAAATAATCCGGGAACCATAAGTGTTGAAGAGTACTTCAGACAAACAGTTTACATTCCATACTTAGATTCTCTAATTAACTCAATGGAGAGTCGATTTTGTGAAGCCAACAGTGCACAATTTAACTTAGCGTTGCTACATCCTTCGAAATTGTGCAAACTGAATCGTCAAACAGTTTAAGGATATAATGTCTACTATTAATCAGGTATACCACATTGGTAATTTTGAAACTGAAGCCTTTGTTGGTTTGTTTTTTGGAAAACGCGAGATTTCATCGACTTGTTACCTTTTACAAAGTTTTATCATAGTGTCAGGTATGCCTTACTAGTTTTGCTAACATTACCAGCAACAACATGTACGCTTTTAGATCTACAATTCAGATGAACGTCTGTCTGGATTGTGCATGTTAAGCGTACACAGAGACAAAGTGAACTGCAACAAAAAGACTTTATGGACAAAATTGTAGATATGTTTGGTAGCGATAACAGACGACTCCAGTTCTTGTTTAAAGAATACATTTTATTTTAAATTTATGTTGTAATATTTTTTGTTATATACATATATTGTGTTCATAAAAATGTTGTTGCTACAGTATGCCCTTCATTACTACAATGTCCTGTCCGTTCGTTCACCATACAAATACGCTACAGTAAATTAAAACTACATTAAAACATTACTAAAAATATTTTGCCCCCTAGAAAATTTTCTGCGGGCGCCTCTGATATAATGTATATAATAATATGATATATATCAATATATGTTTATCTAAATGTTTTTAACTTATCTGCCTTTATATGTATCTTACCTGTCTACCTATGTAAACGTAAATGCCTATGCCTGTATCAGAGTGTAATAATGTCGTCGTACTCTAAAATGAAATTAACGACTGTGTGCTTGGCACCTTATGTAAATATAATTTATAATGAGTATTTAAATATAAATTAAGAATAATGTTTGCTCATAAACGATCAGTTATACACTTCACACATATTCATCTCGCAAAGGTAATACTAATGTGAATAGTAGTCAGAAATTAGATTTAATCAAATATTGAGTATTACCGATTGCTAGTTTGCGATGAGTATATCAACGAGACAGAAATAACTGAAGCTAGTAACTTGTCTGAATGCGCATATTAGAAGAACAGGCAATTAAGGTCTTGTCATTAAGGGCCATTGGGGTCGGAAACAGCAAAATCAATGTGTACTATTTATTTATTACTAGCTGATTAACCGGCTTCGCACGGATGAAAGTTGTTAGTAATCCTTGATGAGAAATTGGTGAAGCCGTTCCAAGAGATGTCATCTTCTTCAGCGATCTCTGGTCATGCGCTTAATTTACTGTGAACCACAAACTGGGCAGTCAGCTTCAGGTCTGTCAGCTTTCCCAAAGCTTAGTTTTCAGGCTGACTGGGTGTGATCACATGTTGCTTCTCAGCTCACCCAGGAGAGGACAGTCTTGCAGGATATGCTCTGGTATCTGTTCTGCCTGCTGACACTAGCAGAAAGCTGTTTGGCTTATTCCTAGTCTGTATGTGTTTGTTGAGTCTGCAGTGTCTGGTTCGTAGTCGAAATATAATGACCTTATCTGTTCTGCTTAGGTCTTTGATGGAGTCTTTTCCATAATCATAGCCAATATTTGTCTTCCAGTCTACTGCCGATTTTCTCTGTATGAGGGTTTTGACCTCTTGAAAAGACAGGGCTTGGTAAATTTGCTCTTTGGCACTGCCATCCTTATCTAAGACATCCGCACTCTCATTGCCTGCAATGCCACAGTGAGATGACTGAATGCTTCATTCTTCAACAAAGACCATTTAGCAACTCGTGCTATTGCTCGTCGTCTGGCGTCTTGCTCGAGTCGGACTGCTGTTTGTTGAAATGTCTCATTTGACCCGGCGTGTTCTATTAGCTTCAAGTCTAATCAAAGTAGCGTCTTCGTTTTCTTCTGCTCTGAAAATTGTCATTCACGAACTATTAGCTGCACGTCGAATGAAGGTTGCATCTTCGTTTTCTTCAACTACATTTTCTGTAGACCTACGTGCTGCGCTTCGTTTACTGACAATGCTGGTCCGACTGAAAAGCGTTATTTTCTTAGGCGGCATTGTATATAATATTTTAACAATATCAATAGAAAAGGAACTGAGGAATTTTGACAAAACAGAATAAGTATTAAACAATTTAATGGAAAGTTAACACATAAAACGTTAGCACACAAACCTAATATTGATGCAATTTCAAAATTGAGGTTAGATTGAGCTTGGACAATTGAAAGTTTCCGCTGTCGAACAATCAGTTTAGCTCAGGAAATGACAAAGCGTAGATTACGGTAGTTACCTTTCTTCAACTGGAGAAAAATATATTTGATAGAGGTCACATGGTGACTACCACTACCGAAACGTAAAAATTGTAAGTGGGATAAGACATATCAGTTTGGGTTTTATTTATTTTTTAAACGAATATTGACCCGACTTCGAGTCAATATTCTAAATTAAACAATTTGCTCAAACCAAAGCAAACGAAAAAACGCAATTTTTATAGCGTAGTTTAAAACAACAAATTAAGGGACGCAATCCATGTCTATGTTGTATCTAGCAATTTGTGGATTATATCCCTTTACTTCATCCGCGTGTTCGAAATATGTCGGATAGGACATCAAGAATTCGATTTTATTTAATTTTAAATCTAATATTGATCCGATTTCGAAACTGTTTCTTTTGTTGACCTATATTTTTAAGATAAAATTGTGAGAAAAATGGTGAATTTCGGATATAAACTGACACCGTGTATACCCGGACTGCACATCCAGACAGTAAGAAATATATAGTAGATTTTATAAATTATTTTTTTACTATTATTAATTTAACGTGATACTAACTAGCTTTTAAAAATTGAAAATATAACGATAAAATACCATATCATCAGGTGTCGTGCCGGCTGGCGTAGACGGTCATGGATCTCCACAAATCTCTGTCGTTGGTGTTTGCTATCAATTCAGATGTTGACGCTCTACTGTGTCATGAAGTCAGGCTATCCTAAATTTTCTCTCTCTGTCTTCCTCTGTCTCGTCTACCCTCGATTTTACCGCTTGTCACAATGTGTTCTAAACCTCCCTCCTCATCACATGCCCGAAAAATGATGACTCCTCTTTCTTATATTGATGATAAGCTTTCTCTGTGTCTTGATCTCATTCAGCACCTTAACATTAGTCATTTTAGCAGTCCATGGGATTCTTATCATTCTTCTGTAAAACCACATTTCTGTGGCCCTCAGATTTTTTTTTACCATATACAGTCTGAAATTCAGCGTCTTTTCTCCCTATTTAGTATACTTCACGAATTTCCAGCGCACTTTTTTTAGGGTAAGTAGAAATGTGATCCATTTAGACCGTCTGTTAACAAAGAGACCTCTGACCTCTCTCTCGCCAGGTTATTTAGTCGAGACAAATATTTGATTTTTATTCATTCAGTAGGACAATTCTTACTCGACTAAACCAGTGCACAGTTAAATGTTCTTAGTGCGCTAACATTTAGTCCAGGTGTGTAAATATCGAATTAAATTTTGAAGCGTAGAGAGCACGGCCAGGCAGAACAACTTGGTCACCCCCTGCACCCTGATACTTCTCCAGTCATATTGACTTTGCTCTACCACTAGACGCAGATCTGCGCAACTCTTCGCCCTTTTAATCCAAAACAATCGCGCAAATCACCCTTTCTTCCATCAAACATACAAACAAAACTACATTCCCGTGAATGAAAAACATTGTGGTCATCATCACTAGTGATGGATGAGCATCCTCAGCCATTGTCCATTATTTACGTCTACAGTGCAAAATGTGCATTACTTCTGGAAAGTCTGTGCATTTTCTTACTTAGATGTTCAGATCTACCATATCTAACAAATGATTAATCGAAAACCATTTCCGACACAGTTGAAATAAAAGGCTCAAATTTGCAAACTGAAATCATAGAGGAAGTTAAGGATATTATATACCTGAGAAATACAGTATCGTAGGATGGGAATTAGGAAAATGACATCATTTGATTGTATGTGTGATGCCGGGTCCGAAAGGAAGCAAAGAATATTACCACTGCAACCTATCGGCATGTCCGACGAACGACTGCGTAGTACCTAGGGAAGCGACCCTAGTAAATACAGAGCATCGCATAAATCGGATGTGCTGGCCTACTTGTAGGCGCATAACTGGCAAAACGTACAATCGCTCTTAGGATCAGATCACATACAAATCACGCAGAGTGATTAACAAGTGGTCGATATGGTGGAAGAAGAACCATTTAAAAAAACCAAGAAATCAAGGTAAACTTGTGCTCAACAAAATCTATAAACCAAAGGATTGAGTCTTAAAACAAAACAAAAAATATATAGAAACAATGTTTTTCGATTGTTACTATACAATAGTGAGTGCTGACAAAATTACCCACAATATCATACACAAGCTGAAGACATTTTGAAATAAGTGTTTAAGAGGATTCCTCGCCTGCCTGCCCGACGTGTTCATAACGCGTTGGACGACAGGTGATAAGCCCTCTGTGAGTGAGGGTTCAATTCTATATTCTGGCAGAAAAGCCACAGGTTCTTCAGATTTACAGTGTTCGGGGCACCGAACCGAAGGGTTATGATGTCCATGGCACCGAGCAGAAGAGCTGAAAGCTCAAGTTCTTCTGGATTGGAAAAAAAGGATTCCTGCCAAACTCAATAGCAAATGAAGAACTTTTAACATCATCAAACTATGCATCAGTAGAGACCATCATTAATACATAGTGGACCTTCTTCTTCTTCTGCGTTCTCACTAGATGGGGTTTTCCGATTCTCTAATAAAAGCAGCCGTCTGCCTCATATTATCAGCCACGCCATACAGTTTGTCTTCTGCGTTCTCACTAGATGGGGTTTTCCGATTCTCTAATAAAGGCAGCCATCTGCCTCATATTATCAGCCCCGCCATACAATTTGTCTTGAACGCAAGTGTAAGTGGGCAACCTCTTTCTTCTTAAGTCTGCATGCTGGGGCAGTTCTGTAGGATATAATTCCTATGATTTATGCTTACCCGTTTGTGCCGACCTCTTCCCGCAGTAAGTTTTGGCCATCCTCGTGATGGTAGGTCTGACATTCTTACTGCGTGGCTAAATCTCAGAGGCAGATTGGCGACCGTAGAATCCATTATCCCATTCCTCATTGTGAGGGGTTGTTGCACCATGTTATCGCCTTACTGCCTGGTGCATCCGTTTTCTGCAAAGCATTTGTTTCGGGTTAGCATTCCCTAGCGGACACGTGCATCCGATTTCAGGCAAACCTCCTTAGTCGCCTCTTGCGACATGCATGGCAGGTAACAGTGGTTCTATTCTTTACACCCCAAATTTGGGCCCCGGTAACCACTCGGGCGATACATAGTGGACCAGGAGGAAAACTCCACCTTTTTACAAGCCATATTTATTAATTATACAGACAGATGTTATTAGTTTTGTCATAAAACTGTTTATTTTATCTGTGGGAACTTGTACCATATATTTCAATGTTTAGAAATGAAGAATATGTTTCATTACATTGATGACATATATGTCTAAATTAATCAAATGCAAAAGGATGTATAGTAAGAAGGAAAACAATAAATAATAATAAAATGAGAATAAAATTGTCTCTGACCACTCAATTTGAATATATTCTATTCATTTGCAAGCAATAAAAGGTGCTTCGACCCATACTACATCTATAATTACACCATCCAGGAAATCGTCGTCAGTTTTTATGATTAAATAATAATTGTTTTACAGAAGTCTGTCAGACGATGGAGCCCATATTTCAAGTCAGAAATTGTGTTTAATAAAACATGAAACTTTACATTTATTGCAGATTTTATCACAGTTTATTAACCTAAAATCGACAAATGATATGTAGACATGTGAAGCCGCAGACGATTTATGCCCTATGGTTAATTCAAAAATAGGCGGGCTAGAATATGAATTTATCACAACTGTTAAACTTAAGATTACCATAACGCCACTTTAGGTGGTGGCAGGTCCCAGGGGGACCACCACCATCACCAAATATAAGTATTGCTGGGCTAAACAATGGGTGCCATAAGAAATAAGGGTTTGTGGTTCGAATTTTCAGTTAACCAATGTTTTGTATAAGAAGTATCCTTCCCAATGTTTGTAAAACTTTGATGTAAATTGAGGTTGTAGGAGGACACACACACATTTTGAGAAATATATAGTAGATAATATGCCTACATACAATATTAAACTTTTACAACTACATTTGTTGAGTATCTTCAACAATACAAACCATTTTCAATATTTACAACAACTTCAACACTTTGTCAACAAACACAAAATAACACGTTTACATAAACCATAAGAATGAAAAACTAAATCAGATAAATGCAGTAATCTTTATTTCTGTATCGATATTCTTGTCATTACAGAACTAGTTAAAATCACTTGCTGGTTTTCTAAGATTCAAAATTAGGAAAATAATTATATTTTCCAAACTATTTCAGATAGATGAATTTTTGAGAATCATTGGTTGAAACTTGTTCTTCTGGTTCTGTGAATAAATAGTTAATATGTTAGATAGAGTAAATCTTAATATATAACTGTCATGGCAGTAGAAAGATAATACAAAATTAGAATATAAACTTGACACTACAGATTCATGTACCAACAAACAACTTTATTTTAAACTTGCACCAATAGGAAACCAGATTAAAATAACGTACAATAATATAATAGGAAATACCTTCAAATGATATTTGTTTTAGCAAGAAATTATTTTTGAAAACTAATAAAATGTAGCCTCTGAAAGTATGTAAACTAACAACAAATATGATACTGAAAGTATGTAAACTAACAACAAATATGATACTGAAAGTATGTAAACTAACAACAAATATGATACTGAAAGTATGTAAACTAACAACAAATATGATACTGAAAGTATGTAAACTAACAACAAATATGATACTGAAAGTATGTAAACTAACAACAAATATGATACTGAAGTATGTAAACTAACAACAAATATGATACTGAAGTATGTAAACTAACAACAAATATGATACTAGAGAAGTATGTAAACTAACAACAAATATGATACTGAAAGTATGTAAACTAACAACAAATATGATACTGAAAGTATGTATGTATATATATTCCTCTTGTCCCATTTTACGTTACATAGGGCCTGCAATTAATTTCTCCATACCGCTCTGTCCTGGGCAACTTTCTCAATCTCTTGCATGGAATATTTATGTGTTATTTCATATACATGTGATATTTCTTACCTCTCTCGGCAAAGTTTGTTTCAAGATTTCCTAGGGTGTCCTCTTCTTGAACATTTACCCCCACTTCAATGCCTCGTGGTATTGTATTACCTCCATCAATGCCTGCTGTAGTATTTTACCCACTTCAATGCCTGCTGGTATTGTATTTTACCTCACTTCAATGCCTGCTGTGGTATGTATTTACCCACTTCAATGCCTGCTGTGGTATTATATTTTACCTCCCATTCAACCTGCTGTGGTATTGTATTTACCTCCACTCAATCCTGCTGTGGTATTGATTTACCACTTTAATGCCTGCTGTGGTATTGTATTTTACCTCCACTTAATGCCTGCTGTGGTATTGTATTTACCCCCACTTCAATGCTTGCTGTGGTATTGTATTTTACCTCCCACTTCAATGCCTGCTGTGGTATTATTTAATAGTTTCTTCTCAAAGTATGCCCAACATATCTCCATCTTTTTATAACAGTTGTTACAAGTGATTGACCAGACATTTCTCTGATTTCATCACTTCCGAATTCTTACCATTTTATGTTCATTATTATAAAGTATGTATACTAATATAAAATAACTTCAGAAATTACAAATTTCATCAAGAACTGCCAGTGATCAGCAATAGCTCTATGTTTCTGCTTCTACTGAAAGGAAAATACAAAGTAGAAATTCCAAATTGCTTTGTGATGACAAAATGGCACAAGTCATAGTGCGGTTGAGAATGTTCCTAAACCGAAACCTAATCACCAAAGTCCGAAAGTGACAAAACATGAACATACTACTTGTCGTAGATATACTTCATGATACATTAGGAGACTAAAGATGATCGATAGTGTTGTTCCAAAAAAGTCAGAAAAGTAAGGATGTATGTTTTTTTAGTTTTTGTTTCCAGATTCAAAACAACGTGGAGCACAACATTAGAACAAGACCTGAAAGCAATGAAAAACAGCTAAAACCTAAATGCGAAACACATAAAAACAAAGTACTGTAGAATTACAAAAAACAATAACAATACACAGAAACTTTTTGACCAAAAGAACTTTATCAAGCAAAGGGCACAACAGAAGTGAAAAAAAATTCAAATAAAGTGAACACAACATCATTTTGTAAAACTACAGTACTTTGTTTTTACGTGTTTCGCCATTGCTACATAGTTTTACTGCAGTCTTCCCTTAAATAAATGATACTGAAACACAATACAGAGGATGGGAAAGAACAGAAGAGAATGGAAAGTATATGTTGCTGTCTTTTAATACCATTGTGTCAAAGGTTAGGTAGAGAGATAGCTGAATTTGAGAAGTATATATATATTGCTATTATTTGCTATATTTGCAGAAATTGTGAGTAATTTTAGCAGTGACACTGTTGTCACATTTGCATGTCTTTAGCTAGAACATTGTTGCACAGACAAACATAACTAAATTCAATTGCATGTATCCCAGAGTGCTTGACAATGCTCCATATCCAGAACGACTTCACTGTGGTCAGAAAAGTGGTGGGGACTTAAATTTATAGCGAGTGAACGCAATAAATGGAAGAAAACTAGCATACATGATAATGTCAAATACACTAAGGCATTGCTACCCAAGCTTGATAGTACTTTCATGTTGAAATATTTGATTTTGTCCAACTGTGATTTTTGAAATATATACAAAATAATTGGAAATGTGCATCCCTATCATCAGGTGGCAGCGAAACATGGACAATGAACATGCATCAATAAGATCACTGGAAGCCACAGAGATGTGATTTTACAGAAAAATTATGAAAATTCCATGGACAGCAAAGAAAACAAATGATGAGGTTTTAAAACTAGCATGCAGACAAAGGAATCATTTTAAAAGAATAAAAATCAGACAATCAAGATTCTTTGGTAACATAATGCGAGAGAAAGTTTAGACCATTTGGTGACAATGGGTAAAATATAGTGAAGGAGAGATTGTGGAAGACAGAGGGAGAAGATATTACATGATCTGACATCATAGTTTGACAAAGATCGATTCAAGAACTAATTAACTGCACCAGGAAGAGAGAGTTGTGGAGAAACATTAATGCATACAGCAGAAAATTAAAGCAGGAAAATCTACAACATCTAGATCTTACATGAGATATCTTGCCTTAACTACAAATATGAAAGGTAAAAATACTTACCAAGATTATTAACTTTTCATTGCTGTAAAATTTAAAAAAATAAGACAGGTTAATAAACAATTTTCTCAGTGTAACTAGGTAATTTGTTGAATATTTTTCTAAATTTAATTTGAAGAAAATGATAATCACATTTGATATACATCACATGATCCTGAAGTTATCAAATTTTTTATTAGCCTCTAGTTAACATAGAACTGTTTAATGTTGAGGTGTAATCATTTTCACTGTGTATAGTTTGGAATGGAGGCAATGCATCATACTTATAAACATTGTCAGCTAAGGAAAAACAACAGATACCACAGATGACCATCTTGTGTACTGCAGACAATGAAAAAATAGATGGTGTATGGTAAATTTGTTACCTGTGGATTTTTACAAGCGGTAATAATATACCTGATCATTCAGCAAGCAATGACAAACTACTGAATGTATAAGTGGTACCTAGAAAATCAACGACTCGTTTCTGTGGAATAGGTTTCTGTTTGAAGCTACCTATTGCAGTCCACACAAACCAGGTGCGTACAAGGAAACACTGTTAGTGTGGGTGAGATTACATGACACACCTGTTTCAGGTATGTGAATGAGATTACGTGACCTGCATGTTTCAGGTATGTGACACTTGTGTGAATGAGATTACACCACAAACCAGTTTCTGATATGTAATATTGCCTGTGTGATGCCAGGGCCCACAAGATAAACAAAGAATAGTACTACTGCAAACTACAAGGCATGTCGTAAGAGACGACTGATGTAGGACCTAGGGAAGTTACCCTTGTATTGCAGAAATCAGATATGCTGGCCTACCTGTTGGCGCATAACTGGCACAATGTACAATCACTCTTAGGCTCAGATCATGTACAAATCACACAGAGTGGTTAACAAGTGGTTCAGAGAAGATATGTAATATTTGTATGGGAAAAAGTACATAGTATACCTTTTCTTCAGGTACGTAATATTTGTGGAAATGACATTAAATTAAACATGTGTCATGTCAGATGTCAATGACACTACTTGAAAAATATGTCATAACTGATGTGAATACAATTACCTGATACATCTGTCATACTTTATGTAAATGAGAATAAACAACGCATATGTCTAATGCAAACTTTCTTACCATCACACGAAGCCTGTGCAATACTGTTAGCACTAGCAATCAATTCCTCATAATTGTTTGGCTGGTAGACGTTTGCTTTGCTAGTCGCAATGCTGTTCAGCTCACTAAAATTAACATCTGGCCCAATACCAATACTAAAAGTAGTAATTCCTGCATCGTGGACTTTGCCTGCTGAAATTAGTGCTGTGGAAATGCATTTATAGAGATAATATAACCAACAATGTAACATAATAATAAATAATATTATCGATATAAGGGAAGACAGCAGTAAAACTATGTAGCAATGCGAAACAGGTAAACACAAAGTACTGTAGTTTAACAAAGTGAAAACACAATACACAATGACATTTCGACCAAAAGGCCCTTATCAAGCACAGGATGCACCAGAATGGAAGAAATTCATTTCTTAACCGTCAGACATAACTAGAATTAGACAATAAATCCCTTAATTGTTCTAAATGAAAATATGTGACTAAAAAAGAAATAAATGCTACCTATTGATGATTATTGTGTATCTTCTTTCTTCCATTCATAGTTTTTTGCATTCATTTTGTTTTTCATTTTTAGTCAGATATTTTCATTTTAGGGACGTTGGGGATTGTCTAATTTTAGTTATGTCTGCTGTTTAAGAAGTAAATTTTTGTCCTTTCTGGTGTATTCTTTGCTTGATCAAGGCCTTTTGATTGAAAAATCGCTGTGTACTGTTATTGTTTTTGTACTTTGTAAAACTACAGTACTTTGTAATAACCAACATAAGGATGCAATTTTTGTAATTTGGTATTTTTGTCATTTTATTCTGTTCATTTAACTGTAAGGTAGTCAGTCTTATTGTGTGTGTGTTGATAGGAAGAAGAGTTATCGCAAGAGAGTGTGTGAGAGCAGCAGTAGAGTAGTTGTTAATTAGCTCACTTCTTAGGCTAATGATCCGGGTTCAATTCCACAGTCGACGTGGAATATTTTTCAGAACGTTACAGCTCTCAGGTCGACCTAGTCTCTATTGGGTACCAGGAGAAACACTGGAAAGTAAAGGCGGTTGGTGTGAGATTGACTACATCACCTATCGTGTGGCAATGGTCAATGAAAAATATGGGCCTAACACTGTATTACCCACTATACCTCCATGTATGAACAAGGTTTTTCTTTGTTTAAGAACTATGTCAAATAAGATATAGTCGTATTAGTATAATTTCAGTATTTTATTTTCTCTAATCCTGTTTTGACTTACAACGTCGGGATCAGAAGAAATTTCTAGAACAGGCTTTTGTATACACTTCATAAACAGTGTCTTTCACCACCTCTGTTATCTCTGAGGTCACATTTTGTTTTGTAACCATTGTATCGGAATAACATTGCTCTTTTAGGGGCACCGTCTTTTGGTAGCCTGCTCATGTGGCAGAACCATTTAATATGTTGTTTCTTGATGAAGTTCAGTACTGATAGTATCCACTTTTTTACTGATGTTTTCATTTCTAAACCTGTCTCTTCTTGTTATTCCCAGCATTCTGTGCAGACACTTCATCTCTGTCGTGACTAGTTTCTTCTATCATTCGATGTTAGTGTTGAGGTTTGGCACTGATAGCATAATGTGGGAAGAAAGATTGTGTTGAACAATGCTCTTTTTGTGTTTATGGTGACATGTTTGCATTTTAAAATTGGTGCCATTTGTCCTATTATTTGATTTGCTTTGTTGCATCTATGTTGGATTTCATTAATTATTCTTCCGTTCGCTGAAAAAGTGCTCACTAGGTATCATTTCAGTGGATGTATCATATTTCATAACAGCAAAGCAACACATTTTGCTTACTCAGATCAGGTTTTGTAGATTGCCCATCTGTCAAAACAAGCATCAGTTTCTTACATCCTTCTGGTGCACTGTCCAACTGCAATTTTCCGGCATCTATTCCAAGGTCAGTGCGGGTGGTACTATTCCGGTAAGCAGAATTTAACACTTTCTGTGAAATGAGAATATACTTTTACAATAAAGATAATGAAAGAACTGTATTGTATATACAAAATGTATTGAAAAACTACAAAAAGACAAACCATACAAAGTATGTAGAACAAAAAGCCTAAAGATCAAGGGCATTTATATCAAAAATAAATATATATGAAGTATGCATATTAAACAGATAACATTATATATATATATATATATATATATATATATATATATTGTTTATACAAATTGCTTAAATTAAATTGTTAACTCCAGTACAGTGCTAAGGTTTTTAAACGCAGGTGTCTGTCTAACCGGCTGAATGCTTTTTCTAGGTCCACAAATATGACATGTAGTTTTTATCCAACATATAAAAGAAAATGAAATGAAAATAGTGGCATTTGCATTAGAGGACTTAGCCATCAAGCACAGTAAACGAATTGTCAATTTTCTAGGCACCACTTATACGTTCAGTAGTTTGTCATTGCTTTCTGAATGGCATGATCTGTTTTTACCGTCGTAAAATTCACTGGAACGAATTTGCTTCTAAACTGTCCGCTGCTGAGGTTGAACCAGGTACGCTTGGATTGTGATCAAGCTCACTACTGCTTAAACTACAGACACCTACAACATATAAATAACTGTTTCTAAATAGAAAAGTTGAAGGGACAATATTATTTAAGTATTCATTCCATCCAGATAAAATAAATACTGCACTGATAAATATAATTACAGATTACTGCTTCCATTTTCAACATCATTTAGTCTTTCTACGTTGATTGTTTATTTGAGGATCATCTTCACTGGACATGTTTATAATTTCCCTGATTTTCTCCCAATGTCAGTCAGTGTAGACTAACTCCTGTTCTGTGCTGATTGATGCATCTACTGGGATATCTCTGATGGTTTGTCTCATCTTGCCGCACCAATCCTTATGCATAACTTGCGCAACCGAGAAAAAGAAATACCCTTTATTCTTTCTATGTATTCATAACAAAATCATTATAATGGTAGTACTACATACCTGACAGAATAGTCCCATATCCTGTTCCAATGAAGATATTGAATAACTGTGTGTGCCGTAAATATCAAGAGATGCTCTGGAACCTGCTGGGAAGGCCTGTGCAATTTCACAAATGACTTTTAAGATCTTATTGTAATTTTCTTGTAGAATACTTGAAGAACTATCACAGACAAAAGATGCACAGATGGGATCTGCTGGTGGACATGGCTTCACTACAAAAATGGTAAAGTAACATGATGTTAGATTATGTTTGATATATTAGAATATTAGCAAGTTAGTTAACTTTCTTTACTGCTTGTCTAATATCGCTTTTTAGGTCGGTGTATGACAGGGGGACATGAGGCTGAGGAATTTAATAACCGCATGGCTTTTACAGCCATCACAAAACTGTTCAGGTTAGGATTTTTGTCTTTTGCCCCCAACAGAAAAAAACACCTTGACCTTGACTGGGGATCAAATTCAAGTCCTCCAAATTAAAGACTGCGCTCTAATCCATTCGGCCAGACACTGCTCAAATACAAAGAAGAATAGTTAGTTACTCAACAGATAACTAGATGCACTAAATTTACAGGTAATAACATCCAGACAGATACATAGGCAAAATGAAAATTGTGGCATATCCTTTACAGGATGTAGCCATCAACTACAGTAAATGAGTCGTTGATTTTCTAGGCACGACTTATACGTTCAGTAGTTTGCCAATGCTTTCTGAACGGTGAGGTCTATATTTACCTTTCGTAAAATTCCCACGGAAACGAATTTGCTTCCAAACTGCCTGCCACGGAGTTTGAAACAGGTACACTTGGGTTGTGATCAAGCTCACTACTACATGAACTCTATCCCGCTCGCTGCAAACTGCGCAACGGCGGAAGTCCGTTGAACACCATTAGCCGCACACTGCGCCATAGAATTGTTTCCCTTATAAGAAGTCATTCTAGTTTTACTTCTACTGTTTTACTTATACTACTTTTTAACCGTGTTGTTCTGTTAGGTTGTCCAGTTATCTTCAATTTAATATATAATAATATATATGTTTATTTATTGACGAGTAGTTCTGTTTTTTGGGGGTGTTTTTAACCTCTCCTGAATTAACTGTTTAAAAATTTAGAAAATAACTCCGCGTGAAAAGAGTAAAGCTACAGATGCTCACTGATGCATAGGTATGGAACCTTAATGTTAGTTTCAACAACACAGTTGACTGTATTTACAAAGAATGTTCAATGGTTCACTAAGTGCAGTTTTTATTGGCTCACATTGTGCAAACGGATTTAAGGATAATGTAGAAGGAAAGTCTCACATTCAATGCGACAATTTCAATCACAGCAATGAAGAAAGCTGCTGTCTCTGAAACAATTTTGTGGCTTCAGGAACAAAAATGATGCAAACAATGATAGTAACAGATTCACTGAGTATGCTTAAGAGGGCTGATGAAGGTAAGCTTTGCACTAAGTGGAAAATCAGTATTAGTAGTTCTGTCATAAGAAACTGTATTAACATATATGCTTGAGCAAGCAGGAATTAAGAGAAATGAAATAGCTGACAAATTAGCTGGAACGTCATCCATTGCAAGTGAGAGAAATATAAACAGGGGAGACATACAAATGTTCTCTGCTCCATATATGTAACAACAGAATAAGATACATTAAACCACCTTTATTGACATGCAGGTTATACACAGATAAGCACATGTGTGCTCACTGCTGGAACTATTTCAAACTCTATCCCCATATATATAATGTTATTGTCTTGTAATAAGTTAAGAGTTTCCACTTTTGTTTTCCTTGAGCCAAAATGTTGAGATTGTAATTTCAGTTACTTTCGGATGTTTCGTTTCATAATTTATTTAGACATTGTAAATCTCAATGACTCGTTATCAATATCAGATGTTTTTTGAGCAAATGTTGTGGCCTGGGAAAGGACATTTGCGGAGCAATCTAGCATCAAAGATGACATTGCTTGTGCTGCTACATGCTCAAAGACACTGTGAAGTTGAATGGTTGATTTCTTCATATCATCCAGGCAAAGGTATCGTCTAGCTTCAACCATATTTGTTATCATATTTATCCTTGCTTTGTTAGCTTAACTAATATGCTAACAAGAATCCCCAGGTAGAGGTAAAGAAAGTTCTACACTATTATTACTTGGCACCAACATGTGTCTCTGTTTCTCTGAGTAGACTTGTCTAACAACAAGTATAGTATATTGAAATATGAGTGATATCACATTTTTATAAAGCAGCAGGGAAGACAAATTTAAAACATTGTATCTTCTTTTTTCTCTGCTAGATCTGCTCTTGTTGTCATGGTAATATTAATTATTTGAGTCTGTGGCTAAGTGGTTAATCCTTTGCCTTGCGAGTCGAAGGTCATGAATTCGAATCCAGACTGCCCTGCTCTGTTCACGAGGGAATTTTTTTTCCAGGACACCTAGGATTGTTGCCGGAGCTACAAAGTTGGTGCATTGTACAATACTCTCGGCAAGTGCTTGCCATTTCTGTAGAGAGGGGTCAAGCCATATGGGGTAAAACCCGGTGCAATGAAATCAATCCTTTGGCTTTAAAATCCATTTAAAACCTGTTTATATTAATTATTCAAATAAATCGACCACATAATGACACTAGTTGTTGCAAAGAAATATGATTGGTAGTGATGATGAAACAATGACATATTTTATAATAATAACAATAGTAACATATACTACCTGTAGTTTTTGGGGCTGAAAAGCAAATAAAAGAACATGTTAAATAGTGATTAAATAGATGGAGACATTATTCATATCAAGCTAGTTGTATCAAACTGTATCAATTGCTACAGTTTAAGTGCAGCAATTATTCCCCAAAAAAGCTAGTTGCATAGGCCTATCCTTTACAGGACTTTACGAATCAATCCCATGTTTTTTAATGTTGTTTGTGATTTCTCTAGGCATTATTACGTTTCGTAGTTTGCCATTGCTTTCCGAACGGGTGGTGCCATCGTCCTTTGTAAAAATCCATGCGAAACAATTTGCAACCAAATTGTCCGCAGCGTGATTTGAACTCAGAATGTCAGGGTTAATAGACCAAGTTACTATCCCCTAATCCACAGACGCCCCTAAGCCACAGACGCCCCTAAGCCACAGACGCCACCAGCAATTATTCAACACAATGAATTATACAGATGACACACAAAGACATGGTACAGTACTGCAGTATTTGTATATCATTATGACACATACAAGTAAAAACTGACTGTACTTTGTTTATACTTGTTTTCCATGTCTCAGATCCGTACATTAAGATCAAGCGCACATTTGATTTAATGAAACAGTTGATGGAGCT
Source organism: Arion vulgaris (assembly GCA_020796225.1). Classification (NCBI taxonomy): domain Eukaryota; kingdom Metazoa; phylum Mollusca; class Gastropoda; order Stylommatophora; family Arionidae; genus Arion; species Arion vulgaris. The sequence goes on from CM036772.1 coordinate 28,474,549, forward strand.
TAACTTTCAACCAGATCTTGTCAGAAGTATATAATCCTTATTATTGGTTACTAAACTGATGTCAATGCAATCCGGCAGACCCACAGATGCTCAGTCTCCCCCAAAAGATATAAAAGAGTATGCATACTGATGGTTCCTGTTGCTGGCAGGTTAAACACACTCCTCACTCTGTCGCTCAGGCATCCAGTTCTACTTTTACAACGGGTAAGATTATAATCTAGATTAGGGTACAGAATATAATCATAATCTTTAATAATCTAGAGTATAATGTAATCTTTATTTTTTTGCGGTAATTCAGAGGGCTAGAGAGTAAACCTTGATAAAAATTGGAGGAAAGACCCTAAGGCAGTTGATGGTTGTGTGTATTCCTTGCCATCTTCTGGCATCTCCTGCAAACCCTGCTTGATTCCAAACGTATAGACTTTGTCTTTTGTCTTTCCTTTGGATAAACAGTAGGGTAGAGAGAGGGTTTGTGCAAAATGGGCAAGGCACATTCTCCATATCAGCTGCCGAGGCACAAAGAGAGGTCAATTGACTGTCTGTAAAGATGAAAAAGGCCATAATATTTTTTTCCAGGGAATGCTGGAGTACAGAACAATGAGTGTTCAGGTCACCTTGTTGATCCGTGATCAACGAGAGACAATCAATGGAAAGTTCAGATATCACAAATGTCATAAGAGAAGCAGGTCATATAGATTTTTACAAATTATAAATCTGCATGCTTATCTACAATGAAAGAGATGGGAGAAAATGGGAACTGCCAGACACAAAGTCTATGTTAGAGGCACAGGACATTTGATTAATCACCACAGAACGAGTGTGACTCGTTATATGCTGGTACAAATTGTGGGGAGGATTTTAAATCACATATGGGCCTGTTATGCTAATCCTTACTATCACTGATGAAATTAAATTCCAATTGCAGCAACTAATAATACAAAAATTCAATTACAATAAATATTTTAATTTTTGTTTTATATTACATGTTCTGATGGACATCAATGACAAGTCAAGTAAGAAATTATTTTTCAAGTCAACAATTTTAAAATGACACTCACTTGTTGTTGCAGTAGTTGTTGTCGCTGAAAAAAAACAAGAAATATAATCAATTCACAGTAGAAAACAATCTTTCAACAGATATTTTATATAAGGGCAAAAATTAAAGAGAGTTATTAGTTTTTATTATATTAATTTTATTGATAATATACATCGGAGATATAATGGAAAAAAATGAAAGCATAATAAATGTTTCCATTTTAAAATCTTAATTAATGTAGATCTTTATGAAGTAGAATAGATAGGCAACACATCAGTGCAAGCGTGACAGCAGCATCCAGCGCTGGCAGCATCGTAGGCAGGGTGTGCGTCCCACCCAAATGTACAGAGCAACGGGAAAGCCCAGCAGAGGCATAACCAGTGCGCGTTTCCGATCGCAGGGAACTACTGCTGCCTTGTAGATTGATTGGGGACAATCAAAGGCTAGCGAGCAAACCGTAAACAAACCTGAACGGGCGGCAAACCAAGGTGTTCATTAAACGACCGGTTTGCTGGGAAGATGGCGCATAAGCCCCGGGAGGGCAAGCCGTCTAAGGGTCGCTGCCCTGAAAGAAATAGCAGCCCACTACCTTGTGGGTCGGGCTGGGGACAGTCAAAGGCTAGCGGAAGAAGCAAATCCGCACACAATAGCTGGCTGAAATCGAACACCCCACCGAAGGATAAGCAACTGAGCTCAAATAGGTGCTGAAGGTTTGGTGCACGTACATTACGTTCTGATGTCTGGCTGTTTATATATCACAAAGAGAATGATTAAAACAGGCCTAGAACGATCGAAAGAGAGATAGGCAACACAATACAGAGTATTTGGAACATGGTTATTACCAGTGCAACATTCTTGAACATTTAGAAAATCAGATGTACATTTATATGTAAATTGGGCCAAATAAGTTCTCAAATTTGTACTGGCATAGATACAATGGGCACTGACAAAAGAGCAAGAAAGGAAAATTACCACCTGTGAAATGAGATGCTTGAGGAAATAGGTAAATAAAAAAAGTAAAGACCATTTAAGTAATGTGGAAATTAGAAGAACAGTCGAAACAACGCCTGTTGTTAGATTTATTGAGAAACGAAACTCAAATGGTTTGGCCACCTGCTGAAAATGAACCTGAATACACTAGTTGCAAGAGTGTACAACATGAAAATGGAACCATCAAAACGAAGGGGCAGACCCAGAAAAAGATGGATTGATGGAGTTACAGACATCTTGAAACTCCACATAGCACATCATATCAAGTGACCGAGTGTGTACTATTTGAAACGATCATCAGTTAAACCTGTGATGTCTAGCGGCAAAATGCAGAGATGAACAAAAGAACAAGAAATCGATTGAAGAACATTGATTGCTGTAAAATGATTTTGTGGAAACTGAATCATTTTTAACATTTAAATGAGTGTTTGAATATATATATATATAGATAGATTCGTGGAATGTTTAGAAGAGGAATCTATGGCAGAGATGAAAGCATAATATGATAGATCATTTTAAATATAACATCAGCAGAGCTTTAAGCCTTTTATAGAAATAAAATTCAAAGGATTGATAAATGTGTCCACAGAGATACTACCAAATGGTTACAATACTGTTACAATTGTAGAAAATATGATAATGAAGATGTTTTGATAGATTAGAAGTAGAGAATGATAGCGAGACGGTGAGAGGTAATACCCTATTCTGATACAAGAATAGTATCTCATTAGAGGGAAGGTTAAATAGTGAAAACAATAAAGAACAAGAATTAAAGAGAATATCCTGTCCAAATGATGGGATTGAAAAAAAATTCTATAAATACTATATGAACACGCCAGAAACAGAAAACACAGAGAAAAAGTACTGCTGATTCTTGTGTGATATATTATAACATAGTCTTCAGTAAAATAAAAAAAAACATGAAACAAAGCAAGTAAATATCCCAGTCTGATGTAATGTTTCTTACAATGTTATGTCAGTAACCAGTTTCTATATGTGATCAAAGAAGAATTATTTTAATTAAACAAAAATAGAGTACTGGATAATGTGTCTGTTAACAAACATATGCATTTATATATTTATATATATATTCTTATACTATCAGTATATGTTATCAGTATATTTCTGCGTATATGTTAGAGGTGTATTTAAGATGTCTGTATGTTTTAGTGATGCTTCTTGTTGGCAAGGGAGTAACAGTATCGATGAAGAGCTGCAAACTAATTTTTAAATCCTCAAATAAACACTTACTTGTAGTTGGCTCTGGTGTGGCTGCAGCAGGGGGAAAAAATGTAATATTAATGTCAATTTTGACAGCAAACCCTTTTATCAATTTAGAAAACACAATTAATAAGTAAAAAATAATTTTGTTTTAAAAGAAGGCAAGATATATTTTAGATAGATTAATTGAATTGAAATATTCAACAAACGTAACTGTTGTTGTGACTGCTAATAAGAAAAACATTTTTTAAATTGTAGTTGGAAATAATGATTCTTAACATGTGAATATAAACCTCAGTCTTTATCTGGCACAATTGATTCCAAACAGAAATTATTATAATTATAAAACAATGGTACTATACAGAAAAAGGTGTCTAGTAGCTAATATCTACATTTGCATTGCTACACTATTCATGTATGTCCATATATGTAATAGAATAATTATTTCTATGCATCTGTATTTGATACTTACATTATTTATTTGCTAACTTATAAATTGTATTACCAATAGTAACAACTGTTATAAGAGGGAGAAGATTGAGATATGTTGGACACACCTTGAGAAGAAATTATCAAAGAATATCAAAGCAGGCATTGAAGTGGGATACAAAGGGTTTAAGAAAGAGAGGACGACCTAGGGAGACCCTGAAACAAACTTTGCTGAGAGGCAAGAAATATTGGTCTTAGTTCCAATGGAGGAGATTGAACGAGTTGTCCAGGATAGAGCGGTATGGAGAAATTGCTTGCAGGGACTATGTAACGTATAATGGTACGAGACAAATTATTTTTAATTATTTATAAATTGTATTAACGAAGAAATGTAACAAAAGGGATTGTACGAAATATAGAGGAATATAGTTACTGAGGCACATCAGAAAAATATTCTGTAAAGTACTCAAAAATGTTGCACTATACCATCAAATCACTGCTTAACAACTCACAAATGGGATTCTGTAATAATAGAAGCTGTACTGACGTAATATTTGCCTTCAGGTAGTTAGTGGAAAGGTCTGTCAAACCCGACTAAACACCTATACATTGCATTTGTGAATCAGGAAAACAGGAATGTTCGACGACCGTGTAGATAAGAACAAGTTGTGGAAAGTATTGTCAATCTATGAAGTTACTGACCACATAATTAACCTATGCAAGAGCATCTATATCAAGTGTACAGTTAGAAAAAACACAAATCTAGTTTCATAAAAGTTCCAAATTGGGTCAGGACTAAAACAAGGATGCGTACTATCACAGCTGCTGTTCATCATATGTCAATCAAATCTGTAAAATAGCTAACAACAGTAAAGGAACAACCTTGGGAACTCTTAAACAAATTTCTTTTTGTCCACAATCAAGCAATCATATCAACAGCATATGAACAGCTGCATCAACACATTAGCACACACCACACTCCAGTTAACATGCAAAGAATACAATAGGAGAAAAACTGTGACAAAAAGCCAAAGTACTGACATTTGCTAGAAAGGAAAAGGCTACCACCATCTCCATTGACAGGCATCAATTTAAATAAGTCAAAACTTTATCTACATAGAGCATTTTTTTAGCAAATAGAAGAATAACTAACGAAATCCAACATAGATGCAACAAAGCAACGTACAGCGCAATCTTTCTCCCAACATTATTCCATCAGTGACAAACCAGTATGCTGACATCAAACAATAGAAGAAAACTAGTCACAACAAAGATGAAGCGTCTAAGGATATCAGTTAATATTAAAGATCTGGAAGCAACTACTGGCATTGAGAGCCTGGGACGCCTGCGAACAAAAATACTCACACTATCAGAAAAGTTCAAGCGCACAGAAAATAACCCCATGCACCAAACAATCAACGAACCAACCAAAAACCGCATTAAAAGACACAGCTTCCATCACTTGTCAAAATCACTCTCTGCAAAAAACAAGGACATCCTCTCAAAAGACCCAGCAACCTGGGAAATGATAGTACCATTCAACAACACAGACCTACAGCCCAACTTCACAGTGATAACAACAATTCCAAATGTAGACAAAAGGGTGAAGAAACAGGTCCCATCTTGAGAGCAAAGACACTAGAACACATTGACACCTCATACCCCCATCCCGAGTGGACCCATATATACACAGACGGATCATCAGACACGACAGCGAGGAAAGGAGGGGCCGGAACCATCATCATACTCCAAGACGGCACTACACTAACAAATTCAAGTGCCACTGGAGAACTATCAACAAATTTTAGAGCCAACAACAGGCAATTGTGGATGAATCAAAAATACTGCAGCAAAGAAACATCCAAAACAACAAACTTGTCTTCCTTTGCGACTGCTTGTCAGTCCTGCAGGCCACACAAAGGGAACCACAAGATAATATGGAAAGAGAGCTGACACTACAGCTAAACAAGCTCTCAGAACACAACAAAATTATTCTCCAGTGGATACCAGCCCACTGTGGCGTACCAGGAAAGGGAGAGGCAGACATGCTGGCTAAGGATGGAACAAAACTTACACAACAGAAACACCCAGTATCACTACCAGAAATCAAGACACATATCAAAAGAAAGTACAAAGAGGTATGGAGGCAACAAACCCACAGCAAACACCCACACGATCCCATCAGCAGACTAAACAGAAAACAGCACACAACAATCTTTCGCCTAAGAACAGGTCACTGCAGGCTCAACCACCACATGCACAGAATAAAGCCTGCTCAGACTGCACAGTGTGCATGCCAGACAGAAACACAGACTCCAGAGCACATCCTGCAGTCATGTCCATCATACATACACCAACGAAGTGAAACATGGCCTCATAAACAAAGCTTACAGACCAAGCTATGGGGAACTCTCAAGAACTCCAACTGACATGCAGCTTCATAGAGGCAACCCATCTCATGATTTAGACGAGCATACGAAACCGAACGCAAAGAAAGAAGAAGGAAGTTAATATTAGTGATAAATGTCTGCATATCGGTATATGTTAGTGATGTACTTCTGCATATCAGTAGATATTAAACCCTTTAGCTGCTAAGGACGTGTATAGTCGTTTTTTCCATTCACTTCTAAAGATGCATTAACACGTCTGTTATTATCTCTCCTCTGTGGGCTAAAGATGTGTTAACACGTTATACATTTCTACTGTCACTGTTATAGGAGTACATTCACGTTTGTAACCTAGAAACAAAGAGTAGCTATTTTTAGCTCCATCTTCAGAAAGTTTGTAGCAGCGAAAGGGTTAATGATGCATAACTGCATTAGAACTTTCTAGTGATGCCCCTTGTTAATAAGTGAGACATGGTTGAGTTGAAGAAACACAAACTATTTGTTGTTTACAAACTCACATATATACAAACTTACTTGTTGTTGGCTTTGGTGTCGCTAAAATAAAGACAAAAGAAAGACAATTTTTATTTCATTCTGATAACATTTGTTGTCATCAAAGTAAAACATACAAGTATTATTGAAAACAAAAATGTTGAATAAAGAAGGTATTCATTTTAAATAAATTAATTTCAAACCAATATTTAACAACATAAATTGTTTTATGTCTATAAGTTATTTTAAAAAACCTAGAAATCAGTAATTGTTAGAAGATAATAACCAAATTACACATGAAAAGTAAAAATAAAATGGAAATGTAATACAAAAATGTTTAAAAGATCTAAATAAAAATAATAAATGAAAATGTTTTAAAAAATGAACAATAATAATTAAAGTGTCAACAAATTAAGAAGAGATGTCATGAATAATGAAATATTTCATATATCAATATGAAATAGAATGGATAAGTATGTAAAGTATCTATGTAACTATGAAATGATCAAAGAATATCAAAGCTAGCATTGAATCAGGATGCAAAGGTTTCAAGAAAGAGGAGAGAGGATGCACTAGAGAGACACTGAAGCTGACATTACTGAGAGAGGCAAGAAATATCGGTCTCAGTTCCATGGAGGAGATTGTTATGGAGAAATTAATTTCTTGAAGGCCCTATGTAATGTTTAACAGTAAGTGAGAGGTACATCAGTATATGTTAGTGAAGTATTTTTGCATATCCAATGTATGTTAGTGATGTATTTTGACATATCAGTATATGTTAGTGATGTATTTCTGCATATCAGTAGATATTAATGATGTATAACTGCATTGGAGCCTTCTAGTGATGCCCATTGTTAATATGTGAGACAATGTTGAGTTGAAGAAACACAAACTATTTGTTGTTTACAAACCTACATATATACAAACTTACTTGTTGTTGGCTTTGGTGTAGCTGAAATCAAATAAAATAATGAATATATGATTTAAATTTTGACAAATACATTTTCATCAAATTAAAAGATTCAATTGTTATATAAACCAGTTCTCTTTTTTTAAAATGGTAAGAGATGTTCTTGAAATATTCCTACGTTTTCTATTTAATTAGTTTGTATATTTTTGTGAGTATTTGTTAGTGATGTATTTTTGCATATCAGTATATGTTGGTGATGTATGTGTGCAAGTCAACATACGTTACAGTGGAGCATCTGGCTGAATGGAATAGAATGTGGCTCCATGCGGGAGACCTGGTTTCAATCCACGGTAAGGTCAGGGAATGTTTTCTATTGGGGCTTAACGAAAATCCTAACCTGCACAGTTTTGTAGTGACTGCATTAGTCATGTGGCCATTAACTTCTACAGTCGCATGTCCTCCCAGCACTACACCGCATAAAAAAGCAGAATTACAGGCAGTATGACAGTGGGTTATTTGGGGGGGACATAAGTGAGTAATGTATTTATACATACTCCTACATGTTAGGGGTGTATTATGTATGTCAGTAAATATTATTGATGTATTTATGCATTTCGATTTATGTTAGTAATGTATGTCTGCATTTGTGCTTTCTATTGATGTCACTTGTTAAGTGAGCCAAGATCTAGGTGAAGAATAACTAATATTTTTTAATCCCATATTTAAGCACTTACTTGTTGTTGTTGTTGTTGTTGTTGTTGTTGGCTCTGGTGTAGCTGTAATCATTAAAAGGAATGGACATATGAATTGAATTTTGACAAATATATTTTCATCAAATTAAAACTTACAATTATTTATTAAATCAATTTTTATTAATGTTGAAAATGTTCTAGACAGATTAATTTAATTAAAATATTGATTGATTGATTGATATGACCACCATCATTGTACTTTGGTGACTAACAAAGTTTATGTCGAGCAAAGTGGGCGGTGGACCAAAAACGTTTGGGAACCTATGGTCTAGACAGAGAGTCATTTTGAAAACTATTAAAACACTATGGAGTTCCACTCAAGATTGCAAACCTAATAAAGGAAACCTATGCAATGGAAGGAATGAAATTTAGAGTAATACATGAGGACAATTGGACTGGAATCCTTTCAGATAAGAACCGGGGTGAGACAGGGATGTCTCTTATCACTATTCATGTTCTTGCTGGCCATAGATTGGATCATGAAATCAACATCAACAGATAACAGATGGGGAATACATTGGACACAGATGAAACAACTAGAGGACCTGGATTTTGCATACGATCTGGCATTGCCATCCCAGAATCACGCACAGATTAAAAATAAAATGAATATTCTAAATAATAAGTCTCAGCGACTAGGTTTGAAATATACAGGGAAAGGACCAAGATCATGAGAATAAATGCAGTAAATTTAAACCAGATTATGATGGAGGAAACAGCTTTACAGGATGTAGAATCATACACATACCTTGGTAGCAACATAGACAGGAACAAACAAAGATGTCAAAATAAGAATACAAAAAGCAAGGAGGAAACTTTATTGCATTGAGTAAGATATGGACGTCAAAGGAGATCAAAACAAACACAAAGCTGAGAATCTTTCAATCAAATGTGAAGTCAGTGCTGTTCTATGGCTCGGACATGGAGGACAACAACAGAAACCACCAGAAAACTACAGACCTTCATAAATGGATGTTTACCTAGAATGGAGGGACTGAGATGGTATGATTAGATTATGAATAAGGAACTCAGAGAAAGAACTAAGTATATACCAGTGGAGAAAACTAAGGAAGAGAAGCTAGGGATGGATAGGACACACATTGAGGTAGACTGACTGGAAGCATTGCAAGACAGGCACTGTTTTGGAACCTGCAGGGTAAGAGGAGTAGGGGAAGTCCTAGACATACCTGGCGACAGAGCTGCAAGCTTATATTAAAAGGATAGGTAAAACATGGACAGAATTGAAAAGGATGGCAAGAGAGAAAGGAAAAGCTGGAAGAAGTTTGTTGAAGACCTGTTGGGAGTTGAATGGTGAAGAAGAAGAACATCTGATGACAGAGATTAACAATTTATTGTGGTGGAAGAAATCTATGAAAGAATTTCTTATCAGTGGAGTGTTTGAAAAATACATTATGACATTATACAAGTTTGAGTGATCTATTACGGAAAATGTTTGAAAAATACATTGCAGCAAGGAAAACATTGAAATAATAAAGCAATAAAAATATAAGATTATTAATACTTTGATATCAAGACATGAAATTAAGTCAATAAAATAGCTGGAAATCTTGTCTATAAATAGGTCATTAATGCGCTTCATTATCTACTAAAGTTGTCAATATAATAAAGGATGATGATGATAAGAAGGAGCAGATTTATACTAGAATTTATGTAGGAGGTTATGGTACTTCATGTTCACCTCTGCTGGTCAATATACATTAAGATATAGTGGCCAAATAGTCTGTGTTAGATCAAATTTAATGAGGTTGTGCAGATTTAAAGAAAATGATGATGATGAGGGACAATTCTAAACTAAATTGTATGTAAATGGATAGTCTACAGTCAAGCTATAAGTACAATGTTTCTGATTGTTAGTTCTCAAGTTAGAGCAACTATTAAATTTGCTTTTTTCATTGTTCGTTATAAAATAAAATAAATAATTCCTCTCGTACGTTATACATTACATAGGGCCTGCAAGTAATTTCTCCATACCGCTCTATCCTGGGCAACTCACTCAATCTCCTCCATGGAACTGAGACCGATACTTCCTGACTATCTCAGCAAAGTTTGTTTCAGGGTCTCCTTAGGTCGACCTCTCTTTCTTGAACCCCTTGCATCTCACTTCAATGCCTTCTTTGATATTCGTTGATCATTTCTCCTCAAGGTGTGCCCAACATATCTCCATCTTCTCTTTCTTATAACAGTTGTCACTAGTGGTTGACCAGACATGTCTCTGATTTCATCACTTCTGAATTTGTTCCATTTTATATTCATTATTTTTGCAGACATCTATTTTCAAATGCATTCAACTTGCTTTCTATATCTTTAGTTATTTTCCAACTCTCGCTAGCATATGTTAGGATTGATACAACATTTGAATTGAAAATACGTAATTTAGTTTTAATACTATATAACTTGCAGTTCCATATTTTATTTAGACTTTTAAAAGGTGATGTTCCTTTGCCAATTCGTATCATAATTTCTTTTTTAACATTTCCTGTGCAATCAAAATTGCTACCTAAATAGGTAAAACACGTAATTACAAAGTACTGTAGTTTTACAAATTACAAAAACAATGACAAAATACAGCAACGTTTCGACCAACAAGGCCTTTATCAAGCAAACGAACAAACAGGAGTGACAAATTAAAATGAAACACAAATGGACGACCAAATACAAACGTATCTAAGGAAAATCTGGAATAAAAACGAATAACGAAATAAATGTAACACAAAAACACTCATAAAAACTAGAAATAGAACATTTCTCTGCAACTCTTCGTTGTGACGTATTAGGTAAGTGTTAGTAGTTATATGTGTGGTGTATGTACTTTGTAATTACGTGTTTTGCCAATCAAATAGTTTTACTGCAGTTCCATATATATATACTGAATATTTAGACATTTCTCTGCAACTCTTCATTGTGACATTTTAGGTAACTGTTAGTAGTTATATGTGTGGTGTATGTACTTTGTAATTACGTGTTTTGCCAATCAAATAGTTTTACTGCAGTTCCATATATATATACCTAAATAGGTGAACTGCTCTGTTATTTTTATCATTTTAGATTCCAGTGTGATATCTGCATTACTTGCCATAGGTGTCTTCATTATATTTGTTTTTTATAGCTTATCTGCAGTCCAACTTTTGATGCTATAGATGACAAGTTGTCTGTTTTTCTTTGCATATCTTGGTTGTTTCTATTTAACAAGGCAATATCATCTGCAAAATCAAAATCTTCTAGTTGACTATTTTCACCCAATCGATGCCAGTTTCGCCCCTGCAACATTTTCGCATTACCCAGTCAATGGCCACTCCAAACAATAGCGGAGATAGAATACAGCCTTGCTTTACTCCGGTTTCAACCATAAACCAGTCGCTGTATCCACCATCAGTGCGAACTACACACTGTGAACCATCATAGAGGCTCTTAATAATGTTTATTATTTTGTCTGGTATTCCATAGCATCTCAGAATATTCCACAGAGAGATTATGTGTAGACTATCAAAGGCTTTTTAAAATCGATGAAATTTAGTATGAGTGGTTGTTGCTTCTCAATATGTTCCTCCAAAATTAGTCATAGGGTAATTATTTGGTCTAAGCAGCTTCTCCCAGGTCTAAAACCAGCTTGTTCTTCTCTCAGGGTTGTGTCCACTGCTCCTTTGATTCTATTAAGAATGATTTTGCAGAAAGTCTTGGTCATTACTGATAATAGGGTGATCCCTCTCTAGTTGTTGCAATCTTTGAGATCACCTTTTGGGGGATCTTAACAATTATTCCCTTCTTCCATTGATCTGGGACAGTTTCTTCTTCCCATACTTTATTAAATAGTTCTTGCACCTGGCTAATAGTTGTATCATCAGCCGCTTTGAGCATTTCTGCAGTAATGTTGTCATCACCCGCTGCCTTATTGTTTATCAAGGAATGGATTGCCTCCTTGACCTCAGCTACACTTATCATTTCTTCGTTAATTGGTAGGGAACTGTTTCTTGCCTCTTCATCAAACTTGAGTAGTACTGGTGGATCAAGTCTATTTAATATTTCTTCAAAATGTTCTGCCCATCTTTTCTTCTGCTCGGTATCTGATGTTAGAACTTTACCATCTTTACTCTTGATTGGGCCACCCTTTGAAACAAAAGTTCCAGTAAGTTGTTTTAGTGTGTTGTATAGCATTTTATTGTTTCCAGTCTTAGCTGCCTTTTCCCCTTCTTCGGCCAGTCGATTGACATATGCTCTTTTATCTCTTCTAGCCGCTTTTTTCACTTCCTTGTCTTTTAGTCTATATTCCTCTTTAGCTTGGATTGTTCGTTATTTAGGGGATAAATGCCTCTTTAAGCCAAGGAACGGCCCTTTTACCTAAGGATGAACCATGTCTTGGTTATATCAGAGTGTGCAGGTCAGTAAACATAAAAATAAGAATTAACTACTTTCGAAGAATCCAAGTACCTAGTTCCAAGTACCTAACAATTAAATGAAAATTAAGATATTTATTTATAAGATGATTATAAATGATCTATTATTTATTATCTATTATTTATTTATAAGATTATGAAATGAATTTTGTGATAGGTTTGTAGCCGTGAGATGTTGTCCTATGTATCTGTCCTTACAATTGCTCTACCACTGTGGAATTGAAGCTGGACAAAGTGGCTAAAAATAGTGCACTAACAACTAAGCTATCGCAGCTTTTTTATATAATAAGATTGCTTGATAAACCTGCCATAGTTGATGTAAATGATGATACGAATCATATGTTTTATATGTACATACCATTACACACTACCTGTGCAATATCAGTAATCTTTGCAAGCAGATCAATGACATCATTTGCTGTGAGTACCAAATCTTTGCTACTCGCCATCACATTCAGCTCTGTTGTATTCACTTTATTTCCAATTGCAACAACAGCAACAGCAATATTTGCTTGATGTGCTTTATCAGCAGATACTGCAGCTGCATGGAGAGATTGTGAAAGTTAGCAACAGAAGAATGGAGAGAAGTAGACATACTTTAACATACAATATACATACATACATAACAGACAGGCAGAGATAAAAATGTACACTCAGTTTGATCTTGTACCTTTCTTTCTACCTCAAACCTAGTTCAATACATACCTTTAAGCTCTGTTTCAAAAATTGTACACTACAATACCAACATTTATTTATTTATTATTCAGAAGTTGTTTTTTACAGCTACTTTTAAGTTCGTTTTGTTCTGTTGTCATTTTGCAGTTGATTATAATCTTTCAGTGCTATGCATCTAGCGGTCAAACTGGTCAAATTTATCATAGTTTTAAGATACATAGTTTCAACAAAATCCAAAAAGATACATAGTTTCCACAACAAGGATACATAATCAATATACTTTGCCCAGGTTATGGAATCCTTCACGGCCATATTATTCGTTTTTGGTGTTAGCTTGTTTCCTGGTAGCAATTCTTTTGGTTTTCTACACATCCAAACTCTTTCAAAACAAACCCAAAAAAAACTTCTTGAGGTCAAAGAATTCTGATAGGATTTACTTACTTCTATCAGGATATGTTGACTGTCCGTCTGTGAGTACAACAATAAGTTTCTGACAGTCTTTGGGTGCTGATGCTAATGTTTGCACACCAGTGTCTATTGCAACATCAGTATGAGTGCTGCTATTCCGGAAGGCAGCATCAGATGTTTTCTGTAAAGCAAGAATATGCTTTAAACATTTTCCAACTGAATAGAAGTTTATTTTAAATAATGTGGGTAGGTTAGACTGTCAATAAAGTAGAGACTTATGAAAAAATGAGCAGTTTAAATTTGGAAACGAATATATACTTATGTTGCAAATTAATAGTTTAACCTGTCACCTGGATGTATTTGTTTGTATTACATTATTAGTTTATACTGTCAACAGAATGTAGACTTTTTTGTAGTAAACTACTAATTGTTATTGTAAACTGACTGGATATTTAAGTAGTAAATTAATTGCTTTTGGTGTGTTTAAATGATTGAGATTTATGTTACACATTTTGCAGTGTTATACAGTGTAGCACTGACTGGAGTTGTTTGAGATTTATGTTACACATTTTGCAGTGTTATACAGTGTAGCACTGACTGGAGTTGTTTGAGATTTATGTTACACATTTTGCAGTGTTATACAGTGTAGCACTGACTGGAGTTTTAGGTAGAAAATGTGTAACTTATACTTTGAACTGAATGTAGATATTTATAGTCAATTATTAGTTTATAATGTTCCCAAACTAGAGATGTCTAAATAAATGTTACTTTAGACTATCATTATACCAGAGATGTTGTCTGTCAGAAGCGCCTGTGTGGTCGGGTCTGCAAGGGAAGCAAAGAATTGTACCAATGCAACCTACAATGCATGTCGTAAGAGGCAACTAATGTAGGCCCTAGGGATGCTACCCTAGTAACTAAAAAGCAGCGCAGAAATCGGCTGTGCTGGCCTACTTGTAGGCGCATAACTGGCACAGCGTACAATCGCTCTTAAGCTCAGATCACATACAAATGACACAGAGTGGTTGAGAAGTGGTCAATATTTAGCGCTCCAAGAAGAAGAAGTCCACCAGAAGTATGTTGGTTATACTGTTCACAGATTAGATATTCATAAAGATGTGATTAGTCTATAATATAAACATATTTAGAGATGATGTCTACAGAAAGTATGCACAAGGTTACCAAGATTGCAGAACAATGATACTTATGAATGGTTGAAGTCACTGAATAGAAATGAATGAGCACAACATGTATAGTGTGCTTTAGAGCAATATACATGTAATGTAAGAATACAGACACATAATAAATCGTTCAAGGGATACTATTCACAACTTTTACCGAATTATACGGACATGATAAATATATAGCATGAATTGTTAACAGTAAACACCATTTTATATTGTATTGAATAAATATTGTATTGAACAAGCAATCAATAAGATCATTGGAAGCCACACAAGTGTGGTTTTACTGAAGAATGCTGATAATGCCATGAACAGGAAAGAAAACAAATGATAGGGTTTTAAAACTGGCCTGCGCACAAAGAAACCTTATCAAAAGAATAAGAATTAGACAATCAAGGTTCTTCTCGCGTATAATGCGAAGAGGAGGTATAGAACATTTGGTGACAATGGGTAAAATTCATGGAAGGAGAGATCATGGAAGACAGATGGAAAAGTTGTTGGATGGTCTGACATCAGGGTTTGACAAAATATTAACGTCAGAACTGATTAACTGTACCAAGGAGAGAGAGAGTTGTGGAGAGAGATGATCGCCTATGTCGTCATGCATGTCAAATATAATTTTGTACATGTGATAATTATTTGCAAGAGTGGTTATGCAGATCTGATAGTAATTACACAACTCAAACAGCCACTCCTTGTCCTCCTATTTCATCAACTTGTTATGTCCATGATAGATTACAAAATTGGCATCCTCACAAAATTGTGATCACGATGTGAGTGTCTGGAAGTAAATCAAAGTGAAGGGGTTGGTGAATCCCTCGACTGCACTAAAGTTACTCCCATTGTCAAGATGAGATATATATACTTGAACTTCTGTCTCTTTGTTCATGTAAGGATATCATTCTAATCACATCAACAAATATGTGCATGTTACTACAGATAAAACACAAACCACTGCACAAGATAAGAAGGATATTAAAGAATTAGAAAAATAAGGAGTGGCATGTCATAGATTCAAGATTATAAGTGACAGCAATAAGAAAGAATGAAGAACTAATTCCTTTCACTAACTTAGAACCAAGAGTGAACTCTGTAATTTACGATGCAATGTCATCAATGTTCACAGATTGTTGCCTTTTCAATGATCATCAATGAGGTGTAAAGACATTCTTTTGCTCACAGAAGAAATTTACTTTCTGACCCTGTTTTCGAATATAATCAACTTTATTTTGTCTTCATCAGAAGAAAAATTAGTGAACAATTGAACGTTTTTGTTGAAATAATTATACTAATTTTAATATTGGTTACCTTTTCACATTCTGTTTTGTTTGCTGTCAGTGTTGCTGCTATGTAAGTATGTGTACCGTATGCAGCAGAAGCACAATAGGAACCATCTGAAAGTGCCCTAATGATATATATGACGGCTTCTTTGATCTTTTGAAAATTTGTTGAATCCTCACTTGCTGAACCATCCATAGCAAAAAATGTACATAACTTCTTTGCAGGAGGACATTGCTTTACTGAAAATAGTCGAAAAGTAATGGATATTTAGAAAGTAATACTTTAGATAATAAAAGTAAATTTCACTGTTTGCAAATATTGAGTGATAACTTTCATATCTGATTGCAATCATCATCATTAACGTCAGTGATACATGAAAGTGTTATTCATGGCTGATATTCTGAATATCCTGAATGCAAATTATTCAAGATAGTAGGATGAATCTATAACTCTAAACCTAAGGGTGCAAGAAAATCACATCAAACAGGGTATAACCAGGCAAAAGTAATATGCTGCTGGACAACAGATATGAATAGTATATCAACGTAGAAATGAATTCATTAGTTGTAAGGCGTTGGAGGGACACAGTGAAGAATAAATCAGAACATGAATAGACTTATTGATTTGATGTGCAGTGATGTTGAACTGATGGCTAAAACCAAATTAAACTAAACTAACATGCATCTATATTTAATGTTTAAATTTAATAAACGAACTACTCTTTGCAGATGATCAGAGTATAATTTACAATAACGAACACAAACTTCAACAACACATAAGTGCACTGCAAGTGACATGCAAAAAATATGACATGAAAATTAACACCTCAAAACAGAAGTCATGACAATAAGTAGGTCAACAGGTCAACTAAATATACATGTGAATAATGTCAAAATACAACAGACTCCAGAATTCAAATATCTCTGGAGTATATTCACAGCTGATGGAAAGATGGACAGAGAAATCGAGACTAGATGCCAGAAGGCAAACGCAGTGACATACCAACTGTCACCACTATTAAAACATCCAAGCATTAACATGGCAGTCAAACAGCAACTGATAAACTGCATATTTATTCCAACTCCCTGCTATCAGTGCCAAACATGGCCCCTGACTAAGACACAAGAAAGAAAGATTACAATATGTGAAATGAGATGTCTACGAAAAGCTGTCAATGTTACAAGCAGAGATAGAGTGAGAAACGAGAATATCAGAAGGAGAATATCAGAAGCATCGTTGGTACTATACAATGCATACAGTACATCGAGAAGCAAAGAATCAAGTGGTTCGGCCATCTAATGAGAATGGAACCACATTTACTACCATCAAGTGCCTACAATAATCGACACTCAGGCGCAGAGCACGAGGCAGGCCAAGAACACGATAGATAACATCTCAGAGTCCCTGCGAAAGCATGGACTGACAATGCCAAGCGCAACACACCTGGCACAAGATGGAAAACTAACTCTCCCACGATGCTTCACAGCAAATGTGGTTAAGATAAGATAAGATATATTTAATGTTTAGCTCTTGTAGACTGGCACATTATTCTTTCACTGAGATTTTCCATTTGTTACTGAAATGACTGTTTAACTTTTATTTTTTGTTTTATCTTCACAGGTATTGACAATTAAGTTTAGACATATGCATTGTATTTTATTGAGATAATAATAATAATTTTTTGGTGTTAATATATTTGTAAACACTTTATTAATATTATTGCGTGTGTATTGTGCCAGATCAGATTGTTAAAGGCGTATTGGAAGTTTTCTTAACTTTTTTCTCTTGCAATGTCTCTTAGTTTATTTCATTTGCTTACCGAATAGTATGCAGTACTATGCTTGTCAGCCTTCTACAGTAACAACGCCTGCAAGCTGAACAGCCTGTTCATTTCCTCTACACCTGCATGCCTTGGCACAAAACGCACTTATTTTTGACAGCTAGATCTCTTCAGAGACTTAATCCATTGTTTACAAGCCTGTTTCAATTTTCCTAAATATATTCATTGATCAAAAAGTTACATAACCTTGACAGTTTTCCCTCTTTGATTTTGCCAGAATGATTTTTATAATTTGTTATTCTAGAGCGAACTCAGAACTAGAGACTATTACTGCAGATAACATGTCAAAACCAGCGAGCAAATTATTACTCAATAATCAAATATATATATATATGTATATATATATATATACATATATATATATATATATATATATATATATATTCGGAATACCAACTTAATATGTATTTGATGTAGATGTGATTTCTCATTACCACGAACACTTGCATGTCCAAGACAGTAGATCCATATCAAACATTGGTTATTGGTTACTAAACTGACGTCATTGCACTCCTGGCAAACCCATAGGTGCTCAGTCTCCCCAACAGATATCGAAGAGTATGCATACTGATGGTTCCTGTGGCTCGCTAATTAAACACACCTCTCACTCTGCCTCTCAGGCATCCAGATAGACTTGAACAACGGGTAACTCCAAACTGCTTAAATCGCTTGATCGATTCAACATCGATTTTAGTGTCCTCATCCAATAGAGAGTCGCGAAGAGACCGAAGAATATCCCCTCTATCCATCTTCAACTCCCCAACAATCGATGCTGTTGATGCAAGCCTGTCCGCCTCTCATTACCGTAAACACCCGCATGCCCAGGACAGTATATCCACGTAAGCCGCTGGAGGTTAGAAACTTCTATAGAGGACATCCACTCATACCGAAACCTGCCGTTCTGGATCTTGTGAAGCATCGACTGAGAGTAAGATACAACAACTGCCCCAGTAAATGAAGTCCCAGAAATCCAATGGACGGCAGCAGTAACGGCCTCAACCTCCATCCTCATACTAGAAGTAGTTGTCCTGTATGCCCCACTTCGCTCTGCAACAACCCTACCATGCGCATAAGCCAAGAAACCCCAGCCGGATTTCTCACCACGTTGAACCGACCCATCAGTATATACAACGACATCATCATCCCTTGCATTATCTTCTATCAGCTGCTTAACTGCGAGATCAGCCTTCATGTTGCCCCAATCTCTACATTCTCTTCCAAGAGTAATGATAACGTTGAGATAGTTCATCATGCCACCATCTGTTGGGATCCATTCTTCCCCTTTGGTAGAGTCGCAACCGTAGTCACCTGGCCAATTGTTCTCTCAGCCTGGGCCATCCACGACATGCCACGCTGATTCTCGTGCCCTTAACATCATTAGTGTTCTTGTGTAGTGGATGTCTCTTATCCGAAGTACCCGCATATATGCCTTGGTTTGGGCGATTGCATGACGGAGAGTAGTGACAGAAGGCCAAGCATATATCTCATCTTCACAATGGGGGTATCTCTAGTGCAGCCCAGAACTATACGCATACCTTCATTCTGAACCCGTTTGAGTCATTCACATTGTGATCTTGATATCGTAAGAATTCCGAGTCCGTAATCTACCACTGACATTACCAGTCGATCGAACAAAATGGCAAGTAGTCTCTGCTCAAGGTGTGCAGCCACCATAACTTTGAGAGCCGCAAGACCACGCTTGCACCGTTGTATCGTCTGTTCAATATGGTGTTTGAAAGATAGACTACGATCAAAGGTTATTCCAAGATAGCGCAACCTGTCTCTGCGCTCGATGGTATGTTCATCAAAGATTACACAGGGTAGGTCAGCCTTGACGATGTGATTATTCAACGAGCACCACAACATACACGTAACATTGGGTATTACAAGCATCAACAGATAAGGTTTCCTTAAATAATTGATAGCACAGACTTATAGAAGTCATAAATAAAGTCAAAAACACATTATGTAAGTAGATTTTAAAACTAATTTACAAATTTTCAATTCCAATACAGATACGAGAAATATCAAACTCCACTCCATAGAAGAGATTTAACGAGTTGTCCAGTACAGAGTAGTATGGAGAAGTTACCTGCAGCTCATGTTACGTATAATTGTATGATATGAATATAATAACATAAATACTATATAGATGAGTTACAATTCCTCAAGAGATCTGTCAGCATGATAAGATTTAAAAGGACATGTTAAATTAAAGTGATAAACAAAAAAATAAACAATATCGTACACATACAAACATTGCTCATAAATAAATGTTGTATCACAATAGAAATACCACATAATACTTAAAACTTACCTGTTGGCGGCTTTGGTGTAGCTGAAAAAATAATGGAATAACTTCAACACTTTGACAATAATGAATTTAATATTTTATGTGGAAAGAAAGCCAAAAAAAAGTACAAACAAATAATTTGGAACTGAGACCAAATGAGCAACAACAAATAGGTATGTCCACAAAGATATTATTATAGTAAGAATGTCATGAAATTATAAACTACTGAACAACTAATTAATGTTTGCATACAATCAAGGGTTGATGGTAATGTACAATGTCCTCAGATCAAAAACTACTTCTTCTCGATTTTGAATTGTCAAGGTTTCTTTTAAATGCTGAACTTGAATACATTACCTACATTTCATCGTCCGTCTCCGATAGGACTAAGAACTCAATCTCGCCTACAATGAGATCAGGGATCTCTGGAAAAATATCCTGATGGCTCTACAAGAAAGCAAATTGAGTACCTTTGACACGAGATACAATCACCTAACCTCTATGAGACAGAGATGAAAAAGTCGCCTCTGATAATAGGGATAATACATGGCATGTCTCTTCACGATTTATGCTACGAAGTATACTTGACAGATTTAATATTTACACACTTGTCATTACTGATGTTTGTGATAATGCATGACTTCTTTGTCATTAGTTAGTCGGAATAAATGACGTACATGTTGTACTGTACATTTTCTTACCATTGCACACAGCTTTTATAAGAGTACCCACTGATTCAACCAGGGCCTGGTAATCTGTAACTTTATATACATCGTTACTGCTAGAAGCTATGGCTTGTAGCTCCGGGTCATAAACTTGAGAACCAACTCCAACAGCCTGACACACTATACTTTCCTCTTGTGCTTTCACTGCTGATACTCTAGCTGCAAGTAAATATAGAAACACATCATATACAATGTATAGTTCTTCTTCAGCAATCTCTGGTCATATGCTTAATTTACTGTGGACCACAAACTGTACAGTCAGCTTTAGGTTTATCAGGTTTCCCCAAAGCTTAGTTTTCAGGTCCAATTGAATGTAGCCACATATAGTTTCTCAAACCATACAGGAAAGAGCAGTTTTGCAGGGCATGCTAAAGTGTCTTTTTTCACTTGATGGCACTGATTGCTGTTTGACTTATTCCTAGTCTATGTAATTGACTGTTGTGTCTGCAGTGTTCGGTACGTACTTGTCTATGTAATTGTTTACTTACACTAGCCATGCTAATGTCCTAACCAGAAATTTATAATACATATTTACACAAGTTAAAAATGTATGCATGAAGTGACTTATTTATGCTTTACTTAGATTGAGAAAACTTGAATGATAATCTTACTCTTGTCAGGGTATGTAGATTTTCCATCAGTGAACACAATAAGAACTTTTAGAGTGTTTTTAGGACAACTTTTCAGTTCGTAAACTATAGCATCAATTCCAAGATCTGTGTGTGTGGTGCTATTTTGGTATGCAGCACTGTCTACAGTCTGAAAATGGAATTGTATCAAATTAAATTGTAGTCCAACAAAATAAAGATACTGCATTTGACATCTGTCTTGATTAAATTGTCAACAGACTACAGATTTTATCTACAGAAAGTGTGCAGGATAGACTTTGAGAAGAATAGACTTGGAATAGGCTAGAAAATGTGTATATACGATTTGTTTAGCTTAGAATGTCAGCAAAATAGAAATATTGCTTATTTGTTCCATATTATATTCCTGACTTAAAGATATATCCAAATATCAGGAAAGATGTCAGCTTCCGTTAAAAAGAAACAAATTAATCTGTTCACTCCGTAATTTTGTTTACCTCTGGATGCAGTTATAATGTAATGTATTCTGAATAAGCCAGTAGACCAGCTTTGAATCACCTTAAAAGATATTGAGAGCCAGTATATTGGCTTATAAGGTGAATGGGTTAAATATGTACACTTCTTGTCCAAAAATTGACATCTTTTACAGCACTTTCTAGAGTTCACACAATTCAAAGCGAATAACTGTAAACATAACTTCACATTGTATATTATACATCAGAAAGGAATAGTTCAATATCATTAGAGATGCCACTGTCAAGATGGTTACCGTCATCATTAGATTAATTAGCATCGTTAACAGCATAATCATTATTAGAACCATCACTTCTGTTTCAATCATTATCAGTGTTAGAACCATCAGTCTCATTTCAAATATCATCATTATTAAAAGTATCAGTTGAATCTTCATCACTGCTAAAGGAATCAGTGTGATTAAATGATAGAGAGGACTATCAGCATTGCACTTCGGTTAGTAACCATGTGTGTTCTGATCACTTTCTAATAAAGAAAGATCTCAGTTGCAATGCACAAACTCTAGCGCTGACGAGGGTCCCCAATGGAATTTTAAAGAAGGTGAAGATATTTGTAGGACTTTTATTTTTAATATTTTCTAATGAATTTTGCCTGGGCAGTGGTTTTCCAGCCTGCTCTTCTTGATTTTGAACTGGCACATGTTCTTTACTGTGCTCAAAATGAACACATGGCCTTCGTTTTATCGTCTGTCTCCGATAGGACTAGGAACTCGATTTCACCTACTCTGAGATCAGGGGTATCTGGAAAACTATCCTGATGGCTCAAGGGAGCAAACAGAGTACCTTTGGAATGAGTTGAGCACCTAACTACTACGCCACAGAGACCGCCACATATCAGCATGATAGGAAACACCACTCAAATGAATTCTCATCACTGCTTGTTGGAAGGAAAAGCATGATAAGAACTGCCAGCGTCATGGAAATTTACTATTAGTTTTAGCCCTGCAATCAATAATATCATTATTTTTATTAGAAACCTCAGCATCACTCAATTTGCCACCATTGCTAGAACCATCTGAATCAGTTGAATAAGCATCTTCTTTAAAACCATGAGCCACATTGAAATGTTCAACAATATTGGAAACATCAGCCTCGTTAATTTCATCAATATTATTAGAACCATAATGTTAAGTTGAATCATCCTCTTCATTAAATCTCAGTTTCATAATAACTGCACTAAAACCATCAGCCTTGTTAGGACTACACGCCTCATTTGAATTTTTGTCTGCACTGAAATTATCAACTTCCTTAAAATAACAAGCATTATTAAAACAATCAATATCATTAAAATCATCAACATTATTAGAACCATCAGTTTCAATTGATTTATCTTCTGTATTAAACCACCATTTTCCTTAATGCAATCATTATTTTTGAAACAATCATTGTTATTATAATCATTAAAGTCATCATAATTATAAGAATCATCTCCATTCTTATAATCAACATCATTACGGTCAACATCATCATTGAAGCAATCACCATATATATAACACTGATTACCTTCAGACATCCTTGAACATCGTTTGTCGTATGACATACTGATCTATTATGTGTACCGTATGTTGATACAGCTAAATAACTTCCTTTCGGAACAGCTTCAGCAATTTTTCTTATGACATTTAAGTTCTTCTGGAAATTTGCTTGTCCAATACTACCGGAAGCATCAATAGCAACACCGAGACACACAGTTTGTGTAGGTTGACATGGTATCACTGAAACAAATAGAAAAATGATGTTCGTATATTACTATTTAACCATTGTCCATCTGAAACCGTAATCCAGATCTTCAAACACATACTCAAGTCTACAATGCTCCATTATCATCATCATCATCATCAAATAGCTTGTCCTGAGCTGAACTTTTCCAACCCAACAGTCCTTTGGAATTTCTCTCTCTCATATGCCAGATGTCCTGCCTCTGCAGATGTCATGTTCAAACCATCAGTTACATCCTGAATCCATCTTCTTCTAGTTCATCTTCTTCTCCTCAAGGCCACCTTCCATGATGGTTTTTTTCAGCCCATCATATCTTTTTATGTATCCAAAATACCTCAAATCTCACTTTCTTATTTGTAGCATTAGCCAGCTTTGATTTTGAGTTCTTTCTGCGTTGATCTATTTATTATCTTCTCTGTCCATGATCTTCTGTAATACTTATATTCAAAAGCACATATATGTTTTTCCACTGCCTTATTAAATGTCCATGCTTCACACCCATACGTTTAGTATGTTCTATATCGCAATGCCCCACGACAATTACATATATTGCATAGTTGAGGCAGAAGCTGTGTGGCCTCCGCGGCACCTGAAAAAAACAATGGACTTTCTCCTGGTGATACGATGTAAGTTTTAGTGTGACCACAGATCTGACTGCAGAAGAAGAAGACACACTACTAAATATGGCATCTTGATACACTATATATATATATATAAAAGAAGAAATGAATTATTACCACTATGTTAACATAAGAAAAACACAAGTAGGCCTATATATATATATATAAAAGAAGAAATGAATTATTACCACTATGTTAACATAAGAAAAACACAAGTAGGCCTATATATATATATATATATATATATATATATATATATATATATATATATATATATATATATATATAGAAACAGAATGCGATGATGACAGATAACAAATATTCATTAGAAAGTTGGACCAATAGCAACAACAAATTAAAATATAAATAATGAAAACTTCAAAACAAGACCTTACAAACTGCTAACTGGTAAAAGAATGGTAGATTCATTAGTTATTTGTCCTCTGAATAATTAATGTATGTTCTTAATTAGCTGTGTGTAGAGTCATATTCTATTTACAATTTATATATTTGGAATATATATAGACGAGACAGAGGAAGACGGAGAAAGAAAATTGTTGGTAGCCTGACTTCATGGCACGGTAGATCGTCAACATCTAAGTTGATAGCAAACACCAAAGACAGAGATTTGTGGAGATCCATGATCGCCTATGTCAGCCGGCACGACACCTGATAATGATGACACTTTATATAACTTATGTTAATCAAAAGTTTGTATCAAGTGACAACTGATGAAGGATCAAGTAGATAAACCAGAACAATATAACACCACAACATAGAATTTCTTTATATGCAGTGACATACCAACTGTTGCCTTTACTCAAAGACATCCAGCCCTTGTTATGGATGTCAAATGACAACTGAAAAGTATCATATTCATCTTATGCTGTGCTTGGAATGTCAAACATAATACATCGAAATATGACCTTGATGTATTTGGCAGTTTATGAATGATCTTGAATATCAAGTATATAGTATCTACTATACAGAGTCTTCTACAACAGAACATCGGAAAGAAGGCAAGAGGAAGACCACGGAAAAGATGGTTAGATGGCGTGGCAGCATCCTGTGAAAGAGCAAAGATAACAATCACACAAGCCACCAGAACAGCGCAAGACAAAAACAGAAAACCACGACACAGGGCAACAACCCGGTAGCAGTGTGACGACAAAAGAAGAAGAAGTATCTACTATGGCCTTTGTCCTACCGTTTATCATAGATATGTTGATACCGATAATGTCATCGCTGAAATGCTTGACTGATTTTCATCGCTTCATCTATTTCATTAAAGATTTCAATCCTGACTTTTGGTTAATTTCTTACAGCTCATTTTCTTGTCTCTACTTTCTGGACATCACTCACGTTTTTCACCAGTTATGTATATATAATATACACATATGAGTATATTATAGGCATACTGATGGGCCATAGTTTTTCCCTCTACACTTCTGACAACTAATTTTTACAGTCAAAATATGTGTGAGAGTTGGTGAAAAATCATGACTAGCCATTATGAGGAAGAGCTAAAGATGGCGACTTGTAAACACTAAACAATATGAGAAAGAGCTGAAGATGGCGACTTGTAAACACAAAACAATATGAGGAAGAGCTGAAAATGATGACTTGTAAACACAAAACAATATAAGAGCTGAAAATGATGACTTGTAAACACTAAACAATATGAGGAAGAGCTGAAGATGGTGACTTGTAAACACTAAACAATATGAGGAAGAGCTGAAGATGGCGACATGTAAACACTAAACAATATGAGGAAGAGCTGAAAATGATGACTTGTAAACACTAAACAATATGAGGAAGAGCTGAAGATGGTGACTTGTAAACACAAAACAATATGAGGAAGAGCTGAAAATGATGACTTGTAAACACTAAACAATATGAGGAAGAGCTGAAGATGGCGACATGTAAACACTAAACAATATGAGGAAGAGCTGAAAATGATTACTTGTAAACACAAAACAATGTGAGTAATTTGGTGTAACTTACCTGGAGGTTGAGCTGAAACAAAAAAAAACAATTTACAATTAATATCTCACTGTAAACCAATGATTTATAAATATGTTCTTCTCCCAACTAACATCACAAACTAATATTTTAATATTTATATTATTATCTGGCTACATTTCTTTCTTATTTCATTTCTATAATCCTGTTTTGCCTCACAACGTCAGGATAAGAAAAGATATCTAGAATGGGCTTTTGTATGCACTTCATAAACAGTGTTTTTCACTGGCTTTGTTATCTCTGAGGTCCATCTTTTGTGTGGATGGTCTTTTTCTTTGTATCCACTAACAGAATAACAGTGCTCTTTGAGGAGCACTATCTGTTGGTAATCTGCTCATGTGGCAAAACCATTCAATTTGCATGGTTTAGTTCAGTACATCAATGTTTTAGCCCCTTTTTTCATTAGTGTCTTCATTTCTAAACAGGTCTCTTCTTGATACTCTCATCGTTATGCGTAGACACTTCATCTTGGTCATAACTAGTTTTCTATCAATTTATGTCATGGTCCATGTTTGGCACTGATAGCATAATGTTGGGAGATTGTGATGAACAATGCTGTTTTAGTGTTCACTGTGATATGTTTGCATTTCAAAATTGGCGCCATTGTGTCCTATGATTTGATTTGCTTTACTGTATGTATGTTGGATTTCGTTAGTTATTCTTCCATTTGCAGAAAAAAATGCTCCCTAATTATGTAAAATCTTTGAATTGTTTTAAATGATTTTTGTCAAGATCTGGCTGGCAACATACTGAATATCGATATCAAAGTTATTGGATATACATCCCATTGTTGTTGTTTTTTACAATACACGTTACTATTGATAATTTTGTTGGAAGATAAGAATGCAAAGCTTACACTGCACATTGTCCTTGCCATTACAAAAAGCTTTTATATAGAAGAATATTCACTTATGATTAGTCATACAATAACAATAATGTGTCTTTCCTGATGGTAATGAGACTAAATGACAGATTTGTAATGAAAGTTAAAATGCTAATACATGATAAACGTGTGTTCGCATATCTTATTGAGAATACATGTAACATCTATCACTAGAAGTACACTCTTACCATTACAGACAGCTTGTATAAAAGTAGTTACTGTATCAACCAAAGCTTGATAATCTTTGACTTTGTACACATCTTTACTGCTAGATGCTATGGCTTGTAGTTCTGGGTCATTAACATCTGAACCAACACCGACAACTTGAGTCACTATACCTTCCGCTTTTGCTTTCACTGCTGATACTTTAGCTGCAATAATATTTACAGATAAACAGTATATTAAGTGTATAGTTGAATATTTGATACTCTTCTTCTTCATTATTTTTCATGCAATCATTAGATCGTATTGTGCACTGCTTTAACAAACTGTACGATTATCTTTATATCATTCCTAGAGCACATTTAATACGGAAAGAAAGATATCAGAACAGAGCAGCAATAGTTTCAACACATGTATACACACATGTATAAACATACATGCTGGTCATACATAGCTTCGCTATATACGTTAATTGATTGATTGATAGGACCATCATCATTGTACTTCGGTATGTAACCAGATGTGCTTCAATCTCTTTCTGACACAGGAAGATCTCAGCTGCAGTGCACAAACTTCGTAGCACTGGCGAAGATCCACGATGTAATTTGGAGATGGTAAAGATATTTGCAGGAATTTTATTTTTAATCTTTTTTCTAATGAATTTTTCCTGGGTGTCTGCTTTAAAGTCTGCTCTTCTAGATATTGAATTTTTCCTGGGTGTCTGCTTTAAAGTCTGCTCTTCTAGATATTGAATTTTTCCTTGGTGTCTGCTTTAAAGTCTGCTCTTCTAGATATTGAATTTTTCCTGGGTGTCTGCTTTAAAGTCTACTCTTCTAGATATTGAATTTTTCCTGGGTGTCTGCTGTAAAGTCTGCTCTTCTAGATATTGAATTTTTCCTTGGTGTCTGCTTTAAAGTCTGCTCTTCTAGATATTGAATTTTTCCTTGGTGTCTGCTTTAAAGTCTGCTCTTCTAGATATTGAATTTTTCCTGGGTGTCTGCTTTAAAGTCTGCTCTTCTAGATATTGTAATTTTCCTGGGTGTCTGCTTTAAAGTCTCTCTTCTAGGTATTGAATTTTCCTGGGGTCTGCTTTAAAGTCTGCTCTTCTAGATATTGAATTTCCTGGTGTCTCTAAAGTCTGCTCTTCTAGATATTGAATTTTCTTGTGTCTGCTTTAAAGTCTACTCTTCTAGATATTGAATTTCTGGTGTCTGCTTTAAAGTCTACTCTTCTAGATATTGAATTCCTGGTGTCTGCTTTAAAGTCTACTCTTCTAGATATTGAATTTTCCTGGTGTCTGCTTTAAAGTCTACTCTTCTAGATATTGAATTTTCCTGTGTCTGCTTTAAAGTCTACTCTTCTAGATATTGAATTTTCCTGGTGTCTGCTTCAAAGTCTGCTCTTCTAGATATTGAAATTTTCCTGCTGTCTGTAAAGTCTGCTCTTCTAGATATTGAATTTCTGTGTCTTTAAAGTCTGACTCTTCTAGATATTGAATTTTCCTGTGTCTGCTTTAAAGTCTACTCTTCTAGATATTGAATTTTCCTTGTGTTGCTTTAAAGTCTACTCTTCTAGATATTGCTTTAAAGTCTACTCTTCTAGATATTGCTTTAAAGTCTACTCTTCTAGATATTGCTTTAAAGTCTACTCTTCTAGATATTGCTGTAAAGTCTACTCTTCTAGATATTGCTTTAAAGTCTACTCTTCTAGATATTGCTTTAAAGTCTACTCTTCTAGATATTGCTTTAAAGTCTACTCTTCTAGATATTGCTTTAAAGTCTACTCTTCTAGATATTGCTTTAAAGTCTACTCTTCTAGATATTGCTTTAAAGTCTACTCTTCTAGATATTGCTTTAAAGTCTACTCTTCTAGATATTGCTTTAAAGTCTACTCTTCTAGATATTGCTTTAAAGTCTACTCTTCTAGATATTGCTTTAAAGTCTACTCTTCTAGATATTGCTTTAAAGTCTACTCTTCTAGATATTGCTTTAAAGTCTACTCTTCTAGATATTGCTTTAAAGTCTACTCTTCTAGATATTGCTTTAAAGTCTACTCTTCTAGATATTGCTTTAAAGTCTACTCTTCTAGATATTGCTTTAAAGTCTACTCTTCTAGATATTGCTTTAAAGTCTACTCTTCTAGATATTGCTTTAAAGTCTACTCTTCTAGATATTGCTTTAAAGTCTACTCTTCTAGATATTGCTTTAAAGTCTACTCTTCTAGATATTGCTTTAAAGTCTACTCTTCTAGATATTGCTTTAAAGTCTACTCTTCTAGATATTGCTTTAAAGTCTACTCTTCTAGATATTGCTTTAAAGTCTACTCTTCTAGATATTGCTTTAAAGTCTACTCTTCTAGATATTGCTTTAAAGTCTACTCTTCTAGATATTGCTTTAAAGTCTACTCTTCTAGATATTGCTTTAAAGTCTACTCTTCTAGATATTGCTTTAAAGTCTACTCTTCTAGATATTGCTTTAAAGTCTACTCTTCTAGATATTGCTTTAAAGTCTACTCTTCTAGATATTGCTTTAAAGTCTACTCTTCTAGATATTGCTTTAAAGTCTACTCTTCTAGATATTGCTTTAAAGTCTACTCTTCTAGATATTGCTTTAAAGTCTACTCTTCTAGATATTGCTTTAAAGTCTACTCTTCTAGATATTGAATTTTGCTAAGGGGTCTTTTACATGTTCAACTTGAACAAAGGATGTTTGTTTTATCGTTGGCCACTGATATGACTAGAGCTCGATCTCACCTACACTGAGATCAGGAATATCCGGATGTTCCTTGAATGATAGTTTAGCAAGGTTGGAAGACCTGGTCATATGCCAATACGATTTTTTTTTTTTTAGATTTTCCATGAAAGACAATAGTTTCTTATATGGTCCAGACTTGATTTGTTATTCATAACAATAGTGGGGTCAAAGGCGCAAGGAAAGAACGGCGTGCCAGATTAGTGAGCTGGCACTAATCCCCTGCCCACACCTCCACGTGGTGACTCTGGAAACAGACGGTAGTTCCGGTCTGGCTAAGAGGGCAGATGCCGTGGGAGAGCTACTCTAGGGCAAGTAGAGATGCAAAGGTAGACACGCTAGATGGGATCCGCTCGCAACACTGACGAGCGAACTCCCAGAGTGGATATTAATGCTTGTCTCTCCCGGCCGATGGGAAAAGCTTGAAGGATAAATGTGGAACCGCATGTAGCAAAACTCGGAGTCCGCGAATGCTCTCTCTTGAGCTGATGAGTATGCTGGGAGTCGAGTTGAACTGCACGAGGGACCACATAGGCCGAAACTCGGGCCCCTATCTCACAGATGGGGGAACGATTTTAAGTCATTTAAGAGACGGTGACCCACGCTGGGGGAAATTTGGAGCCCGTGCATGCTCTCTCTTGAGCCCTCTCTCTTGAGCCGATGAGTATGCTGGGAGCGTAGCTGCGCGCGAGTCCACACGGACTTCCTACGCAAATGTGAGCATGGCGGATATTGACAGAAATGGTGAGGTAAGCACCAGGGCAGAGTAAGCACGCGCACGAATCACGGGTGGATCCACAAGGGATGAAACCAAGTATCCCCATCACAGGGGTGGTGTCCGGGTTGAGCCTTAGGCGGGTACAGCCCAGGCAAATGTGCGCACGGTTGGAATTGATGGAAACGGTAAAGTAGGCACCAGGGCAGATCGAACAAGCACGCAGAAGATGCATGGGTGGGACCGCATCGGGCGAAACCCACGCCTCCATCTCAGGGGTGGGGACTGGGTTAAGCCCCAGGCGGGAACCACACAGCAAATGTGAGCGCGATTGGAATTGGCGGAAATGGTGAGGCTGGCACGAGAGCAGAGCGTGCATGGCATGTGAGCGATGCACAGATGGGCCCTAAGGCGGGCAAAAAAGCAGGCACGGCAGCGACAAACATGGCAGGCGCTCCAGGCAAGAGGGTGTGCGGACCACCTGAGTGTGCAAAACAACCGGAAAGCCCAGCAGAGGTAAAGCCAGTGCGCGTTTCCGCTCGCAGGAACTACTGCTGCCTTGTAGTTGATTGAGGACAATCAAAGGCTAGCCGAGCAATCCGTACACAAAACTGGACAGTAGGCAAACCAAGCAGTTCATTAACAAGACTGGTATAGCTGGTCATATGATGCTCATTAGACCGGGAGGGCAGGTCGTCTACGGGTCGCTGCCCTGAAAGTCGTAACCTGCTGCCTTGTGGATTTTGGCTGGGGACAGCAAAAGGCTAACGGAGAGCGAACCCAGTAAACGCTGGTTGAAACCGAACACACCATCGAAAGATAAGCACTTGAGCTCCAATTGGTACTGAAGGCTGTGCACGTACATTCCGTTCTGATGTTTGGCTGTTTATATATCACAATAGAATGATAAAAACGGCTAAAGAACGATTGCGAGAGATAACAATAGTTACTTCTGTTAATTCTTTTCTTATGTTTCAATTGTTTTCCTTCTACTATGTTACTTTTATAGAGAGAAACAAGTTACAGTGTGCAATACTGTTATAACTGTAATTACCTTTTCAGGAGCCAGGGAGTAACGAGGACATCAAAAAATTTGTTACGGATGGTTCTGGCATTCTGAATTGTCACAAAGTAACAGCACACCTCTTGGTCTACTAGGCTTCAACGACCTTTTCATTCCACCAAGAAGACTGCGTTAAGTTTCTCTGTTTATTGGAAGGAGCTCTCATTTTACAGCCACTAATCTTGCTGATAGTGTCTTGCTGTGCTGCATCATACTGAAAGTTGTGTGCGCGTTCTCTGTGCCCCCATGTTCTGCGGGTCTCGATCAGGATCATGCAGTTACCATGATCTCTGTTGTAATCAGGGCCGTCCCGTGCTATGATACAGAGAGGTGGCCACATCAGGCGGAACAATAAGGGGCGGCATAAGCAGCAACATCAAAATTACAATTGAAGGTTATTTTAAAGAAAAAGGAGTTAAGGGACGGCATTTCGAAGACTTGTCTCATACTGAGAAAATATACCGCACGGTCCTGATCGTAATATCCCAGCATACTCCATTTATACAACGCAACAGAGTAGGAGACATCAATGCCACATCAATGACACTGTTAGAGTCTCCTCGTCGACTCGCTAATCTGGTTGCTCTACCATCATTGATGAAGACTAAATCTGATGTCAACATTGTGTGTTCTAACTTCTCACCCCGTTTGTTGGTACGGTCATTTCCACTGCCTACTTCTGGCATTGAAGTCACACAAAGATGACGTTCTTCTAGTCCTGATCAAATAAACTCACTGCAGTGCACCCACTGTGCCGTTTCAATTATACAGTCACATCTTGAATCGATCTGCCCTGTGGTCTTCCTCTCCTCATCTTTGCCGAGAAACCTGCTTCCACATTGGTCTTTTACAATCCGTCGTGTTTTTTATATGTCCAAAATAGTTTAGTTTTCTCATTCTAATTATGTATATATAAAATAAAAAAACATTTTCCGCAGCCTTTACAGAACTTGGGGTATGAAGTGCATGTCACTTCATATTTCTAGCTCCTAGTTTGCAGGATTTAGGATGGTCAATTCCTTTCTTCACGAGTAGGATTGAACCCACCACCCTTCTGAGTCCTAGTCGATAGGTGAATGCTTACGCATTATGCTAATGTGTCACACAAGTATGTGTAGACTATACTAAGAGTTCAATAGCAACAGGTTCGAATATTCATTGTACTAACAGAAACTATAATTAGTATAATATGTGTTATTGTGTTTACAGATGATAGAAGTACCTGTCTGGTATTGTGTATCTATTATCTACTTAGATCTATAAACAACTGGCGCAATATCTGACTTACTAAGATCAGGATATGTTGATTTCCCATCAGTGAATACAATCAGAACTTGTAATGAGTTTTTAGGGCAACTTTTCAACTCAAAAACTATAGCATCAATCCCAAGATCTGTGTGGGTGGTACTGCTTTGGTATGGCGCTTTGTCCACAGCCTGTGAAGAAAATAAAATTTGTACTAAATTATATTCGGACAGAATATCTTGAAAATATGTTAATAATTAGATATATTATCAATGTGTATATAGCTGAGGCTGCCAATCGACTGCAAAAATTATGTCAAATAGAATATAATAGATCAGAAAGTAAACAGACTATAAATGTTGATTATAAAATAATATGTTGCTTAACAAACTATAGATATGTTAACTAAAGAAAACGTGCAGTTTAGAATGCCAAGAAAATATAAAGATCGAAACCACTGTGCTGTTCAATGGTACTAAAATGTTTCAGTTTCCGATACATGATTTTCGATATCAACTATTGCTCCTTGATAACCATCGCATGTAGAATGTTTATATTACACATTATTTAAGTCCAGGGTGTTTTAACTCTCAGTCTACGTACAATAAAACAACATTTTAAGTGCTGGTTTTTACAGTACAAACTTCAATAGAACACCAGACTACTGTGTTATGTACCAGAATTTTCAGAGTTGTAATATCTGTTTTATAAATTTAACTGCTGCATCCTACAAAGGATTATACAGATAGAATCAAATGGATTTTATGGATAATGTTGATTTTAAATAAAATATGTTGGCACATGAGGGAACTTGTAGTAAAATTGGTACTGCCTGAATGGATTATCATGTGGATTGACTTATTTTAGAGTTAAGATCATTTATGTATTACTGATTTGTGAGAGATATACCACTGCAAAGGTCAGTCAGATCCGCTTATCTTATGATGGTAACACAGAAAAAGAAAGAAACGTTCACATCATTATGTGGACCACATTACTTGTTGTGCACTGTTAGTCAAAGAACGATTTAGGAGTCTAGCACCATATTGTTCAATATTCCAAGTGGTGTATCCCTCTTGTGCCTTTTTAACTCAGGTTTGGACATATACCATCAATCAACTCATGGCATGTCAAATCTTTAGCTATCTCTTTCAGCTGCTTCCTGGTCATTTCGTATCGTATATCGTTAAAAAAACATATACAGTGTTAGGCCTGTATTTTTCATTGACCGGCACACGATGGGTGATGTGTTCAGCATCACGCTGGCCGCCTTTACTTTCCCAGAGCATGTCTTGTGCCCAGTTGAGGCGACCTGAGAGCCGTCGCGGTCGGGAAAAATTCCACGCTCATTGCGTGAGCTGAACCCAGACCACCAGCCTTTGCGAAGCGAGTTCACTAACAACTACGCTACAGCGGCTCTCATCGTATATCGTTAAGCTATATCTATAAATAACTCCGTGTATTTATCGGCTCCCCTTTCATTTTCACTACGTACCCCAGTTAAGTCTCCTCTTACTATATTCTCTCAAGTGTTCATAATGTGTTTAAGTGGCGTCTGTGGCCTAGGGTTAGTGACTCGGTCTATTAACCCCGACGTTCTGAGTTCGAATCACGCTGCGGACAGTTTGCTTGCAAATTGTTCCCGTTGATTTTAACAAAGGACGATGGCGCCACCCGTTCAGAAAGCAATGGCAAACTACTGAACGTATAAGTGGTGCCTAGAAAATCAACGACTTGTTTACTGTGGTTGATGGCTACGTCCTTTGGGATATGCCACGATTTTCATCCAGTACTAGCGTATCACAAAGTATGAAAACCAGTTATTTTATTCACTTTTGTGCTTCCTTTTTCCTAAGAATTATATATTCCTTTTGAATATTTGTATAATTGTCCATAGTTGACATCCATCATATAATGTAGAAATATATATTGTCCATAGTTGACATCCATCATATAATGTAGAAATATATATTGTCCATAGTTGACATCCATCATATAATGTAGAAATATATATTGTCCATAGTTGACATCCATCATATAATGTAGAAATATATATTGTCCATAGTTGACATCCATCATATAATGTAGAAATATATGTGTGTTATATATACTCAACAATAAAATATATATATTTAATATTATGGCATTCATTATCGTCATACGAATCAACATAACAATAATAACTATATGATGTATCAAACATCTTTAAAACTAATAAAACTATCGTCATAAATGATAATTAGGGCCTACAGTGTTTACCTTCAGACATCCTTGAATATCGTTTGTCGTATGACATACTGATTTGTTGTGTGTGCCGTATGTGGTTACAGCTAAATAGCTCTCTTTTGGAACAGCTTCAGCAATTTTTCTTACGACGTTCAAGTTTTTCTGGAAGTTTGTTTGTCCAATACTACCGGAAGCATCAATAGCAACACCGAGACACAATGTTTTGGAAGGTTGACATGGTGTCACTGCAACAAGTTGACAAGTGATATTGATAATACATTATTTCTAATATGACATCTGGATAGAATATGGTTATGTTGAATATTTGGTACAATATATATATAGTTAGTTAGTTAGTTTATTCTCGGAAGCATGGAGGTTTAGATTCCATTGATCGGTTCTTTGCTAGCAGTTGGAGATCTTGTATGGTTTTACATCCCAATAGTTTACTTTCTTGTTGGATGGTTCTTCGAAGAGTGGTCTTTGGTCTTCCACGTTTTCTTTTCCCAATTGGTGACCACATAAGGACTTGTCGATTTAGTCTCTTTTCGTCTGCTCTAAGAACATGACCTAAATATTTCCACCTTCGTTTCCTTATAATATTTGATACGGGTTGTTGGTGTGTATATATATATTAGAAGACAGGAAATGTTAGCACATCACTCTACTATCGTCATCATCAAATAGATTGTCCTGAGCAGATCTTTACCACCCCAACAGTCCTCCTGAATTTCTCTGTCTCTCGTAGGCCAGATGTCCCGCCTCTCCAGCCGTAATGTTCAAACCATCAGCTACATCCTGAATCCATGTTCTCCGTGATCTTCCTCTTCTTATCCTTCTTCCTCTTCTTCTTTGCGTTCGTTCTTTACGACCAATTTTAATCACTCTTTGTGATATGATTTGATCTTTGCCAAGAACGTGTATACGTTGCACATTGATTTGGTAGGCCCCTAAACGCATAGACTTCTACACGTTTAGGAGATGTGCATCCGATTTCAGCCTAACCTCCCTAGTCGCCTCTTACGACATGCGTGGCAGGTAACAGTGGTTCTATTCTTTACACCCCAAATTTGGGCCCCGGTAACCACTTGGGCGGCCTCTTCTTCTATTTGCCGGTATGCCTCCTTCCATGATGGTCTTCTCCAGCCCGTTGTGTCTTTTTATATCAACTATGTTGTCTACTGTCTTTCCCCAGGTGGATGATTGAATTGTTTGTCCACTCTTGCCGTTAAGTGTAGCGATGGGAACTCTTAATTTGCGTTCTATAAAAAAAAAATTATTATAAGGACAGATGAGTCGCCCTTGCTGTGTTATATCCGTGTTTATTTAATGTGGTCTTGATATTGTCTACCCATATTTTTCTTGGTCTTCCATTGGCACTATTATCCGATCTCTTTTACTGTATGCTGTTATTGGTGGATGGTTGTATTCCATTCTCAATAAATGTCAGAACCGCTGCAGTTGTTGTATTGCATTGTATTTGGTGCATGAAATTATGCCACTCTGCTTCTAATGTCCACGTTTTGTAGTATATCTTTCATGGGGACCTCCACCACCTTCCTCAAGCAAGTAATTTCCCATGTGGTGAGCTTTCTGTGGTGTGTTGCTGTCAGAGACCAAGTTTGACACTAGTAACAAGTGTGCGTATAAAAATACTTTTTATCATCTGTCTTTTCCCTTCCATTTTGATCTTTGGATGTTGTAGTAATAGTGCCAGCTGGTAAGTCACTAGTTGGCATCTTATCTATATTTCTCTATCCAGTTTTCCGTCCTTTGTCAAGCTATCATCTAATATATCATTATCATCAAATAGCGAATTCTGCGTAGAACTTTGCCACCCTAACAGTCCTTCAGAATGTCTTTCTCTCATTCGCATGATGTCACGCCTCTGCAGCCGTCACGTTCACATAGTCAGTTACATCCTCAATCCATCTTCCAAACAACATAGTTATATTTGAAAAAAGCAGCAATCAGAAATGAATATTTATTGTTTTGTTTCGATTAAAAACTTCTTCAAACGCTCCATATCGACCACTTTTTAAACCCGACTCTGTGTGATTTGTATGTGATCCAAGCCTAAGAGCGACTGTACGTTGTGCCAGTTATGCGCCTACACGTAGACCAGCACATCCGATTTCTGCTATGCTTTTGATTAACTAGGGTAGCTTTTTTTTTTTAAAGAAATAAACATATGCTTCTTCTTCTTCTGCGTTCGCCCGCTTTGAATTCGGGCATTAGCCATAATGCCTGGTACGGCACTTCTGACTGATTTTTGCGTGAAAGCCTGCTAAACATATGTTAATCAACCCCTCGATCTCTGTCGATCTGCTGGCATACTCTTCTGTGGCAGAGCACATCATGACTGTTTCATGGCACCATCAGCCTACTCGATCTGCTGGCATTGTTTAGTAGAGCACATCATGACTGTTTCATGGCACCCGTTTCAGTTTCTATAGTAGTCCGCTATGTTGTCTTTGATATTTCTTTCGTCTCTCTCATTGCACACTATAAACATACAGAGTCTGACCATTCATAAACAAAATGACCAAATATTTATGTACTGCCACTTGATAGTACACAATGAACTGGACATTTGATAACGTTTGGACAGACATGAAGACATTTGCCCAGCTGTTAGAACACTCTTAACATAAAGCATTAGTACTGGTCAACATTTTGATAGACTCACCGATATACTGCAAGTTGTTACAACACAGTGAACATCTAGCCTAGCCATTGGTCAGTATTCTTCAGACAAGTCGATAAATAATACATTTCTGTGACAAACTTGTGAAAAGTAAGATCACCGGTCACGTCTATGGACACGACCAAACCAATTTCAGTGTTTGTTTTTTAATACGGTATGCGTGACAGTTAGGTTGCTTTGAAAAAGTAGTTCTCTAGAATTTGTCTACTGGTGTACATAATTTTTCCTCACAGGTAAGCAAATGTATTTTTAACTTTCTAAATTGTAGTATTCTAATATAATTACTAGATTATCATGTACAGGTCATTGTGTACTAAGTTGACATTTCAAAGATGACATGTCAAAAACATCTCATATTTCTAAGTCTTAAATTTTTTAGATTGGATGTTAAGTTCACTTCACTTCTTCTTTTATTTCACAAATTCAGAAACCATATTAACAAATGCCTGTGAACTCCAGTGCATATGTAGCAGTAAGTATCCGTATTTTTATCAATTGCAAGAATAGTTGGTGCAGCCCAAATCTTACTAAAGCAATGATCTAACCCATGTGCTGGGCATATGATCTGTCTATTTCATTCAACCAATCCTCTAAGTAGTCCCAATTATTAAGCTATTATAGTCCCAATATGGAAGAACAAAGGAAACAAAAGAGAGTGTGAAACATACAGGGTATCTCTCTTTTGAGCCATATAGGAAAAATGTTTGCAAAAATATTGGAGCGAAGAGCAAGACATATATTAGAGCCCCAGTTAAGCAATAGCCAGTTTGGGTTTGGGAGGGGTAAGAGCTGCACAGACGCAATATTTACACTAAGACAGATCTGCGAACAAACAATTGAATACAATCAAAGTAAACAGCTTATATTTATAGACCAAGAAAAGGCATTTGATAGAGTAAACAGGTGCAAACTATGGAAGATCCTTGAAGAATATGGCATCCAGGGACAACTATTAGGTAATATCATGCCTTATATCAAGATAGCCAGAGTACAGTAAGAACAACAGAAGGAATGACCGACTGGTTCTCCATTACATCAGGTGTTAGATAAGGTTGTGTCCTCTCACCACTACTCTTTATTGCATATATGGATAAAATAACTCAAGAGTCAAATTCAGATAATGATGAAATAAATTAACTGCTGTTTGCAGAAGATCAGTGCCTGATACATCAAAATGAACAAGATCTACAACATCATATTGACACCTTGAACAAAAATTGTGTAAAACATGACATGAAAATCAACAACACTAAAACAGAAATAATGAATATGGAAGAAAACATAATAATCTAGACATCCATGTCAATGGACTAAAATAAACCAAGTGAAAGAATTCAAATACTTAGGAAGCATATTCACAGAAGACGGAAAACTGGATAGAGAGATAGAGGCTAGAGTACAAAAGCAAATGCTGTAACCTACCAGCTAGCCCCATTGTTAAGGCACCCACAAATTTCACAGGCAGCTAAGCAACAGATGATCAACAGCATTTTTATACCTACTTGTGTTACCAGAGCCAAACATGGACATTGAGCAAAGCGCAGTCACAAAAATAACTACATGTGAAATGCGTTGCCTGCGAAAAGTTACCAACAACACAAGAAAAGACAGAATCACCAACATCAGCATAAGAAAGAAAGTTGGCACAAAACCGTGCTTCAATTACATAGATAAACAAAGAATGAAGTGGTTTGGCCACTTAATAAGAATGCATCCAAACTCCACAGTATACAGAGTCTTCTACAACAGAACATCGGGAAAGAAGGAAAGTAAGACCACGGAAAAGATGGTTAGATGGCATAGCAGAATCCTGTGAAAGAGCAAAGATAACAATCACACAAGCCACCAGAACAGCGCAAGACAAAACAGAAAACCACGACACTGGGCAACACCCAGTAGCATGTGACGACAGAAAACCACGACACTGGGCAACAACCCGGTAGCATTGTGACGACAGAAAACCACGACACTGGGCAACAACCCGGTAGCAGTGTGACGACAGAAAGCCACGACACTGTGCAACAACCCGGTAGCAGTGTGATGACAAAAGAAGAAGAAAGAAAGAAGAATCCTCTAAGAAAATGTCAGCATCATGACTACATCTACTTCAGGGTTCTAAACACGTTTCAAATTTTGAACTTTCAAAGATAAATTAAACAAAAACGTCATATGTCGTAAAGTAATATGAGGGGGAAAAAACAATGCAATTTAAAGTAACAGATACAATATATTAACAATTAATGGAAATCAATTAACCCATTAACAACCAGATGTCAAACCTGCATATTGGCTGTATCCTGCGACATGCGTCATGACTGTTTCATTGTCAATTTAGTTCTAATTTTAAGTTAACATATTTTGATAGTGACCTGTTCTTGTTTTACTATTTCATATTCTATTATCTTGTAAACAACGTAAATGTATATGTCTACAGATTTACATGTTCTTAAAATTTCGCTAACATAAAAGAAAACTACTAATGGCACCGATATCGATAACAAGCTTCCAAAATAACCACATGGCATAAAAATGCCGTGGTTCGAGACCAACATGGACCATAACTTTTCAGTGTGCACGCGGTACGTGAAAGAACTATATGTTCTCTGATCTTTTACTTGACGATCGAAATTGCAAGTGAAGTTCCGGT
The DNA here is from genome assembly GCA_020796225.1 of Arion vulgaris. NCBI lineage: Eukaryota > Metazoa > Mollusca > Gastropoda > Stylommatophora > Arionidae > Arion > Arion vulgaris. The sequence continues at coordinate 28,515,463 of CM036772.1, forward strand.
GAAGTAGGAGTAAGTCTCGCCTGAATGGCGAGGGGCATATATGATAAAGAAAGAAAAGATCTTCACTCGAACATAAGTCAGAGATGCCATTTTAGATGATTACATCCAAATTTAAAGCTAGTGAGCCAAAACAAAATTAATTCATACAAATATATTTGTACATATACGTCCGGGAAAGGGAGGTGGGGGAATGGGTTAGGAAGAAATATTAATTGGGTAGCATCGTGTCTTTCAATATAGTGTTTACTGCATTTTAAATAGCAAAGAAAAAACACTCAAATATTATAAAGTAATAATGAAATGGGATCATAGAAGAAGTTAATTAGTAATATTGATTATGTCTTTGAGAAAGTGACTTTAAAAGTCATATGTCCAAATAACATTGATATTCTTATCTTTCTCAGCATTATCTTTTTTTTTATGTACTTCATCATACGTTGAATTACTGTTTGCACATTCTTGTTTAGGTCACTTGTGGACACATGCTTTTGAATTAAGTTTAATTTAGATGTTTATTTCAGTTTTCGTGAAAAAGTGATATATGTTTTATATAAAGTGATGTCATCAGTTTCAAGCGCCAGCAGACATTTTACAACCAAACTTTGTGAAAACTGATGACATTTTTAAACATTAGAAATAAAGAATGATTAAAGAGGACAGGAGGAAATGTTGAAGATAGTCAGAGGTAGAAAGGAAAAACTGCAGACAATATTGAAAAAAAAACGTACCTGGAGGTGCAGCTGAAATTGTAAAAAATCATTAAATGAAATTAATACCTCACGGAATAAAAAATTTCTATAAATGAACTTTATTAATTCCCCTCACAAACAAATACTTGTGTATCTTTTATTATGCGATACATTACTGTCAATGATTGTGCATGATTCATATACTAAAAGTTTTACAATTAAACATTACAGTTATCAGCTCTGTTATGTGTTAGAGGATACATTATACACATATCAGTTTTATTGAGTTGAAGACATGATATACCTGTCAATTTATTCAAAGATTAGAATGCAGATTTGGACAATGAGAATAAGAACACTTCTATCAGAATGCAGATTTGGACAATGAGAATAAGAACACTTCTATCAGAATGCAGATTTGGACAATGAGAAAAAAATGAATCACTTAGATAAGACCTATCAGAATGCAGATTTGGACAATGAGAATAAGAACACTTCTATCAGTGTTGTTTGTTGTTGTTATCGAACACCAGGAATTATGAGTTTTCACTATTTTCCTACGTGTGTGTTGGGGAGAGCACCTGGCTTTCTTTCAGTCACTATTTTCCTACGTGTGTGTTGGGGAGAGCACCTGGCTTTCTTTCAGACCCAGAAACCTCCAACAAACTCTAGGCGTGAAGTAATATGCTTAGTACTGCAGAAGCTCCAACTAAGGTAGTTTCTGATCCCTTTTGTTTAAAATAAGAGACTCTTCTATCAGTTTTGATAGAAATAAGAATACATGACACATCTCTAATTTTAATGGAAGAGAAAACAGCGTTAACATCTGCGAGCTTTTTGAGAACAAATTGAAAACTCTGTCTGATGATAAAAGATAACAGTATGATACACTTGTCTGTTTTATAAATGATAAACAGTACATGATACACTTGTCTGTTTTATAAATGATAAACAGTACATGATACACTTGTCTGTTTCATAAACGATAAACAGTACATGATACACTTGGCTGTTTCATAAACGATAAACAGTACATGATACACTTGTCTGTTCCATAATAGCCGTCCATCGCAAGCGATGATGACAACAATCTCAGACGTGTACTGTTGCACCTCTCTGGTGTGTGCGGAGGTGACTGTAGAGTCCAATCCTAGAACAGAATCCCCGACCACAGGTGGGGCATATATAATCAAGGTTAGACATGTGCGTGTTGTGTGCTCTGTCTTTTCGCGCTGCTCGTTTTCTCTGTGACTCAACAATACGATGATTCTCAGCTATTCGGGTTCCTCTTTTGTTGTTACAGCGCCACATTTGGCGATCTTGCGCAAGGATTCCCAGCACGTATTGTCTATATCGAAGCATTTCAGAGACACTTTAAGAGTGTCTTTAAAGCGTTTTTCTGTCCACCAGCTAAACATCTGCCCCTTCAAGCTCGCCATACATCAACTGTTTTGGGATGCGTTTATCAGAAACGTCTGTTCCATAAACGATAAACAGTACATGATAAACTTGTCTGTTTCATAAACGATAAACAGTACATGATACACTTGTCTGTTCCATAAACGATAAACAGTACATGATACACTTGGCTGTTTCATAAACGATAAACAGTACATGATACACTTGTCTGTTCCATAAACGATAAACAGTACATGGTACACTTGTCTGTTTCATAAACGATAAACAGTACATGATACACTTGACTGTTTCATAAATGATAAACAGTACATGATACACTTGTCTGTTCCATAAATGATAAACAGTACATGATACACTTGTGTTTTTTTTATATAGAGGACTAGAACATGTGTTATAGATGTTAGTTTTGTTGAGGATTCGAATATATGATATATTAATTATTATTACGTTTCGAATACCATAGACGATCACTGAATAACATATCATGAAAGACTGTCATTATCTAGCCCAGTTATCTCGCTTATCCATCGTAATGTTCAAGGTACTGTCATTATCTAGCCCAGTTATCTCGCTTATCCATTGCCATGTTCAAGGTACTGTCATTATCAGTCCAGTTATTCTCTTCTCCGTCGTGATGTTCAAGGTATTTATTTAACTTCATAATGCAACTGTCATCTTGGTCGCCACTAGCCTTGTCTTACAATAATCATGCTCTTTCTAAATCAATGTTACGTTTAATGGGATCAACGTATTTCAATTTCTGAGATATGATATTGTTTATGAGTCATTGTTCCTCGATGTAAGATTTATGTTTTCTTTCTTTGGCTAGCTTAGACATTCTAAGAATGTTTATGCAGAACTTTGTTTCAAAAATATTTTTCTTCTTTAATGACTCTGTTGTGGTCCATGATTTTCATCTATATATTAGCAACAGCAAAAATGTATGGAAGATGTACTTCGGTCTCTTCATTACTGTCTGTTAGATGAAGACACTAAAATAGATGTTAAATCGATCCAGCGATGTTGTTGTTGAGGAGTATATTAGAAACGTGTCTCTACTTTTTTTCATTATAATAGATTAGTAGCGTGCTTCTACTGATGTTAGTGAAAATACATGTAACATCTATCACTAGAAGTACGCTCTTACCATTACAGACAGCTTGTATAAAAATAGTTACTGAATCAACCAAAGCTTGATAGTTTTTTACTTTGTATACATCTTTACTGCTAGATGCTATGGCTTGTAGTTCTGGGTCATTAACATCCGGACCAACACCAACAACTTGAGTCACTATACCTTCCGCTTTTGCGTTCCCTGCTGATACTTTAGCTGAAATGATATTTACAGAAAATGTTATCAAATGTCTAGTTGAACACTTAATATTCTTGTACGTTATTGTTCACTAAATCACATTATACATATCTTTAATGAACTGTATTCTTACCTTTATATCTTCCCTAGAACCACTCCAGTACGGACACAAAGATGTGAGAACATACACGCAATAGTTTCAACACACTGTAGGATTAACTAATGGTTATAGATAGAGTTGCTCTATATATTTCGAATATCTTATAAAACTGTTCTATTGAGAAGAGACTTATGTATGAGCTGAACGACAAGAGGGAAAAGCGAAAACTCAGAAGTTGTCACAGTAAAACACTTGCCAATTGACCGTCTGTAAAGACGAAAAATGCCATATATATCTTATAAGTATACACCACGTCAGCCTTATTCTGTGACTTACAGTGACAGTGGATACAACAACCAAATAAATACACGGAGAGGAGAGCTAAAATGGGATCCTAAGGTGAGAGGAAAGAGATGATGTAATTTGTAAAAGATAGCGCGGGTCAAAGTATTTCAGTTTCAGTTTGGAATAGCTACATTGCACTCCGGACATGTCCATAGGTTCTCCGATCTCCTTCGCAATATCTCCAACAGCGTCCAGCTACTGACCGTACCAGTTCGTATTGATTGATGAGCCTACTCATTTACCTGTTATGCTGTTCTTTTTTTCTACTCCAATCTTCAAACCCAGCTCCTGCAATTTAGTAATGGACGTTGATTGGTTTAAATGAAAATCTTCTTTGCGGCTACAAAGGCGTACCAAATGTCAACTTTATCCATTGGCTGGCCCTCTGATATGGTGGCAGAGCTAGCCAACGACACCCATATACCCCCGAACGAAGATAAGTGTGATTCTGCAAATGTTTGACGTTTGTAGTAATTCAGTCCATTGCCTGCGCACCTAGCCAGCCTCTACCTTTCGGATCATACTCTATGAATCACTCAGAATGCACGCATGAGTGTAGTTTTACACGCATTAGTCACCGTCAGTACCTCCAGTGTCATTCTTTATCTTTCTTTCTCTTCTCCAATCCTGGTTTGCCTCACAGCTTCAGGGTAAGAAGAGTTTTCTAGCACGGGCTTTTGTGTGTGCTTAATAAATAGTGTCTTTCGTCGCCTCTGTTATCTCCGGGGTCCAACTTTTACGTGGCCGGACTTTTGCTTTGTGTCCACTGTATCGGAACAACATTGCTCTCTCTCTGTGTGGTGCACTGTCTGTTGGTAATCTTTTTATGTAGCCGAACCATTTAATTTGTTGCTTCTTGATAAAGTTCAGTACTGATGTTGTACTTATGTACTTTAATAATGTCGTAGTGTTCAAACAAGGATGAATCTACGACAGGTCCAGCAAACCGGTAGAGGATTTGTTTGTTCAAACCCCATTGCTCAGGAATTGTGGGGAATACTTAGGAAGAAACGCGGTAACAACGGCGCTCAAAGCAAACACACAATAACAAAGCCGGGAAGTAGCACAACACAGAACACAGCAATACGTAAAACACCAGAGTTTAGGATAGCAACGTGGAATATTAGTGGATTAGGAGATAAAACAACAGAGATAGTAGAATATATGATCCAGCATAAAATCACAATCATGGGAGTAGCCGACACTAGAAGAAAAGGACAGGGTATTAAGAAAATACATAAAGATTTCATATTTACATGGCGAGGAACACAACCAGGCGAAAACAACAAACATGGAGTCGGGTTCGTTATTGCCCCTACTGCAGCAAAATTTATATTAGAAATAGAGTATAAATCAGAAAGAATCATCCGTATCAGAACAGCGCAAGGTAAGAGGAAAGTAACTTACATACAGATTTATGCACCATGCAATGACTCATATAGTGAAGAAGAAAGAACCACATTTTTGACGAATTAGTGAAACATTAGTGAAGTCAACAGCACTGACAGCTTATATATTATGGGCGATTTTAACGGAAGAGTCGGCGAGCGAAGAACACCATGGGAGACACATCTAGGACCATTCAGCGACACAACAACGAAATGCAACAGCAACGGGGAACACCTTCTTAATATATGTGCAGAACATGATCTATTTATCACCAATACATTTTACCAACATAGGAGAAGCCAGATATTAACCTGGTATAAATGGAATAATATTAATCAAGCATCACAGATCGACTTTATACTAGCAAAAAAGAATGAAAGATGGAGAATACAAGACGCTAGAGCCATCCCAAATGCAATATTAGACTCTGATCATAGACCAGTGGTACTATTTCTACATAAAACCAATTAGAAAACAAGACAGGAGTACAACTCAACAAATTGAAATAATAGATATTGAAAAGTTAAATAATAATGAAATTAGGAATCAAATTGAAGGAGCAGTTACATCAGCCTTTAACACCCTAGAAGGAGTAAGCAACATAACTAAAGAATGGCAAACCTTCAAAACAAATATCATGGAAATAGTGAAAGAAAATTGTGGACTTAAAAAGTTAAATAAGCACAGAAAACACACAGCATGGTGGAATGCAGCAGTTAAAAGGTCTATACAAGAAAAGAAAAAGTGTTTTCACAGGTGGCAAAAGTCAAAATTAGATGAAGACTACACCAAATACAGAACAGCAAGAATGTATAGTAAAAATAAAGTAAAGTCATCAAAATCAGAATCTTGGGCAAAATATGGAGAACATTTAGCTGAACTATGCACTAAGGCACCAAGAAAATTTTACAGAAGCATTAAGGCAATGAGGCTAAGAGAAGAACAATTCAATCCAGTCACCATTATAAATAAAAAGTCTAGGAAACCTCTTACCAACAGCAAAGATATTAAAGACAGATGGAAAGAATATTTTACGGAACTGTTAAACTGCGAAACACAAGGTACAGAAACATTTCAAATGAAACATGGAAAATACCAACAATTGAATATCTTAGAATCCGAAGTTGAAATGGCACTAAATCAAAGCAAAAGAAGGAAGGCAGCAGGGATAGATGGTATAACAACAGAAATGTTACTTGTGTGTAAGACAACAGCAATAACATGGCTGACCAGAATTTTTAACATAGCCTGGGAGGCACAAGAGGTTCCAGATGACTGGCAGAGAGCTATTATAGTCCCAATATGGAAGAACAAAGGAGACAAAAGAGAATGTGAAACATACAGGGGTATCTCTTTTGAGCCAAATAGGAAAAATGTTTGCAAAAATATTGGAGCGAAGAGCAAGACATATATTAGAGCCCCAGTTAAGCAATAGCCAGTTTGGGTTTAGGAGGGTAAGAGCTGCACAGACGCAATATTTACACTAAGACAGATCTGCGAACAAGCAATTGAATACAATCAAAGTAAACAGCTTATATTTATAGACCAAGAAAAGGCATTTGATAGAGTAAACAGGTGCAAACTATGGAAGATCCTTGAAGAATATGGCGTCCAAGGACAACTATTAGGTAACATCATGGCCTTATATCAAGATAGCCAGAGTACAGTAAGAACTACAGAAGGAATGACTGACTGGTTCTCCATTACATCAGGTGTTAGACAAGGTTGTGTCCTTTCACCACTACTCTTTATCGCATATATGGATAAAATAACTCAAGAGTCGAATTCAGATAATGATGAAATAAATGAACTATTTTTGCAGATGATCAGTGCCTGATACATCAAAATGAACAAGATCTACAACATCATATTGACACTTTGAACAATAATTGTGTGAAACATGACATGAAAATCAACAACACTAAAACAGAAATAATGAATATGGGAAGAAAACATAATAATCTAGACATCCATGTCAATGCACTAAAATAAACCAAGTGAAAGAATTCAAATACTTAGGAAGCATATTCACAGAAGACGGAAAACTAGATAGAGAGATAGAGGCTAGAGTACAAAAGCAAATGCTGTAACCTACCAGCTAGCCCCATTGTTAAGGCACCCAAAAATTTCACAGGCAGCTAAGAAACAAATGATCAACAGCATTTTTATACCTACTTTGTGTTACCAGAGCCAAACATGGACATTGAGCAAAGCGCAGTCACAAAAATAACTACATGTGAAATGCGTTGCCTGAGAAAAGTTACCAACAACACAAGAAAAGACAGAATCACCAACATCAGCATAAGAAAGAAAGTTGGCACAAAACCGTGCTTGAATTATATAGATAAACAAAGAATGAAGTGGTTTGGCCACTTAATAAGAATGCATCCAAACTCCACAGTATACAGAGTCTTCTACAACAGAACATCGGGAAAGAAGGCAAGAGGAAGACCACGGAAAAGATGGTTAGATGGCGTGGCAGCATCCTGTGAAAGAGCAAAGATAACAATCACACAAGCCACCAGAACAGCGCAAGACAAAAACAGAAAACCACGACACTGGGCAACAACCCGGTAGCAGTGTGACGACAAAAGAAGAAGAAGAAGAAGAAGAAGAATAATGTAACCATGTAACCATGGAACAATGTACTTAGATCCAGAAACACCAAACACCTGACACAATATCTGACTTACTTAAATCAGGGCTTGTTGATTTGCCATCAGTGAATACAATCAGAACTCGTAAAGAGTTTTTAGGACAACTTTTCAATTCAGTAACTATAGCATCGATCCCACGATCTGTGCGTGTACTGCTTTTTTGGTATGGCGCTTTGTCCACATCCTGTGAAGGAATGAAAAAGGTTTATTAAATTATATTTCTAAAGAATATTGCACCAGTTGCAAGAGCGAACAACTTGAAAATGGAATCATCAAGTGGAAGGGGTAGACCAAGAAAAAGATGGGTTGATAGAGTTACAGACATCTTAAAACTCCACAATACCACAGCATATCAAACGACCGAGCGTGCATTATCTGGAAAACCGATCATGAGTTAAACCTGCTACACCTAACGGCAAAAATGCAGAGAAAGACAAATGAAAGAAGAAAGAATATTGATGCAAGATTTGTGACGTGTTTTGCTTAAATTATTAATAGATTAATGGCAATGTCTATACTATGTGTATTTAGCGAGACAAGTAACAGACGACAAGTCTAGTGAAAATGCGTATATTATATTGTCAACAGACTAGAGATATTGTGTATAGTAATTGTATATCTTAGACTGTCAAAAGACATGCGATGGTGTCTTCTGTATAGATCTATTGGAAATTGATTAAACTATCAAGAAAATAAAACAATTGGCTAAGCTTTCTATATTCTTGACTTTAAAAAGTATAATAAATATCAAGATGGTTGTTAGATTTCACCAAATAAATACCAGTTTCAGTCTCAGTTTGGAATATCTTCATTGCGCTCCGGACATGTCCATAGGTGCTCCGATCTCCTTCGCAATATTTCCAACAGCGTTCAGCGACTGACCGTACCAATTCTATTTTGATTGATGAGCCTACTCGTATACCTGTTGTACTGTTCTTTCCTTGCCACACCAGTCTTCAAACCCAGCTGTCGCAATCTAGTAGTTGACGAGGATTGGTTTAGATGAAGGTCTTCTCTGCTTCCACGCTCTATGAGGGCGTTCACGATGTCAGCTCTGTCCGTTGGCTGGCCCTCTGATATGGCGGCAGAGCCAGCCAGCCTGTCTGTTCTCTCATTGCCAACGACACCCATGTGCCCAAGAACAAAGACAAAACTAATTCTGCAAATTGCTGACGCCTGCAGGGATTCAGTCCATTGCCTGCGCACCGAACCGGCCTCCACCTTTCGGATCATACTCAATGAGTCACTCAGAATGCACGAATGAGTGTAGTTTTGTGACTCTAGTGCATTGGTCACCGCCAATACCTCCATTGTCATGCTGCTTGTTGTCATACTAAATGCACCACTGGTTTCCTTGACCATTCTGTCACATGAGCTTGCAGAGAAGGCCCATGCAGATTTTTCGTGACGAACTACCGATCCATCCGTGTAAATCACAACGTCGTCTGCATTGCAGTTTTCATCGATGATGGCTTTGACGTCTGCATTCAACGCCACGGGATTTCCTCTCTGCAACCTTTGTCAAATTTAATGATGGTTGAAAAAGTGTTCCAGTATATTGGAGGCATCGGTATCCATTCTTCCCCATAGTCAATATTATTGAGCCCGCATACCAGCTGAACATTATCTGCGACACGGTCAACCCATGACTTGCCCCGCTTTAGCCGATTTCCACCACTGGTGCTGAGCTGTTCGTGCAATGGGTGATCCTTTTTGGCACTTATTTTGAGATAGGCACGTGCTCTAGCTATCTTGAGTCTATACTCCATGGTCGGAAAATCCAGGAGAAACCTCATCCCACACAGGGTGTATCCCTTGTGCAACCGAGGATGGTGCGCATAGCTTCTTTCTGTATTCTCTCCAGTCTTTTAATTTGCGTTTTGCTGACAGTGAGGGTGGCCATTGCATATTCAATGGTAGAGAGGACCAGTGTCTGATACAGGATGACAAGCAATCGTTGCTCGATGTTAACAGCCGCCATGACTCTCATTGCCGCCAAACCCTTGCGTGCCTTGACAATTACATACTCAACATGTTCCCGGAAACACAGGCTGCGGTCAAATGTCACACCCAAATATTTCATCGATTTATCTACGGGCAAAACAAAACTGCGAAGTTTCACACTAGGCGTACATGCGTTAACGAAATAAATACCAGAAAATATGTAATTAAAATTGCCGTAAGCCAGTTTTGACGGTCTCTCTAGAGCTAGTCAGATCTGATATCTTGCACAATTATAACGCCAAGTGTCATATTTGAAAGAAGGACGTTTCTGTTTCTACAGTCTTACAGTACTTGTCTGTATAAATGTGTGTAATAATAATAAATATAAAGTCATCTTGTACAGTTATACGTTAGGGCCTGCAAGTAAATTCTCCATACTGCTCCGTCATGGACAACTCGCTCAATCTCTTCTATTGAATCGATTCCGATAGTTTCTTTCGGTCTTTTCAGCAAATCGCGTCATCACCGAGTTCCACCCTCTAACCAAATTCAATACTGTTTGGGACTTGTCTTTCTAAATTTATCCAATTCTCCATTCTTTGAATTGCAAAATTCAATACTGTTTGGGATCTTGATCATTTCTCTCAATTATGCCGACATGTCTCCAGCTTCTCTTTCTTGAACCTTTGCCTAAAATTCAATGACTGTTTGGGATTCTTTGATCATTTCTTCTCAATGTATGCCCGACATGTCTCCATCTTCTCTTTCTTGAACCCTTTGCCTCAAAATTCAATGACTGTTTGGGATTTTTGATCATTTCTATCTCAATGTATGCGACATGTTCCATCTTCTTTCTATATTTAGTCATTTTCCAAAATTCCGCATATATTAGCTTTGATACAACATTGGAGTTGAAAATTATTAATGTAGTTTTAAAAGTGAATAACTTAACAGTTTCATATTTTATTTACACTTTTAAAAGCTGATGTTGCTTATGACAATTCATAGAAAAATGATTTTTAACATTTCCTGTGCAATCAAACTTGCTACCCAAATAGATGTAGGCCTACTGCTCTGTTATTTTTATCAGTTTAGATTCCATGGTGATATCTCCATTACTTGCCATTGGTGTTTCATTATATTTGTCTTTTCATAGCTTATCTGCAGTCGAACTCTTTATGCTATAGATGTGTGTGTTACTGAATAATAAGCAGACACTTTGTCCGACATTCGGATGTGTATGCCCGACATTCCGTAGGAGCATAAAGTGTGCACGACGTACCTGTTGGTACTGTTTTCTTGGCCAGATTCTGACCCAAAAAAACATGGCATCTAAAATTGCTCTTCCTAAACCAGTGTGACGTTTAATGTGACTAATCGTTTCAGATTTTCAAGACGTGATATTATTTATTTTAAGTTCAGGCTGTATATGATGTCTGTATTGTGTAATCTTTTTTGTCCAGGAGTTTGCATGTTATTGAATAGTGGAATATTGTCTACCCTAAATGTCACTCATGTCGACTCAACCTGGTTTGTTCCCCAAAAGAAAACTAGGAAGTAAAGAAAGCTAACCACATAATTCATATTGTACCGTTGATCAAAGAGAGATTGAGAGCCCAAGGCCGTAACGACAATTATACTACAGGGTATTAAAATGGGTTATTTATTTTATTGTTCTATTACTTTGCTTCCCAATATTCTACTTTATTTTATGTTTTGCGTAATTGTCAATGTTCATCAACAGCATCGATTGTTGGGGAGTTGAAGATGGATAAGGGGATGTTCTTCTGTCTCTTCGCGACTGTCTGTTAGATAACGACACTTAAATAGATTTTGAATCAATCCAGCGATTTTAGCAGTTTGGAGTTACCCGATTTACAAGTAGAACTGTATGCCTTAGGGGCAGAGTTAGGAATGTGTTTAATCAGCGAGCCACGGGAACCATCAGTATGCATACTCTTCGATATCTGTTGCGGGAGACTGAGCACCTATGGGTCTGCCCGGAGTGCAATGACGTCAGCTTAGTAGCCAATAACCAATAACAAAGTAATTGTCCATGATTCACATCCATATACTGTAAATATATCATATATATATATATATATATATATATATATATATATACATACATATATATATATATATAATAAGCACATACGAACCATCTTTATTATAACCGTCATCATCATTAGAATAATCATTATCATTAAAAAATATCATCATCTTTAAAACCATCATAATTATTTGTCACACCGTTTACCTTCAGACATCCTGCAATATCACTTGTCGTACGACAGACTGATTTGTTATGTGTGCCGTATGTGGTTACAGCTAAGTAACTTCCTTTCGGGACAGCTTCAGCAATTTTTCTTACGACGATCAAGTTCTTCTGGAAGTCTGTTTGTCCAATACTTCCTGAAGCATCAATAGCAACACCGAGACACAATGTCTGTGCAGGCTGACATGTTTTTCCTGAAACAAATATAAGAACGATGTTGCTAATACAATATTGTAATATTGTCTCTGGATGGTAAATGGAAGTATTAGAAACAATTCATATTTTTTGTAATGGTTTATTGCTGCCTACTTCACATGTCACAATTTATAATGCATAAATGAAGTACCATTAATATTACTGTCACAACTTGTCAACAACAAAGTAGGTCCTATTGTAGTCTACTATGTAGTTTTATATATTACAGTATTACATCTTTTCTTTTGTCATTCTCAGCTTTGTTATCGTTAGACGTAGCAGGTTTAACTGATGGTCGAGATAGTGCAAGCTCGCTCGCTTGATATGATGTGGTATTGTGGAGTCGTAAGATGTCTGTAAGTCCATCAACCCATTTTTTTCTTGGTCTGTCTCTTCCTCTTGATGATTCCATTTTCAGGTTGTGAGCTCTTGCAACTGATGTATTCGGTTTCATTCTCACCAAGTGGCCAAACTATTTGAGTCTCTGTTTTTCAATGAATCTAATAGCAGGTGTTTTTCTGACTGTTCTTCTAATTTCATCATTTCTTATATGGTCTCTTCTTGTTTTATTTACTTTTTTCCTCAGTATAACATAAAATAGAAAAAATTATTAAATACGCAAAATGACAAGGATGTTTGGATTTTGAAACATAGAGATAGTTGTAAAACAAATTAGATGTGAGATTGACAATCGTATTAGCAATAAGCAATACTATAAATATGTGAAGCAATGGTGTCAATAGCAAAGTTGCGAACACTTACCAACAACATCAGAAAAGGCAGTTACCAACTTCAGCATAAGAAAGAAAGTTTGCACAGAACCTTGCTTGAATTACATTGAGAAACAAAGAATGAAGTGGTTTAGCCACTTAATAAGAATGCATCCAAACACTACAGTATACAGAGTCTTCTACAACAGAATACCAGGGAAGAAAGCGAGAGGACGACCAGGAAAAGATGGTTAGATGACATAGCAGAATCCTGTCAAAGATCATAAATAACAATCATACAAGTCACCAGAACAGCGCAAAAAATAACAGAAAACCACGACACTGTGCAACAACCCAATAGCAGTGTGACGACAGAAACAAAGAATGAAGTGGTTTGGCCACTTAATAAGAATGCATCCAAACTCCACAGTATACAGAGTCTTCTACAACAGAAGAAGCAATGGTGTATAAGACTTTCTGTTAGTATTTCATCATAAACTGAGCACGCTATACACTACAGCTATAGTCAGAGAATATTTGTTTCATTCTATTTCCACGGTTTCTTCCGTTATTCTTTGGAAGAGAAAATTATATATTTGAAGTACATTAATGTTACTTATTTGCCTTACCTATAACTGCTGCAGAATCTGAAATTAAAAAAAAATAATATTGTGAGTAGATTTCTCTACTACATTGTGAATTTATTTTATTATTAAAAAATCTAGATACTTGGTATTGTCAAAGGTTATCGTGTGTTTGTTTAGCTTCATTTACAACGTGAAAGTGAACATGAAATATTTTAGAATATGTATGTCCATATGAAGTCAGCTTGACGTGTCATGTAACATCGTATTTGTGATATTTAGTCTAGTAAAGTGATTTTAAAAACAAATGTCTAGATCATGTAGTTACATCTATCTTAACTGCTTTCGTATATAACTTTTTTTTATCTTCTGTCTTATCCTCCTAGAGTTCTGGTTAACTTGGTCTCATCACTCGTCTACCAACAAATTGACAGACTAGACACATGTAATATTTTTTAACAATTTGTTTTATAAATGAACACATTGTTTTCGTAATATGTGTATTTCTTAAACAACTTACCAACAGTTGTCAGATACGCCAGTAACAGATGACATCCAAATACCGCAAACAGTTTCATGGTGAATGTTTTCTGTGGGCACACATCAATCTCGTGATAATAATATTTTAAACAAATATGTTACATTATATTTATATAAGATATGTATGGAAGTTTGTTATGATACGACAAAGGTTACATAAGTGTGGTGGTGCTTGCTTCATTCTGGTTGAAATATGTTTGCATCACATACATATGAAACATGGTTTGTTGTTCCTCTAAGATGCTCACTCTTTTAGACAAATCGCTTTAATGCGGTATGTGACCGCGATCTCTAACTGGATTTGAAGTAGGTTCTTCATCAAGCCGAGTCTTAATGTCGGTTTTTGTCATCTCGTTCACAGCGTCTTATAAAATCAAAAACGCAACGAATATGGTATACATTAAATGATCAACAAATAAACAGGTACTGTATTAGAGCTTCGAAAAAAAGCAAATAGACAAACACGGGACTCGAACCACTTATCCTAGCCTAGCCTAGCAATACGAGCGTTTTTACGAACACAACCAATGAGCCATTCTAAAAAATGACTCACGAGGGAGTGTCTTTCTCAAACGCTCGTTATTTAACTAGACACAGAACAATCAGGTAGGGTTCGTTTCAACAATGTCTGCACAAACACATGCTATAAGCTTATTGTGCTTGTATATATTTGAGACGAGACAATATCATACATACACACATGTATACACATATAACAAACATGCATACATCATTCAAAGTAGCTTCAAATTTATTATAAGATGAGCACACGGAGTTTTTATCAAGAACCCCAGAGGAAGCAACGGAAGTAACGAATATGATCAACAAATAAACAGGGTACAGGTATTAAGAGCTTCCGAAAAAGACACTCCCCGTGAGTCATTTTTTTAGAATGGCTCATTGGTTGTGTTCGTAAAAACAGTCGTATTGCTAGGCTAGGCGATTGGTGTCGTAAGGACTAGGGTAAGTGGTTCGAATCCCGTGTTTGTCTATTTGTTTTTCGGAAGCTCTTAATACCTGTACCCTGTTTATTTGTTGATCATATTCGTTACTCTCTACATTATTTGTTGATCATATTCGTTACTCTCTACATTATTTGTTGATCATATTCGTTACTCTCTACATTATTTGTTGATCATATTCGTTACTCTCTACATTATTTGTTGATCATATTCGTTACTCTCTACATTATTTGTTGATCATATTCGTTACTCTCTACATTATTTGTTGATCATATTCGTTACTCTCTACATTATTTGTTGATCATATTCGTTACTCTCTACATTATTTGTTGATCATATTCGTTACTCTCTACATTATTTGTTGATCATATTCGTTACTCTCTACATTATTTCTGCGTAGCCCCAATCCAGTGTTTCTTCATGGGGCCAGAGAAAATGCAGAGTAGTAACTGCAAATTGCCAAGTGCCGACAGGCGCCTGAAAAAGGCTGAGTATGTTCCAACTCCAGAATAACCTCAAAGTGGTCAGAAAAGTAAGGCCGACAATGTAAAGATTTGACAGGCTGTCCAAATCCAAACATTGGCGAAGGTCGAGACTTTTCACCGTGTGTTATATGAGTAAGACGCCGTCCCAGGACAAGCTTAAAAGACTGAAAAATGTGCCCAAAAAGACTGAAAAATGTTCCTAATCCAGAACGACCTCACAGTTAGAAAGGGCGCAGTACTCTCCTTCTTTACGGCTTAGATTCAAGCCAAAATATATACGGCACAACGGATCGGTAGGACTTGTACAATCTAGGGCAAGTTACCTTAGTAAATAAAATGCTGGCTGAAACCGGACACATCGAGGAAGGATAAGAACCAGAGATCCAAAAAGGGCTAAAGATGTAACGTAAAAAACCGTTCTCACCAACACTAAGAAAAGTGCTCTCTGGAAATATTTCCCGATGACGTCACTATTAGGGAGAGAACCGAGTACCGTTAGAACGTGAGGCGAGCACCTAACCTCGACGTCACAGAGATCAGCAAGCATTTTGCTGCTATAATGTTACTTTGAAGGAGGGAAAAAATGTATTTGGCTGTGATGGGACTGTTCGACTGTTGCTTCAGCGACATTCGACTCGTTTCCCTCGGGTAGCGATCCAGCATTTTCCTAGTTATGCCTAATTTAAATGTAGACGGAATCAACTTCCTAATCCTGTCGAAGGCCATTGATAAAACGTAGGCACCGTGTTCACACGAAGCACTGAAATAATCGGTGACGGTGTAAAATCTATTTTAAAATTGTAGTCCCAGAACGCAGAGGCAGACCAAGAAGAAGGTGGCTACAAGATATTAAAGAAACCATGAATATGACCATCGATGAAGTGGATGATCTGGCTAGAGACAGAGTGAATTTCAGATACGCTGCACAGAGAGCAACGTCATATAAAGGATACGCACTTTGATGATGAGTCTGCAGACCGGATAAAAAACGTTAGCAATAGATTTTTAAAATTGTTGATAATTTTGTTGTTTGACGTTTATTGCTGCGGAAATCGTAATTGTTTTCCTGGTTTATCTAAAAGCTTCTTTTTTTCTTTCCATGAACGACGACTGTCTATATATCCACGTTTCAATGACATTAATTTTGTTTTTCAAATATATATTCATGTTTATGAGCTAATTTGAACAAAGACAGGTATATTCAGTATTACATAAGCCAGGAAAAATGAATGATTAAATGAGATTGTTTTTTCCTTGCTTATGTTATATTTTATGCACATGTCTTTGTCCAAATACACTAATTTACTTAGTATTACCGCAGAGTCCCCGCGGTTTTCTCCAGACCTGATCTGATCCGTTCTGATCACCTCAGATTGATAGGTTTCCGTACATCGCCTGATGATCATGAACCATACATGAACATAGAGTAAATATAAAACTCCACTATTTCCATGTTGACATATTTGTGATTATTTTAATGTTAGTAAATGTTATGTTATGTTATGTTATGTTATGCGATCGACGTCACGGCACATAGGGGAATTCCCATGCATGCTCTGTCCTCCGCTGCAGCAGTTAGTACATGTTAATGTAGTGGTAATATTAGAAAAAATGGCAGAACGAAAGAAAGCCAAGAACACCCCAAAGTATACAATTTTAGACAACGAAATACGCAACATGTGCAGAACCACAAAAGTAAACTGGTTAGAAACAAAATGCAAGGAAATAGAAGAAATGGCAGAAAAACACAGGACCAGGGATATGCACAGAGAAATAAGACAAATGACAAGTAAGAAAAATACTATAAAAGGTGGAGGATGTATCAAAACAACAACAACCAACTTTTGTTTGATAAAACAGAAATATTGACAAGATGGACAGAATATGTAACGGTTCTATTTGATGATCAAAGAAGCAGTAAACACAGTATAAAGTGCAATGACAGCCCAAGAATATTAAAATCTGAAGTTGTAAGAGCAATCGAAACAATGAAGCGAGGAAGGCTGCAGGATTGGATAATATTACTGTGGAAATGTTAACCTCCTTAGAGGATTCTGGTATTTCAACCATTACAGATTTGTGCAATGATATATATAACACAGGATATATACCAAGAGACTTGAAGACATCAGTATTCATACCACTACCCAAAAAGCCAAAAGCACAGGAGTGCACAGACAATAGAACAATTATCCTGATGAGCCACATAACAAAAATACTACTCAAGATCATACATGAAAGAATTAAAAACAAGATAGACATAGAAGTAGGAGAAGAACAGTTTGGCTTTAGAAAGAACAGAGGAACAAGAGAGGCAATACTTTGTATAAGACTACTCGCTGACAAGTATATAGAAGTGCAAAAAGTATCTACTTGTGTTTCATTGATTATAGCAAAGCTTTTGACAGAGTAAAACATGAAAAGCTAATCATATGTCTACAAGAAATAGACCTAGATGGGGATGATATCAGACTAATAAGTAACATATACTGGGAACAGACAGCAATAATAAAATATGAAAATAGCTACTCTCTATACATAGACATAAAGAGAGGAGTGAGACAAGGATGCATTCTGTCACCAAGCCTATTTAACATCTACACAGAGAAAATCTTCAAACCACTAGAGGGAATGCCAGGACTCAAGATCAATGGAAAATAATAAACAACTTAAGATATGCAGATGACACAGTATTGGTAGCAGAAAATGAACAAGATCTACAAGAACTAATGGACCAATTGGACAGAACTAGCAAGGAATATGGATTAGACATTAACATACAGAAAACAAAAACTATGGTAATCAACAAGGAAATGAAAAACCTAAAATGAATATAAAAATACATGGAGAATTACTACATCAAGTAAAAGGCTTCTTATATCTCGGTCAGATGATAACAGATGGTGGCAGATGTATAACAGAAATTAAAAAGAGAATAGGAATGGCCAAGGATAATTTCAATAGTATGAGAAAGTTACTGACATCCAAACAAATCACAAACAGGCTAAAAATGAGAATGATCAAATGCTATATATATCCTATATTAATGTATGGCTCGGAAACATGGACAATGAACAAGCAGTTAGAAGACAGAATTAATGCATTTGAGATGTGGATATATAGAAGAATAGGCAGAGTTTCATGGACAGAATAATAAAACAGACAAATAAACAAGTTTTAGGAAAACTAGGCATGAAGAAACAATTATTAAGAGAAATAAAATTCAGACAAGTAAAGTATTTTGGGCACATAAAAGACATGACACCATGATAAAACATTTACTAGAGGGAAAGTTGAGGGGAAGAGCAAGAGGAAGGCCGAGAGATAATGAGGAAACTTTAAGAAATGGACAGGTTACAGTCTGGCAGTGTGCAACACCAAGGCGAAAGACAGAGGATTATGGAGATTCATTGCAGCCAACCTTAATGTGGAGACGTCACCTGATGATGATGAGATGTTTTCAATTTATTGAATGTACTTTTGTCCATTGTATGGTTGACATCGTGGCATATCTTTTACAAGACGTTGCCAACAACCACAGTAAACGATTCATTGATTTTCTAAACACCCCTTATACGTTCAGTATTTTGCCATCGCTTTCTGAACAGTGAGGTTTTACCGTTTGTAAAAATCAGCTGAAACAAATTTGCTTCCAAACTGCTTGAACGAGTTACGCTTGGTTTTTGATCGAGTTCACTTCCGTTAAGGCACAGACGCCCACTTTCTTGTTAATTCCTTCTCCATATCCGCCATCATGTTTTCCAACTGGGCTTTCAAGATTTTTTAAAAAATCATCTTAGTTTGTTTCAGCAGTTATACCTGTATTCAAGATGAATAAATCTGTTGTTGATAACTTAATACAAATATATTTTAGCAAATACAAGACGAAATCAATGACACACTATGTGATAATATCAGTGGCGGCTCGTCATTAAGGACCAGTGGGGCCGGGCCTCACCAAAAATAATGTGTAATGTATTTATTATTTTATAAATTAAAATATAATCTAACCCAAAACCATGATTTTTTTGAAAATTTGTGTCTGGCCCCAACAACAAAAATTAGCATGAGCCGCCACTGGATATATTATACTTACAGTTTTCTACAATACAGAAGGTGACTCTGAGACTACCAGTAGAAGGTTTACTCGGAGAGAATACCAGTAGAAGGTTTACTCGGAGATATACAGACTAGTTCACTGTTGCCTATTTATACATTTCCCAGTATTTGCTGACGTACTTCACAGATAAAACAAACACATTAAGTAGTAATTTATTCCGAATGAGAGCAGTATGTTCTCTTTGATAACTTTTTCAATTATGTTCTATGAACAGCTGCAGTTCTATAACTTTTGTCGCATGAACCAATAACGCACTCTCTTGTATTGCTTACGGATATGTTTAAGTAAATAACTTTGATACGTCTCTGTAGACAGTCTCCAACAAGGGTATGTTCAGATTATACAGCACATTATTAAGTCATTCACGGTCCCGGTATTTGTTAGCCAATATATATCTATATCCCCATTATTCGTCTCGAAGATTAGATTTCTATCTCAATGACATTTTGTATCACGCAATACCCGAGAGTGAAGAAAAAACAACTATACTATAATTCAGTTCCAGCTGTTACCATAAAATAATCATCACTGTTGCTTTAAGATTTGAGCGCTGCTTCCATGGAACGTCATTTTGACTATCGAACCGTCGCCTTACACAATGTCCTAGATAGTGTATTCGTTCTTATTCGTTATTTATATTTACATAAGTTACACAAATAATAATGCAATATATAGATCGTTACTTGTTCGAACTAAACATAAAAGGGTTGTGGATTTAACACACGGAATTAACTTTCCACAAGTGAGAAATAGAACTGGTTCATCTACCTCCTACAATATGTAGTGGATAGCCAGTTCCCCCGCCCAGGTGGCAGCTGAGGAACCAGACAGTTAGTTTTAGTGTGTAGTTTGTATATATTTAGATATTTTATTAGCAGACTTAGTGTTTACACTCTCTAAGCAGAAGGGTAACACTAAAACGAGACATTGACGTAGTAAAACCTAATCGACGTAGTTGTGTAGTAACGGTCAGTTAGCAACATTTTAGTAAACAAGAAGAGACCAAGAAGGAACCGTAAATAGGCAGTAAGATCACCCTAATAATACCATTAATCAGTAAGAGAAACCACACCACTATAACCCCTGTGCCACGATAGGGCCCCCATAACAGTTATGGTGTCAAGAAGAAACGTAAGTCTGCCCATATACATTCGTGGACCAGAAAACAGAAAATGTGAGTAACTTTAATAACTTTATACGCCTTTTTGATGTTGCATCGTTCTTTATCGCTTCGGACCCAACGTATGTCCTCACATTCTCATTCTCCGTAAGACCCAACGCCTGTCTGACGATTACTTTCAATGGACCCCAGGTCATTGCTTTCATTACTTGGATCTTCATAGGACCAAACGGTCGTCTTTCTTGACCTTACTACGGTCACAAGGACGTGTGCTAACCCATCAGTGTGGTTCTCGACTTTATCTATATTTCTTCAGGGGACAGCTTCCTCTGTCAAGTGGAGGATGGTGTAATTTTATATTTGAACTATACTTACATGTTGCATCGCCTGGACTATCCTGCGAGATGTTGAGCATTTATTACTGAGCTTCTTTTGAGTCCATATGATTGATTTATATAGTGTGAGTATATGTCTCTATATCCATTTACAATGTTCTTTTGCTACTTGAGATGTTTATAATTATTATGTCTGCAGATATTCATACTTGGATTTGTATTTTCATACAAACTGTACTATTTGTCAATAACTTTTGTGTCATAATTTTTATCACGACTGTATACGATTACTAATGGCCCTTAGGAATATCAGAAGTGAGGATGTGAGGATGTCATGTTGGAGGCGACGCCTCCCGCACCGGTGATTCCTACTCCCGCAATGTTGGATCCTTCAGTGCGGGTTGGAGAAAATTTGCCAGGAGTTTCGGCGCTATTGCCTCCCTCTAATTGGAACTTCCCTCGTCCACCTTGCAGGCCCCTGTGGACGTTCGGGGCTCGTGTTGGTCCTTCCGTGGACGAGTTCGCGAGGGACATACGCCATTATTGGCGGTACTATGGTCTGGAGGGCAGGATAGAGTCGATACTCTTTTTGAATATGTATCGGACTCAGTTCACGGAGAACTAGAGATCCAGTCGATGACGTCACAGGACCCGGAAACTCTATTGACTAGTCTCCTGCGCGTGTTTGGGGACAACAGGTCGGCACATGCGCTAATGTCAGCGTTCTTTGCTTCGTCCCAACAAGTCGGGGAGTCCTGCCTGGAATTCTCCCATCGCCTAGCGGCGCTGTTTGCGAAGGTTACAGAGGCTCAGGCTCGAGAGGGTCAGTACCCTCGATCCCAATAATCTGAGGGACCATTTCATGCATCGCTAAGTAACAGGCTGTGTTTTGGGATGTTGATGGCCAAGGTGGCGGGAACCCCATCCACCACCTTCCTGCATTGCAGAGATGATGCTTTGCGATGGGAATCTAATCCCATCCCCGCTTCAGACACCCATACAATTTCTGGAATACAAAGTCGTATGGGCGTTCTGAAATCAAAGGTGGCGGAACGTCACTCTGAGATACGCTGCCGAGACCCTTCCAGACCCCTCCCTACCACACCTCATCCATGGAGTAAGGATTTTTGTCAGAATCGATTAAGGGGTTATGACAGTCGCAATGAGAGAGAGAATTTGGGGAGAGGGGAATTTTATTCTTCTTTCCACAGCCAGGACATAAGAAGGAGCGCACAACCCTGGGTGTCCGGGGGTAGGACCCATAAAAGCCGGCCCATTGACACATCTGATGTGATTGGGTATGAGGCGAGGGTGGAGCGGCAATTCTCTCCCATTAGTCCCTCTATATCGATAGGCAGTTGCCAGGTAGAGCCGAGAGATACTTGTAATGATTTGTTCGATAGCATGTTGAATGAACAACTGAATTTCTTCCAGGTTTCGAATGACGTGTGTCAGGAAAAACAAATCGTTGATATGACTATTTCCGATGTTGATGAATTATGTACCATACTTAATTTGTTATTAGATTTTCACTGTGTAGAGGAAAATCACAAATTAGTTTCAAGCGTCAATGGTTCAGATACAGAGCCGAATTTATTGTTGCATTTTTCACGGGTAGATGAGATTGATTGATTCACGCGATATCGATAAAATGGAATCTGGATTGGTCCTATATTGATCCCATTGATTTGATATCATCCGTCGATGTGGCATGTGAAGAACCGAACTTCTTATTACAGTTTTCTTGTGTAGAAGTGATTACTTCTCAAATTAGCAATACAGTCGAATCCGTTGTCGATTGGTCCGATGATGAGCCATATGTCTTACCAGACCCTCCCTTGACAGCTGAAGTAAATTTTCAGGATATCCATATGATGAATGAGTCTTTCATCTGTGGGACAATTATAGCGCAGGATATAAAAGAGGATAATCAGTGTGCATTTGAGGATAAGGAACATGAACAGGAAGAAGCTGACATGAAGGAGGTCGTTAATGGTTCAGGTGAGGTACTGATGGTGGAAGAAAATAGTAAATCACCAATCTCTGAAAAGTCCTCCCACGCCAACAAACAACAGTTAAGTCATTTAGGTTCTGTAAATTTTCAGCAATCGAAATTAAAAAAGGACGGAAATCATGTACTTCACCCTTATGGGACACCATGCGTTGTGTCAAGGAACTCGAAAGCAACTAGTGTAAGTTATAATATTACTAAATCAAGTTTCCGGAAAACAAACAATGCTAAATCAAGAGTCAAACGGTGAAGTAGTTATAAAAAGGTCCAGGTTAATTTGAAAAATTATAAACAATCATGACTGGGCCAAAATAGTAAGGGGCGTATATTTAGCAAGGGTGCTGACCGTAGTGGTCATTTTGAAAGAGTGCGGAGAAAAGAAAGGTGGCCTAGGTCTATCTCTAGAAGAGTCATGGAAGAGGATTTGAAACAGGAGCAGGTTCGAGATTCGCCTGTACAATAGCAGAATCAATTACAGGCCTCTGGTTCCAGTGACACGTCTACAACTCAAGCAATTGAGGTCACTAAGATTGAGTGCAACGTGAAAGAAATGAGAATTCCTAGATCCTGCGGGTATGATTATGACCATCCTAAAGGTAATAGTCTCCTGGGGGACAATGGTAATGAAAATAAACGTCACTCAACACATATAAGCTTAAGAAAGTATGGGGCAGATGATAAGTCTCTGAGTTTAGAATATGAGCAAAATATGAACTGCCATGCAAAGTGTGATTTTCGAATCTGGTCAAAATCAGATCCAGTGCGCATTGATGATGATGTGCAAAGGAGTATGCATTATGATCGAAATTTTTTTGGTTTGGGGACAATGCTTTGTTCCATAAGAAGGCATGAGTCGACTCCACGGCCAGGGCTGTGCGATGGAACTCTGTAAGAGTGATTGGGGTCTTTATGCTCTTTATTAGCGCTGGTGCTCTGTGTTTACCTCCGCATTGTTTGCAGGGGTTGAGTCTCTCCTTTTGCGGGCCAGGGTTTAGTCCTGGTTTGATCTCTTTACTGAATGAAGCCTACGTGATCCTTGGCAAATTACTTCAAGGCCGACATATGGGGGATGGTACACGTGATACCATTGACATTGCTCCCAGGGATGGTTCCGTGGGAAAGATATGTGATCATGATGAGGATAACCATGATTTATGTGGGTTGTACAAACCCACGGAAACTCGAGATTTAGACATACCAGGTTTGCTGTAGTGGATGATGTTTTCCCAGATAATGAAATTACTTGGGTTTTTGGTTGAGTCCCTGGGTGCGGCAAGACGGGTTGTGTTACCTCCATTGTTGTGGTTATATGAGGTCGAGACAGATGAGACCCTCATTTGGGATTTGCTTTGAGTCCCTGGCTGTATGGTGATAATTTAATCTATAATTGGGTTATAAAAATCGGAATATTGTATATGTCCGATTCTTTTTGGGTTATTGAGTGGACAATGACTTTAATTGGCTAGAGTTTCTGCAATGATGACTCAAAGATGTAAAATATTTTGGAATGTAATTTATTCCTTTGGTATATATAAATTGGAACTCAAATATTAGGGGGTTGATACTATTTGAGTTGTTGAGTGGACACTGAAGTCTCATTGACTTCAGTTTCTGCAATGTTGACTACAATATATGGAATATTGTGGATTTTAATACCTCGTCGAGGTTGCGCTGTGTCGAATGAAATATTTCACACATTTGGGATTGTTACTTTATTCATTTGGGGTGATTTTATTGCCTCCTGAAGGTTATATGATGTCGATCCGAGTGTTTCGGATCCTTGGAGTTATGATTTGTTTAATTGACGGATTTGGTGTGGACTTACGTATCGTGTACGTAATCCTACACTTTGATGTGTTAATTATGTTAATAAGAAGATGGGGAATTTTAACAGGAGGTTAGGAGATAGTGGAGCAGCGTTGAATAATGGACGTTTATAATGGAGTTTAATATTTGCAGCTAATTCATTCCCTGGGATTGGGAGATGGTTAATAATACCTCGTGGAGGTCTTATAATGTTGTTGGTTGAATATTATGTATGGTTTTTTTTTATGAAATATGTTGAATATTGGGAGTTTGTTCATTCCCCTGTGATCGGGAGTTGGTTATTATTTCCTCACAGATACTGTTGGTGATACTGTTGATGATTTGGACATTATAAAGAGATGTTTTTCATATCATGTTCAGTTTGTAACTAGTTCTTTTGTTTGAGCTTTCAGATTGCATGACCAGACTCTAACGAGAAAAAGCGACATAGAGACATGACAGATGTGAGCTGTCCCTCGCCTATCCTACGACATGTGAGGATAGGATGTCACAGTACAGCCACCTCATATTGGCCAGTTGTTAGCTCTGCTTGAGGAAATGGAGACGCTGTTGAGTCGCCTTAGGAGACATATGGCGATTATAGTCCATTTATCCTATGCAATGTTGCTGAACGATTTTCTATTAATATTATTTCAGCCTAGAGCACAGAGGGTTTACTGTTGTTGTTAACCATGGTCATCTATGACCAGTTGATGAGTCACGTTCAACGACGTGTGGTGACTAGTTCCCATTTAGCTCGTTCAACTTGGTTATCCTGAGATCCCGTCAGGATTTTTCCTTTCTTTTCGACCATGGTTGGCTGTTGTAGTTAGTTGTTGAGCCACGTTTAACGACGTGTAGTGACTTGTTCTATTTAGCTCTAACAACTCTAATAACCCTGAAGGACTCTACCTGTGCAATTTTGAAGGTTGGGATTTCGCCGTCGTGTCGACAGCGAGGTCTCCAGGGGTGTAGTGGATAGCCAGCCCCCCAGGTGGCAGCTGAGGAACCAGACAGTTAGTTTTAGTGTGTAGTTTGTATATATTTAGATATTTTATTAGCAGACTTAGTGTTTACACTCTCTAAGCAGAAGGGTAACACTAAAACGAGACATTGACGTAGTAAAACCTAATCGACGTAGTTGTGTAGTAACGGTCAGTTAGCAACATTTTAGTAAACAAGAAGAGACCAAAAAGGAACCGTAAATAGGCAGTAAGATCACCCTAATAATACCATTAATCAGTAAGAGAAACCACACCACTATAACCCCTGTGCTTCCATAAAACGTCATTTTGACTATCGAACCGTCGCCTTACACAATGTCCTAGATAGTGTATTCGTTCTTATTCGTTATTTATATTTACATAAGTTACACAAATAATAATGCAATATATAGATCGTTACTTGTTCGAACTAAAAGGGTTGTGAATTTAACTCACGGAATTAACTTTCAACAAGTGAGAAATAGAACTGGTTCGTCTACCTCCTACTTATTTTAACATGATGTAATAAGTAAGTGGAAGACCAAAGACCACTCTTCGAAGAACCATCCAACAAGAAAGTAAACTATTGGGATGTAAAACCATACAAGATCTCCAACTGCTAGCAAAGAACCGTATCACATGGAGATCTAAAACCTCTGCCCTATTTGCCGCCTTGGCACGAAAGGAACAAACTAACTAAATAAGTAAGTAAAGGTAAAGGAACCCTTTCATACCTCGTGGTATATAGGGCAATACAGTGTTAGGCCTGTATTTTTCATTGACCGTCAGCACACGATGGGTGATGTGGTCAGCATCACGCCGGCCGCCTTTACTTTCCCAGAGCATGTCTGGTACCCAGTTGAGGCTGGGTCGACCTGAGAGCCGTCGTGGTCGGGAAAATTCCACGCACATTGCGGGAGCTGAACCCAGACCACCAGCCTTAAGAAGCGAGTTCACTAACAACTACGCTACAGCGGCTCTCAACATGGTGTAATGCAGTATGTTTATTAATTTGCTTTTTTTTGTTTAGGAGCATGCATTGTCAGTATGATATTCTTGACCACATTTGTCCTCCATTTTCCTCTCTTAAATGCAGCCCGTTATGAAGGTCTAAACTTGGCTTATTCCTCTCAGCTCCTCGTGAAGCATAGGCCCTCAACAGTTGTTCGCCACTCTTCTTGGTCTCTATCTTCTTGGTCTCTATCTTCTTGGTCTCTATCTTCTTGGTCTCTATCTTCTTGGTCTCTATCTTTTTTCTTCGTGGTCTCCAAGGATAGCCGAGCACTCTTCAGTTCCTCAAGAAGACTTCGTCTCCAGGTCTGTTTATGGCATCCTCTTTTTCGTGTTCCTTGCGTATCCCACTCAATTGCTTGTCTAGTGACACTCGACTGTGTCTTCTGTAGGGTATGCCCAACCTATCGCCATTTTCTCCTCTTGACCTGGGTCATCATGGGTTCCTGTCCAGTTCTTATGCACATGTCTGTTCCTATTAGTTAGCTGCTTACATCGATGTATGTCATCGTATTCGTACTATACTATATCCAAAACAGTAGTAGTGTTAGTATTGCTATAGATATCGTATATATATTAAAGATCATTGGAAGCCACAGAAATGTGGTTTTACAGAAGAATGCTGAAAATGTCATGGGCAACGGAGAAAACAAATGATGAGGTTTTAAAACAGGCGTGCACACAAATAAATGTTATCCAAAGATTAAGAATTAGATAATCAGGGTTCTTCGGCATATAATGGGAAGATGAGGTTAAAAACATTTGGTGTCAGCAGGTAAAATATCGGGAAGGAGAGATTACGGAAGACAGGGAGAAGAAGGTAGAGAGTTTGAAATCGTGATTCGACAAAAGATCAAAGTCGAAACTGATTAACTGCACCATAGAGAAATAGAGAGAGAGAGAGAGAGAGAGACGGAGAGAATTGTGGAGGGACGACATGATCGCCTACTACAGCAGACATGGTACTTGATTGATTGATATAAAAATATACATTGTCCGTCATGAAAAACCTGAAAACCTCTGGAATGTAGACATTTCAACAACTTATTTCTGCAAAAATGTATGGGTGATTGACACCATTTTCAATAATCCAATTGCTTTAGTAACCGGTTATTTGAGCTAGTTAAGCAGGATTTAAAATTTATGTCTTTCTTTCTTTCTTTTCTTTCTTTTGTCCTTCTCTGCTTTTTTGCCGCTAGGCGTAGCAGGTTTAACTGATGATCGGTTTTCGAGATAATGCACGCTCGGTCGCTTGATATGGTGTGGTATTGTGGAGTTTTAAGATGTCTGTAACTCCATCAACCCATCTTTTCTTGGTCTGCCCCTTCCTCTTGATGATTCCATTTTCAGGTTGTACG
The DNA here is from genome assembly GCA_020796225.1 of Arion vulgaris. Classification (NCBI taxonomy): domain Eukaryota; kingdom Metazoa; phylum Mollusca; class Gastropoda; order Stylommatophora; family Arionidae; genus Arion; species Arion vulgaris. The sequence goes on from CM036772.1 coordinate 28,543,816, forward strand.
CTCTTGCAACTGGTGTATTCGGGTTCATTCTGACTAAGTGGCCAAATCATTTGAGTCTCTGTTTTTCAATAAATCTAATAGCAGGTGTTGTTCCGACTGTTCTTCTAATTTCCTCATTTCTTATATGGTCTCTTCTTGTTTTATTTACTGCTTTCCTCAGGCATCTCATTTCGCATGTGGTAATTTTCCTTTCTTGTTCTTTTGTCAGTGCCCATGTTTGGCTCTGGTAGCACAGTGTTGGTATAAAGATTGAATTTATAATCTGTCTTTTAGTCACTACTGGAATAGCTGGGTGTTTCAAAATTGGGGTAAGCTGGTATGTAATGTTGTTGGCTTGCTGGATTCTAGTTTCGATCTCTCTGTCCAGTCTACTATCAGATGTGAAGATACTTCCAAGGTATTTGAATTCTCTCACCTGCTTTAGCGTTTGGTCATTTATTTTTATGTTGATATCTTTATGTTCTCTACTTATAGTCATGACTTCTGTCTTTTGAATATTGATCTTCATGTTGTATTTGAGGCAGCTATTGTTGAGTAAGTTTATGTGTTCTTGAAGCTGTTCAATATTATTATGGAATATACACTGGTCGTCAGCAAAGAGCAGTTCATTTTGTTGGTCTGCGTTGAGTGATGCTTCATCTATTTTGGTGATACTATCCATGTATATAATAAAGAGAAGAGGTGATAATACACATCCTTGCCGTACTCCTGATGTTACTGGAAACCAATTTGTGAGTCCGGCGCTTGTTCGTATGGCACTTTCACTTTCCATATATATGGCTCTAACACAGTCTAGCAGTGTTCCTTTTATTCCGTAGTTTTCGAGAACATCCCATAATATGTCTCTGTTAACCCTATCAAATGCCTTCTCTTGGTCTATGAAGGCTATATTCATTTGATTTTTGTGTTCTATAGTCTTTTCACTAATTTGTCTTAGAGCAAATATTGCATCTGTGCACCCTTTTCCTTTTCTAAATCCAAACTGTTGTGGGCTGAGTGTTGGCTCCACAATTGGTCTTATTCGTTGCTCAAGAACTCTTGCAAACATTTTTCCCACATGGCTTAGGAAGGAGATGCCTCTATATGTACTACAGTCTTGTTTTTACCTTTTTTCTTCCATATTGGTACTATAATAGTTTTTTGCCAATCTGAAGGGACAGTTCTTTCTTCCCATGCCTTCTTGAAGATGTAATGTACCCAGGTTACTCCTATCTCTCCACACGCCTTTATTGCTTCTGCTGTTATTCCATCAATTCCCGCAGCCTTGTTCTTTGGGCTTCTCTTAATAGCTTCTCTTACCTCACTTACTAGTACTTCAGGTTCTTCAATGTTTGCATGTCTCGATTTGAATGATGTTTTATTCCCAGTATCTGGTATATTCAAGAGGTCTTTGAAGTATTCTTCCCATCTTTCTCTGATCTTAACTTCTTCATGTATAGGTTTACCTTGACTATCATTTATATATTCGGATGGCTGGAAGGGTTCGTCCCTTATTCTCATTTTTGCTATGGCCTTATAAAATTGTCTGCTGGACTCTACACATAATCTACTGAGATTTTCACCATACATGGTCCAAGATTTTTCTTTCTCTTGCTTTATTACTCTGGCCGATGTCTGCCTTGCTAGTCTGTATTTATCATAATCGTCTTCTGAGCGTGATCTTATCCAGGTCTTATATAGTTCTTTTTTAATTTTTATTGCTTCTTTAACTTCATTATTCCACCATGCTGTTCTCTTTTCTCTGTTCCTCCTTTAAATGTGGTGCCACAATGCATTGTTAGACATTTCAAAAGAATACTCTTAAATTTTTGCCATGTTGTTTCAACATTATCTTCTGGTATGTATGCTTCTACTATAGCCTCTGTCATTTATGTATTTATTATTCTTTGTATATCTGGATCATTTATTTTTCTGGTATCTATAATCTTGGTTCTTACTGTCTTTCTATGTATTTTGCTAAATGGTGTTTCATTGAGGTAGGCAATTAGTGGGCGGTGGTCTGTATTCACTGTTGTGTTTGGGATTACTCTGGAGTCTCTTAAGTTGGATCTTCTTGTTTTGTGGGTTAATATAATGTCTATTTGAGCAGCTTGGTCGAGGTTGTTCCACTTGTACCATGTGTAGATCTGGCTCATAGGATGTTTATAAAAACTATTTGTGATATAGAGTCCGTGTTCTGCACAGAGCTCTAATAAGTGCTGCCCATTATCGTTACATTCTCTGTCGTTGTCTACAAAAGGTCCTAATTGTTCTTCCCATGGTGTTCGTCTCCGGCCGACATGCCCGTTGAAGTCTCCCATTACGAATACATCGTCTTTACTATGTGTTTGACTAATAAGATCGGACACTTTATCAAAGAATGCATCTTTTTTCCTCTTGAGTGTAGCCATCGTTTGTAGGGGCATAAATCTGAATGAGTGTTGTATTTTTTTGTTTTGCCATGTAGTTGTAGCATTATTATTCTCTCATATATGTAGTCAATTTTCTTGATGTTTCTAGCTATATCTGGATGTAAGATGAAGCCTACAGATGAAAATTTATGTACAGAATCTAAAAAGAGAGCTTGCTCAGCTTTCATAAAAAGCAGAAATTTACTTGCAGTGGATTCCATCTCACTGTGGCATTGCAGGCAGTCAGAGTGCCATGTATTGGTCAAGGAAACTCTTGGCCCAAAGAATAAATTTACAAACCCCTTTCTTTTGAGGTCAAAACCGTCACACAGTGAAAATCTGCAGTAGACTTGAAGACAAACACTGGATATGATTATGGAAAATACGTCCTCAAAGACTTATGCAGAACAGACTAGATCATTATTTTTAGCCTTCGTACCAAACACTGCAGGCTCACCAAACCCTTATATAGACTATGAATAAGTCCAACAGCTCTCTGCCAGTGTCAGCAGGCGGAACAGACACAGGATCATGTCCTCCAAGACTGTCCTCTCCTGTGTGAGCTGAGAAGCAACATGGCGCTACACACAGTAGACCTAAAAACTAAGCTTTGGGGAAACCTGACAGACCTGAAGCTGACTGTCCAGTTTGTGGTCCACAGTAAACCAAGATCATGACAAGAGAACGCTAAAGAAGTAGAAGTATAGCGTGTTCTGTCTGTCATTATCATTCGTCATTGAGCATGCACACGTAGCAATTCATTGCTTGTTAGACAATAATATTTCGTGTAAGGGGGGAGGCTAATTTCATCCATCATATGCAGGAAGTTATGTCAACAGGATAGTAAGTCTATTCATTGAGGAACTTTGCTTCTGCTACGGAGTTCGTATATCTGTTTTGGAGTTTTATTTAGTGTTTGTCATATTGTGTAGTGACGGTTTGTTTTGGTTTTTATTGGTTACAAAATGGCGAACAAAGACCGGCGTAATACTAAGAATAAACGTAGAAACAAAAGATGACGAAGACGAAGGGAAACGATGTAAACGAATGTCAGCTTGTTAAGTCTGTCACAGTGGCTTCAAACTCCCCTAGAAGGGTCACCTAGTGCACTAGTCTATCACATTTAAGCTAGATTACGCTATCACAATCATACATACAAACATACACACGTTGCGCTTGTGTACCAAGAAAAAACGTTCGACTATGTAGATATAAAAAAAATTGAGGACAGTAAGCATATTGCCAATCTATGGAGCTACTGACCACTTAATTAATCTATGAAAGAGCCTCTATATAAACAGCCAGTGTACGGTTAGAACAAACACAGATCTATCAGAATAGTTTCACGTAGGGTCAGGAGTAAGACAATGATGCGTACTATCACCGCTGCTGTTCATCACATAAATCTAACAAATCTGGAAGATAGCTAATATCAGTGAAGGAACACAATTGGGGAACTATTAAACGAATTTCTTTTTGCCAACGATCAGTCACTCATGTCAACAACAGAGGAACAGCTACATCAACATATTAACAGACTGCGGTTAACATGCAATGACTACAATATAAGGAAAAAACATCGACAAAACCGAAGTAATGACATTCGCTAAAGAGGAAAACGATACCAATATCACCATCGACAAACATCAATTAAAACAAGTAACTGACTTGACATGTCAGTGGAGCATTTTTTCAGAAAATGGAAGAATAACTAACTAAATCCAACATAGACGCAATAAAGCAATTCAAATCGTATTACTAAAGATAACAATTCTAAAATGCAAACCTGTCACCATGAACACTTAAAGAGCACTGTACAGCTACGACGTCCAAAGCTGTGATGAACGATATTATACGATGTCCATCTTTCTCCCAATATTATGCTATCAGTGCCAAACCTGGACTCTGACAATCAAACGATAGATGGAAAGTAGTCACCACAGAGATCAAGTGTCTACACCTAATGCTGAGAGTATCAAGACGACACTAGTTTAGAAATGACGACATCAGGAATAAAAATGGGTACAACATTGGTAGGCCTATTGAACATCATCAAGAAATAATGCATTAAATAGTTCGACCACATAAGCAGACTACCAACAGACAGTGTGCCTTAAAGAGCAATGCTGCCCTGAAACAGTGGATACAAGGAAAATATTCCGTCCACGCAAAAGGTGGACCTCAAAGATAACAGAGGCGACGGAAAAGAATGTTTAGGAAGTGCACTCAACAGCCCGTTCTAGAAATCTACTCTTATTCTGTCGCTGTCATGCAAAACATGAATAAAAAAAAGAAAGAAGTAAGCAGTGCCCTCACCACGACGGTAGTAAACGTCTACGTGCTTCGTTTTATTTGTCAATATGCCGTCAACCGCGTTCCATAACAACTATATTGCCTCGCTCGTAATGGAGTAGATATCTTCTAAGTCTCCCCGCATGTTTTCAAGTTATCTAATTTGTCTACAGGTCGTGTGTGTTATCTTAAGTAATTCTTTGAGAAGAGAAGAAAGTTGGGTAGAAAAGCTATAGTAACTGCATATGCAAGTCTGTCAGCTAGACAGAGAAAGAGAGAGAGAGAGAGAAAGATATGGAGAGAGAAAGAGAGAGAACAGCAACAACAACAAATTAAAAAATGGGGGACAAAAAAACGATGCGAGGAAAAACACTATTCGTGAAGCACACACAAAAGTATGTTCCAAAAATCACTTTTCCTGAAGATGTGAGGTAAGACATGATTTGAGAGAGAAAAATAAGAATAGTACACTGTTATATAGTTGACAGAGTAGTAGACAGTAATATAGTTGACAGAGTAGTATACAGTTATATAGTTGACAGAGTAGTATACAGTTATATAATTGACAGAGTAGTATACAGTTATATAGTTGACAGAGTAGTATACAGTTATATAGTTTACAGAGTAGTATACAGTTATATAGTTGACAGAGTAGTATACAGTTATATAATTGACAGAGTAGTATACAGTTATATAGTTGACAGAGTAGTCAACTTTTGTATAGTTGAAGACTAGTTCACTGCTATATGGTTGACAGAATAGTTCACTGTTATATAGTTGACAGAGTAGTAAGTTGGTGTATAGTTGACAGAGTAGTAAATTAGTGTATAGTTGACAGAGTAGTAAGTTGGTAAATAGTGGACAGAGTAGTAAGTTGGTGTATAGTTGACAGAGTAGTAAGTTGGTGTATAGTTGACATAGTAGTAAGTTGGTAAATAGTTGACAGAGTAGTAAGGTGGTATATAGTTGACAGGGTAGTATGTTGGTGTATAGTTGACATAGCTAAACACGTAAAAACAAAGTACTATAGTTTTACAAAATACAGAAACAGTGACGATAAACAGCAACGTTTCGACCAAAAGGCCTTTATCAAGCAAACAATACAACAAGAATGACGAATTTCGAGGAACACTACAAATGAACGATTACATGTGGAAACATTAAACCTATCTAATGAAAATCTGGGAATAAAAACGAACAACGAAATGAGTGCAACAAAAAACTGGAAGTGGAAAAGAAGAGAAACAATAAACAATATAATGGATAAATAACACATATATGGAGCAAACACACATATAGATAACAAGGCACGAGATAAGACAGTACTAAGAAGCATAGGAATGTAATGCGTTGAGTCCAAGAGGTCGCAAAGTGCCATAGAATGAAATAAAACGGTTCTCCAGGGCGAATCGACTGCGATCATCGGAGGAACATGATCGGATGGCTGTGACCTGGACATCATCTGCTCCTGAATGGCCAGTATCGTTGAAATGAGTGGCCACAGGAGTCACAGAGCATTGGCGAATATCGCGTAAGTGTTGGGCGAATCGGTCACTGAGCCTCTTACCGGTTTCACCAATTGGTTGACAGAGTAGTAAGGTGGTATATAGTTGACATAGTAGTAAGTTGGCGTATAGTTGACAGTGTAGTAGTTGGTGTATAGTTGACATAGTAGTAAGTTGGTGTAAAGTTGACATAGTAGTAAGGTGGTGTATAGTTGACATAGTAGTAAGTTGGTGTATAGTTGACATAGTAGTAAGTTGGTGTATAGTTGACATAGTAGTAAGTTGGTGTATAGTTGACATAGTAGTAAGTTGGTGTATAGTTGACAGAGTAGTAAGTTGGTGTATAGTTGACAGAGTAGTAAGTTGGTGTATAGTTGACAGAGTAGTAAGTTGGTGTATAGTTGACAGAGTAGTAAGTTGGTGTATAGTTGACAGTGTAGTAACAGCTGTATGGTTAACATAGCGATATAAAAATGCAAATCGTAGTTCACAATTTTGCTTAGTGTTCTTCATTTTACCCATTGCATAAAATCAATGATATCGATAACGTTACTCTGACCGAATACGTAAAATAGAATTCTTGATCGTAATTGCGTTGTTCAAACGTTATCGATCTATTGTGATATTGTTGAAATAATGCATTAGTATGTAATATCGCAGCATAAAACGATTCCCAAATCACCAGGTGTGACAAACGAGCCTTCAAATCAACTTCATGAACTGCACATAGACAGTAAGTAAGACATAAAAGATATCGTGAGAATAATATAAACAGATAATGAACATAAGGAAATAGTACGTACAGTCTGCACTGTTCATGTCAGATTTCAATATGTAACGGTATTGCCTTGATCGTGTTGGTGTGATTACTTCCCCTTCAGTTCGCAGACTTATCATTAAGTTTGCAGATGTCACTGATCATCAATACGTTATTGAAATAGTCTGTTGTTATATCTGACGATTTTATTGCCCCAATCTCTACATTACCTTCCAATAGTAATGAGAACAGTATGATTAGCGATGCTACTATTTAGTGGGATTAATTTTGTTTCCAGTGTTGGTAGACCCGCAACTGTGGTCACATGGTCAAATGTTTTCTTAGTCTGTGCCATAAACGACCTGCCAATCTTTATTCTCGTGTACTTAACGTCATTAGTATGTTTGTGCACTTGCTGTTACTGATGAGCATATTTGCTTTGGTTTGGGTGATTGCATGACGGGATGTGAAAATGAAATGAAAATTGTGGCATATCTCTTTTACAGGACTTAGCCATCAACCTCAGTCAACGAGTCTTCGATTTTCTAGACACCACTTATACGTTCAATAGTTTGCCATTGCTTTCTGAACGGATGTAGAGCCAGTATATATTCCGTCTTCACAATGTGAGTATCTCTAGTGCAACCAAGAACTATACACATTCGTTCATTCTGGAGACGTTTATATATTGTGAGGAGGTCAAGTTGAAATCTACCAATAACATCACCAGCTGATGGAATAGAAGGAGAAGAAGTATATGTTCAACCATAACACTGAGAGCGACAACACCACATTTATAGCGCTCTATTATCTCTCTCTCTTCTCTCTCTCTCTCTCTCTATCTCTATTTTCTATCTCTCTCATCTCTCTCTCTCTCTAGCATGTGATCCTTCTGACGCTTAGTGCAGCAACAAATACACATCGTTCTTCTCTATTCTTGGCCGTCCTCCGTATTTTGTTCCAGCTATAATTAATTTCTTTCTTTCATTCCTGTTCTACTGTTCTCCTTGTGGTCGTTCTGGATCTACCCCGTTTTCGTTTACCCTTTGGTGTCCATCTCAGAGCAAGTTTTGCGACATAGCTAGTCTCTATGCGTATCAGATGTCCGATCCACATCCAGTTACACATGCTACGTAGGCTCTTCTTCTTCTTCTTTGCGTTCGTTCTTTACGACCAATTTTAATCACTCTTTGTACTATGTTTGATCTTTGCTAAGAACGTGTATACGTTACACATTGGTTTGGTAGGCCTCTAAACACATAGACTTCTACACGTTTAGGACATGTGCATCCGATTTCAACCAAATCTTCTTAGTTGCCTCTTACGATATGCGTGGCAGGTAACATGGTTCTATTCTTTACACCCCAAATTGGGGCCCCGGTAACCATCCGGGCAGCTACGTAGGCAAAAAGCAAAGAAAGACAAAAGAAAGAATGATCTCTTTGTAACCGTGTGGGCCTTTCTGTTCGAATTCTGGTTCACAGGCGCCATAATGTAATAGTATGAGCTGCTGGACTATCCTATGTCACGGTACCATTTATGTAATAGTATAACTTGCCTAGCTACTGCTTCTTGGCTCTGATATCCTCGGTCACTGCACCATTTATGTAGCCGTCAAGGCTTGGCTACTGTAATCCTGTGTTCTATCCTTGGGTCAACGGCAACATTAACGCTACTAACTCGACAACTATCACACTCTAACATAGAATATAATCCAATTTAAAACGACCGTCAAAGATATTATACCCTATGTGAGAATCAATCTGATTCTCAACTTGTATTTATTCATTTGCTTATTTCAATACAAAAATATACATTCATATATATAAACATGCAAATCAGTTGATTATTTATGGTTCTGTTTAGCATTTGTCAATTTCTCCATATCTAAATTTAAAACAACCAATCTTCCTGAAAAACAAATATATAAAGTATATTACCTCATCATATTAAGACACCTCTATATAAAAAAATACAACCATAAATATAATCGTATTAAATATTATGGTCTACTTATCTCTTCTGCCAAAAAATATGAACATGAATGTTTCTGTTCAGAAGTCCTTGAGTATGTCCCTTTTATTTGAAATGTCTCCTTTTCGATCGAACCGCCTTGAATATTTCTTGTTTATGTCTTTTTTTCTATTTAGTTGCAACTGTCTCTCTATTTAGGTCAAAGTCAATCCCCTCAGGGCTGTCTTGTTGATAATACTAAGTTCTGGCGTGGTCACCAACTGTAGACTACCAAGCACTGGTTAGCTTGAATGATGTCACTATCTGTAGACTACCAAGCACTGGTTAGCTTGAATGATACCACCAACTGTAGACTACAAAGCACTGGTTAGCTTGAATGCTGCCACCAACTGTAGACTACCAAGCACTGGTTAGCTTGAATGCTGTCACCAACTGTAGACTACCAAGCACTGGTTAACTTGCATGATGTCACTATCTGTAGACTACCAAGCACTGGTTAATCTTTCCTCCTATCAATTAACTGTCTGTTACTGTCTCGGGACTACCTACACTGCCTGTTCCTGGGTACCTCTCTGTTCTTCCGTCTCTGTGAAGTGTGTGTGCGAAGTCTCTCTCTGTAGACTACCAAGCACTGGTTAATCTTTCCTCCTATCAATTAACTGTCTGTTACTGTCTCAGGACTACCTAACTGCCTGTTCCTGGGTACCTCTCTGCCCCTCGGTCTCTGTGAAGTGTGTGTGCGAAGTCTCCCGACCAACTGTCCCTCTACCAAGTCTGTGCGAAGATGATCTATATCTACAAAAAGCCTTCTATTTAACCACTGGCAATTTTCTTTGTATCCAAATCAGTCATTGTCCTAGAATATAATTCTCGCGGTCAAATCTAGTTGGGAAAATCCCAGCTAATTTGATATTTGTGACCTCTGGAATTTCTAGAAACCAAGAATACAATTAACCTCGCGTTGACTGCAGGAGAAAGAAAACAGGGGCATAAATCTTCTAGTTAAGAAGAAGTCTCATTGCTAACATATCTGGTCTGTAATTATATGTTCCACCGCCCAGGTATATTGTTACCCTTTGGTTAATTGAAAAGGAGCAAGGGGAAAAAACATGGTGTCATATTCCCTGCTACATCTTCTCGCATGTGTGTTTCAACGTCAATTTTTAGTTCCGCTCTTGTCTCTGGTATATCTTCTACTACTGATAGTGGTGGTATGTTTAGCAATTGTTTTTAAATGTTATGTCCAGCGCTGTTCTTGTTCCCTTTCCATTGTTAATAGTTTTCCGTTGTTATCCTTTATGAGAGTTCCGATCACCTGTAATGTTTACAACTTATTAGTTTTTTAATTGTGTATACTGTTCCTTGGTCACATATTGTGCTGTTTCGTCTGCCTGATCTTGGATATATATGTTCTTTTGTCAGCTCTCACATCCTGCTTGATTTCTTTGCTTGCATTTTGTATTGTTCCTGATATCTTGCTTTTACTCTTTGGACATTGCTTCCATAAGTTTCTTCTTTAGCATTCTTCTGTAGTCTTTTATTTTCCATGTTATAGGCGTTACTCATTCTCATTTTTTTTTATTTCTCAAAAAGGTAGCATAGACACATTTCACTGTACTTGCTACATATAGATGCTTTGTTTTCTCCTATGTTGCAATTTAATAGTGCAAAGGACATGAGATGATTATTCTCCTTGGAGATTTCAATGTTAAGGAAGGCAGCGGGAAAGGTGTTACAGTGAAATATGAACTGCGTAATAGAAACGACAGAGATGACACTTTGATAGAATGGTAGCCAGAGCACACGAGATGATTATAGGAAACACGTGGTTTAAACAACACCCCAGACGTCTATGGACATGGAGGAGTCCAGGAGGAAATACTTACAATCAACTTGAATACACTCTAGTCCCCAAAACATTTAGAAGCGGTTTGCTATCCGTTAAAACAAGACCCGGAGCAGATTGCAACAGCGACCATATCCTAGTAATTGGACAATTTAGAATACAATTTAGAATACAATTTAGAATACAATTTAGAATACAATTTAGTATACAACTTAGAATACAATTTAGAATACAATTTAGAATACAATTTAGAATACAATTTAGAATACAATTTAGAATACAATTTAGAATACAATTTAGTATACAACTTAGAATACAATTTAGAATACAATTTAGAATACAATTGAAAAGAGTAAAGAAGGCTCCACAAAATATTAACATTAATATTTCGCTCTACTTCGAACAGACACAGATATGAGAGAAAGAGGTACAACATGATTGTGCAGAATACGTACAACGCAATAGCAAAAATACAAAGCATTGATGGATGAACAGTGGGAAATGCTAAAGGAGTCAATATGCCAAACGTCATCTGAAATCATATCAAAAATAAAACATAATGTAAGGAAGAAATGGATGACGGAAGACATATTACAGTTAATGGATGCAAGAAGAAACAGCAAGCAAAAGACATAAGAATTTGACCGAACAAATAAGACAAAATAAGACAAATACGATATTAATTGGGGAAGAAAACATAATGGGACGATGGATGGAATACATTGGTGACCTCTACCATGACACACTGACTTGTTTCTCGTGCAAGATGTTCTACAATTTTGTTTATTTTATTGTATCCAGCATGCACACTATTTTTCATTGTATCCAGCCTGCCTACTATTTTTATTGTATCCAGCCTACATAGTATTTTTATTGTATCCAGCATGCCTATTATTTGTTATTGTATCTAGCATGTTTACTATTTTTTATTGTATCCAACATGCCTACTATTTTTTATTGTATCTAGCCTTCCTACTATTTTTTATTGTATCCAGCGTGCATACTATTTTTATTGCATCCAGCCTGCCTACTATTTTTTAATTGTATCCAGCATGCCTGCTGTTTTTTATTGTATCCAGCATGCCTGCTGTTTTTTATCGTATCCAGCATGCCTGCTCGATACCCCATCTGCATGCCAGTTCACAATGCCAAGTGACATTTTAGAGTTCTCATTTTCTGTTCTGCTTCATGTTCAGTGTATCTCTTCTGCCTACTTTTGGCAACTAACGACCCCGGTTCTTTGTTGATTTACTATTCTTCTTTGCCTACCAGCATAGTGTTTTTGTCTAGCTACATCACACCTGACTTGGAACTCTTGCAGTCTGGCTAGTGTTGTAGAGTCACCACTAATACTTGAAGCATGTACACTTCCTCTCTCTCTTAGGGAATTTATAATATCAGTCAGGTCCATTGCTCGCCAGTTTTTTTTTACAGCAGACATGCCTTCATGCCTATCGGCTCGTTCATTTCCATGTATATCTACATGCTTTGGCACAAAAATGAAACTGCTTTTGTCAGAATAGACCTCCTCAGTGACTCTTTCAATTGTATCTGAGTCTAGTATGGTTTAATCTTCTTGGGCATACTTATTGAGTCACTGAGAAAACATGCATGGATAAAAGTCTGTGATTCCAGCCAGACCATCGCTTTATTTACTACCATGATTTCCATAGTAAGACTGCTCGTAGTCACTGCAAAACCACCACTGTCTTTCTTCACAACATTTCCGCCAACTTGAGCAGTTTGCTCACGTGATCCGCACATGTGGAATCACCGAACCATCCGTACACATGATTACATCATTCTCAGGTGAATTCTCAGAAATTAATGCTTGAACTTCTGCCTCCACGACAAGTTGGTTGTCTTGTCTGCATTCTTTATCAAGTCTGATTCATACCGAAAATGATGCATGTATTCCTGTTGACATTGGTATCCATTCTTCAACGGGTTCAATGTCTTCAAGTAAACACACCTGTTGAATACAGTCCTCGGCCTGAGCCATCCAAAATTTTCCTCAGTTTAACCTATTTCCTTTTGTCTCTTTATTTGCATGAGCAAAGGATGTTGTGTGTCAGCATTGACTCGAAGGTGTGCACGGCCCATTCGTTTTCTAACTACAGCAGGATAGTCAAGAATAATTATTTTTATCTCCAGCAACTTGCCTATTGTATTCTGCATGGTGATTACCTGATATCCCTGAATATGTATGTGGTCTTTGCCAGGCGGAGGCACCAGGTAGCTATGCAATCATTCTTCCTTGATTACTGCAGTCTCAATGCTTTTGTTGTAGATGCCAGCCAGTTCTTCCCACTCCTCATCAGACAACTCGCCAATGTCACCATAACATACGCCATTTTGGACCATGCGCACTGCTTTTTGCTCTCAGTTCCGAACCCCAGATTTCCTCGACTGTCACCACATCATCTTCTTCGTATATGTCCGTCTTCTGACATTTAGCTGCAAATGCATTCTCTGACAGTGTTTCGCCCTACCATGTCTTTCTAGTCACTCGGCTCTAGAAAGTGCGCAAAAAGAGCCCTACCCTAGTTTTCATCTGTCCTATGCCAGTTAAGATCCACGCTCTGGAAGTCAAGAACACATCTAATCTTCACCGTACCATTCATACTTCTGTGCAATCACCAGAACAGAATCAATGATTTGTCGCTGCTCACTCCTAAACAGAACTCCGCCCACTTCTCACTCTTAACCATCCTTGCAAGAGCTTTGAAACGCCCTGTTTTATTATTCATATCTTGTTTCAACTGCAAGATGTTACCATGATGGCTCGTTCCTTTTTTCCTGGCAGTTTACCACCTCCTGACAGCACAACCTTTGTCTACCCAAGACTTCTGCACCTCGTCATCCAACCAGGGTGGTTGTTAATATCATTTACTACTACTGACACACCTTATCCTACTTACAACGTTTTGCCCTGCGGTGTCGTACTTGAAAGAGAACGCTATGGGCTTGTACTTGTTAGATCTACCTTTGTTCACCAGTATGCTGCAAGAACGGTGGTCATTGCCATGGTGCCCAAAGATTCCCCATGTGCACACAGCAGTAAGTGGAGGGGATGCAAGTGCAAAATCAATCACACTACATCATCTCCTTATCGACTATTAATTCGACTAAATAATAAGTGACAGAATTTAGCGCAATACCACTAAGCCATGTATGCCTTTCTCTCAAGTTATAATATTTGGTATTGTTACACATATTAAAGAAATAATTATATCAAAACAAAATAATCATTAGAATTATATTAATTACAAATCTAAACTTGTACAACTTATTTTTGTTAGAACATATTCAACAATACAAACTATTTTCAATATTGACATCAACTTGAAGACTTGTCAAAAAATACACAATAACGGTATATGATACATGTATACATACAAAAAATTTAAAAAAATAACTGAATCAGATAAATGCAGTAATCTTTATTTCTGTATCGATATTCTTGTCATTACAGAACTAGTTGAAATCACTTACAATTTATCAAATACGTCCACAATTGTGGAAATATTTCTATTCTCATAACTTTTGGATAGTTGGATTTCCGAGATGTCAATCTGGTTGAAACTGGTACATCCGGTTCTGTGAATAAATAGAGATAATATTTTAGAAATGGTATATTCATAAATAATTGCATTGACAGTAGAACAATAGAAAAATATGCAGACATTTACATAGCTTGATATATCAACAGAGAGATAGAGGCTAGAGTACAAAAGCAAATGCTGTAACCTACCAGCTAGCCCCATTGTTAAGGCACCCACAAATTTCACAGGCAGCTAAGCAACAGATGATCAACAGCATTTTATACCTACTTTGTGTTACCAGAGCCAAACATGGACATTGAGCAAAGCGCAGTCACAAAAATAACTACATGTGAAATGCGTTGCCTGCGAAAAGTTACCAATAAGACAAGAAAAGACAGAATCACCAACATCAGCATAAGAAAGAAAGTTGGCACAAACCGTGCTTGAATTACATAGATAAACAAAGAATGAAGTGGTTTGGCCACTTAATAAGAATGCATCCAAACTCCACAGTATACAGAGTCTTCTACAACAGAACCTCGGGAAAGAAGGCAAGAGGAAGACCACGGAAAAGATGGTTAGATGGCGTAGCAGAATCCTGTGAAAGAGCAAAGATAACAATCACACAAGCCACCAGAACAGCGCAAGACAAAAACAGAAAACCACGACACTGGGCAATAACCCGGTAGCAGTGTGACGACAAAAGAAGAAGAAGAAGATATATCAACAACAAATAACCTTCAGTTTACATAAAACATTAATCTTCTTTTTTCTGTCTTAGACACAGACATATAATTTAGTGAAATGCACGAAATGTTTTGTGACATCATCTTTTCAAGCAACAAAAGTTCTCAACTGTGCTCGGTATGTGGCAGTACTTTACAAAGTGACCACGTCTGATCTATGCTATTTTATTCATTTGTGCACCTCTCAAACATAACCTCTTTCTCTCCATCACCTTCATCTTACACTAGAGTCCACAGCGTGACCCAGTTCCTGTGACCATGTATGAATCACTTCTGTGTACTTGTTCTATCTAGATACACTGTTCATCTTTAATCAATATGTGAATTTGTTTCTTGTTTCTACTGTTGAGCAGTTTTTATTTTGATAATTCGGTGAACATTTGAAGGTACTGCTAAATATATTTTTGTCATGGTCAACTTTTCTATCGTTCTCCCGGAGAGAGACAGTAAAAGAATACAAACTACTAGAATGGAAACTTCAAAATTATAACAGTATCGCGACTCGGACTAAAGACCCACAAATACAACACAATTACCCAAAAAATAACCATTTAGTAAAGTCACAACTAAAGATAGAAACATATATTAAAGTCACAACTAAAGATAGAAACATATATTAAAGTCACAACTAAAGACAGAAACATATAGTAAAGTCACAACTAAAGACAGAAACATATAGTAAAGTCACAACTAAAGAAAGAAACATAGTAAAGTCACAACTAAAGATAGAAACATATATTAAAGTCACAACTAAAGATAGAAACATATATTAAAGTCACAACTAAAGATAGAAACATATATTAAAGTCACATCTAAAGAGAGAAACATATAGTAAAGTCACAACTAAAGACAGAAACATATAGTAAAATCACAACTAAAGAAAGAAACATATATTAAAATCACAACTAAAGATAGAAACATATATTAAAGTCACAACTAAAGATAGAAACATATAGTAAAGTCACAACTAAAGATAGAAACATATAGTAAAGTCACAAGTAAAGTAGAAATATATAGTAAAGTCACAACTAAAGATAGAAACATATATTAAAGTCACAACTAAAGATAGAAACATATATTAAAGTCACAACTAAAGACAGAAACATATAGTAAAGTCACAACTAAAGACAGAAACATATAGTAAAGTCACAACTAAAGAAAGAAACATAGTAAAGTCACAACTAAAGATAGAAACATATATTAAAGTCACAACTAAAGATAGAAACATATATTAAAGTCACAACTAAAGATAGAAACATATATTAAAGTCACATCTAAAGAGAGAAACATATAGTAAAGTCACAACTAAAGACAGAAACATATAGTAAAATCACAACTAAAGAAAGAAACATATATTAAAATCACAACTAAAGATAGAAACATATATTAAAGTCACAACTAAAGATAGAAACATATAGTAAAGTCACAACTAAAGATAGAAACATATAGTAAAGTCACAAGTAAAGTAGAAATATATAGTAAAGTCACAACTAAAGATAGAAACATATAGTAAAGTCACAACTAAAGATAGAAACATATATTAAAGTCACAACTAAAGATAGAAACATATATTAAAGTCAGAACTAAAGATAGAAACATATATTAAAGTCACAACTAAAGATAGAAACATATAGTAAAGTCACAACTAAAGATAGAAACATATATTAAAGTCACAACTAAAGATAGAAACATATATTAAAGTCACAACTAAAGAAAGAAACATATAGTAAAGTCACAACTAAAGAAAGAAACATATAGTAAAGTCACAACTAAAGAAAGAAACATATAGTAAAGTCACAACTAAAGATAGAAACATATATTAAAATCACAACTAAAGAGAGAAACATATATTAAAGTCACAACTAAAGTAGAAACATATAGTAAAGTCACAACTAAAGAAAGAAACATATAGTAAAGTCACAACTAAAGAAAGAAACATATAGTAAAATCACAACTAAAGATAGAAACACATAACAAAGACACAACATTTCAGACTGTGTTGTGGGAAACAAATTACACTTGAAAAGTTTATTTTGAACCTGGAATCACTCATCTACAAAGCACATGCTCTAACCTTTGTTCTATATCCGCTATCAAGACTGCAGACCCGTGTAGCCATACAATCTGCATTGACATTATTACAGATTCTTATAGCCTGAAAAAGTCCACAGACATTGGATGACGTAGATATGAACAAGAAAGCGGACGACCACGACATTGTTTACATCAGACTTTTAAAGACATCTTGAACATGACAATGGCGGGTAAACGGACTATAGATAAAGTCTTTCAGACAGGATGTGATGATAGCAAAGTTCTGTAAAAGTCAAGCTACTTGATGTAATAGTTCAAGTCATTAGATTGCTAAATCAATAGCCAACCAACCAACTAACATATTTAAATATAACATTCACTGATAAATATAGCTTGTAATTTTTATCTTTACAGAATATATCAACTGAAGAAATAGCCTTCAATGAAGATAGATATCCAATTGTTAATCAATGCTTCTAACTATTTATAATGTCAAACCTATGTTTAATCAGTTTTACTGGTAGACAGATACCTTCCACAGAGCTAATCACATAGTTACATTGTAGCATACATACCAATATGTATTGTAGTGTATTACATGTAATGCGCATTGTCAGTGTTTGTGGGTTTTTTTATAATGCACCTGACATGTAAACTACATAATTTATTCATATTTAATCTTACATATACAGACTTCATTCTCCAAAAGACATGCTACTTCAGAAGCATCGTCCAATGATTTAGCACTAAAGACAAGATTTTCATTTCCAGTTATAGCGATGAGTTCGTCGTTATTTACTGCGCCAATACCAGCTGCAATAGTGTGTATCTTTTGATTCCTAAGAGCCTTGGCTTGACGAACAGCTGAGAAATAAAATATTCTACAATAATTAGTTGCTTAGATTAGGTCACACAAATATCCTGCTAATTAGATCACACAAATATCATGCTAATTAGATCACACAAATATCGTGCTAATTAGATCACACAAATGTCGTGCTAATTAGATCACACAAATATGCTAATTAGATCACACAAATATCATGCTAATTAGATCACACAAATATCATGCTAATTAGATCACACAAATATCATGCTAATTAGATCACACAAATATTCTGCTAATTAGATCACACAAATATCATGCTAATTAGATCACACAAATATCGTGCTAATTAGATCACACAAATATTCTGCTAATTAGATCACACAAATATCATGCTAATTAGATCACACAAATATCGTGCTAATTAGATCACACAAATATCGTGCTAATTAGGTCACACAAATATCGTGCTAATTAGATCACACAAATATCATGCTAATTAGATCACACAAATATCATGCTAATTAGATCACACAAATATCATGCTAATTAGATCACACAAATATCATGCTAATTAGATCACACAAATATTCTGCTAATTAGATCACACAAATATTCTGCTAATTAGATCACACAAATATCGTGCTAATTAGATCACACAAATATTCTGCTAATTAGATCACACAAATATCATGCTAATTAGATCACACAAATATCATGCTAATTAGATCACACAAATATTCTGCTAATTAGATCACACAAATATCATGCTAATTAGATCACACAAATATCATGCTAATTAGATCACACAAATATTCTGCTAATTAGATCACACAAATATCATGCTAATTAGATCACACAAATATCATGCTAATTAGATCACACAAATATTCTGCTAATTAGATCACACAAATATCCTGCTAATTAGGTCACACAAATATCCTGCCAATTAGATCACACAAATATCATGCTAATTAGGTCACACAAATATCCTTCTAATTAGGTCACACAAATATCATGCTAATTAGATCACACAAATATCATGCTAATTAGGTCACACAAATATCATGCTAATTAGGTCACACAAATATCATGCTAATTAGGTCACACAAATATCCTGCTAATTAGATCACACAAATATCGTGCTAATTAGGTCAAACAGATGTTATTTATGTTGTTCGACAACTTGTTTGCATATTATTACTTGAGTACTGTGTTGTCTGTCACTAAATGAGTTATTGTTTGTCTGTTACTAAATGAGTTATTGTTGTTCTGTCGCTAAATGAGTTATTGTTTGTCTGTCACTAAATGAGTTATTGTTTGTCTGTTACTAAATGAGTTATTGTTGTTCTGTCACTAAATGAGTTATTGTTTGTCTGTCACTAAATGAGTTATTGTTTGTCTGTTACTAAATGAGTTATTGTTGTTCTGTCACTAAATGAGTTATTGTTTGTCTGTCACTAAATGAGTTATTGTTTGTCTGTTACTAAATGAGTTATTGTTGTTCTGTCACTAAATGAGTTATTGTTTGTCTGTCACTAAATGAGTTATTGTTTGTCTGTTACTAAATGAGTTATTGTTGTTCTGTCACTAAATGAGTTATTGTTGTTCTGTTACTAAATGAGTTATTGTTGTTCTGTTACTGAATGAGTTATTGTTTGTCTGTCACTAAATGAGTTATTGTTTGTCTGTCACTAAATGAGTTATTGTTGTTCTGTCACTAAACGAGTTATTGTTGTTCTGTCACTAAATGAGTTATTGTTTGTCTGTCACTAAATGAGTTATTGTTAAAAAACGTCAGTCCGAACAAGTGTTAACAAACGTCAGTCCGAACAAGTGTTAACAAACGTCAGTCCGAACAAGTGTTAACAAACGTCAGTCCGAACAAGTGTTAACAAACGTCAGTCCGAACAAGTGTTAACAAACGTCAGTCCGAACAAGTGTTAACAAACGTCAGTCCGAACAAGTGTTAACAAACGTCAGTCCGAACAAGTGTTAACAAACGTCAGTCCGAACAAGTGTTAACAAACGTCAGTCCAAACAAGTGTTAACAAACGTCAGTCCGAACAAGTGTTAACAAACGTCAGTCGAACAAGTGTTAACAAACGTCAGTCGAACAAGTGTTAACAAACGTCAGTCGAACAAGTGTTAACAAACGTCAGTCCGAACAAGTGTTAACAAACGTCAGTCGAACAAGTGTTAACAAACGTCAGTCGAACAAGTGTTAACAAACGTCAGTCCGAACAAGTGTTAACAAACGTCAGTCGAACAAGTGTTAACAAACGTCAGTCGAACAAGTGTTAACAAACGTCAGTCGAACAAGTGTTAACAAACGTCTGTCCGAACAAGTGTTAACAAACGTCAGTCCGAACAAGTGGTCATCCAATACACCCGCATACGTAAAACACAAATGTTAGAAAGAGTGATCAGCTAGTGGCTGTTCTAATGCAATCACGGAATTAACTTGTTCGACAATAACCACATGCAGATCGCCAAGTGTGGTCAGCTAGTGGCTGTTCTAATGCGATCACTGAATTAACTTGTCGGGCTACAATCACATGCAGATTGCCAAGTGTGGTCAGCTAGTGGCTGTTCTAATGCGATCACTGAATTAACTTGTCGGGCTACAATCACATGCAGATTGCCAAGTGTGGTCAACAAGTGATATTTCTAGATCGACTATTGCTAGAACCGATGATGTACTCTATGGATGTCTCTATCTCTCTCTTTTTCGATCGGTTTTTTTTCGGCCATTTTGATCATTCTTATTGTGATATATAAACAGCCTTTGCCAAGAACGTATTTTTACGTCACATCTTCAGTACCATTTAGAGCTCAGGTGATTGTCCTTCTTCGATGTGTCCGATTTCAACCAGCGGTTACTGGGTTCGCTCTCCGTTAGCCTTTGACTGTCCCCAGCCGACCTGCACGGCAGCAGGTTGCTATTTTCTTGTAGGGTAGCGACCCTTAGACGACCTACTCTCCCGGGTTGTTGAGCGTCATCTGCTCAGGTTACCGGTCCTTTTTTGGACTACTTGGTTTGCCTATCGTCCAGGTTTGTGTACGGTTTGCTCGGCTATTTTTGATTGTCCCCAATCTAACTACATGGCAGTAGTAACTCTAGGGATCAACAATAGACTATATCCGATTCGAAGTTTACACAACCACTTCACGTCTGAAGCTGTTGGAGTCTTTTGAGTTTATCAAATAGCCGGTACTTTTGCTTGCTCTTACACGAAATAAAAGAGTAACAACTCATAAATCTGCGTGCTTTGAGAATATAATGTTTTTTAATACCAAAATATAAAAAAGACCAAGGATTAAATCACCTAGATTGTATGTATTTATGCTATATTGCCTTACCTGCATCCTGATTGTCTGAATTACCATCACTAATAAGAAGTACAACTTTTAATACATTTGATCTTGAAACATATTTGCCTTCTTTGAAGTATCCATCACTAATAACACTCTCTAAAGCAGCATCTATCTTCGAGTTGGTTCTTATTCGTGTGATATTTCTAATGAACTGTGAAATATATGAATTCAGAAATAAAGTTGAAGAGAATACAATCACATCAAACATTAGAAAGCAGGTAATTTGAAAAATCAAAGACCAACAAACGATATTATTCATCCATAACCATAATGATAAATATAGTAATAGTAATAAAAATAATGGTGGCATCTGTGGCCTAGGGGATATTGACTCAGTCTATTAACCCCGACGTTCTGAGTTCGAATCACGCTGCGGATTGTTTGGTTGCAAATTGTTTCGCGTGGATTTTTACAAAAGGAAGATGGCACCACTCGTTCAGAAAGCAATGGCAAACTACTGAACGTAATAATGTCTAGAAAAATCACAAGAAGCGTTGAAAAGCTGGGGTTGATTCACAAAGTCCTGTAAAGGATATGCAATTAACCTTTTTTAAATAAAATTATAAAACCATATTAGCAAACACAACATGGGTGGTTGTGAAATATAATTTAGAAACAATGTTTCATGGGATGAAAAGTTAATTGAATCAGATGTTTCTGTTTCATGTACTTGTTTACGTTCTCGATGGAAGCGGTAAACATGGCGAGACATGTTGTTGTTATACTTCGGCTGGTCTAGAAATGAATTGCTTATAATGTTTCTGAAAGATTCCAATCCAAACAAGAAATTGTAATTGTGCTCATTGACTTAGAGGATGCTTTAACAAAGTGGATTTTATAATCACTCTACTCTCTTTGATCAAATGTGGGGTTAATCTTTGGCTTGTGAACTGCTTCTTTGGTGGAGAATACCGTTGCACAACGTTTAGAAACATAGACGTTAGACTCATTTGTCCGGGATTACCCCAGAGTTCCCTCTATCACCTGTTTTACTCGATATCTTCACAACAACTGTAGCCAAAATAAAGCCAATCGGATTTGACCGAATGTTAACTTTTGCAGATGCAATCTTAATATATATCACTGGAACAGATAGGCATGACAAGGTAGAAGACATTCAGGGAACATTGCATACCATCTTGCTTTGGGGCAGGGAGTCTCGCTCTCTAGGGCCAACCCCTGAGAGTGTGTGTTTGTTATGGTACTCTTTGAATAATTCCATAATCAAGGATGACCTGCCCGGAGTAACTTTTGATGGACATGATATTGAGCGTCGTGGCAGGTTTAATTATCTTGGAATAATAATTGATCGTAGTCTAACTTTCAAAAAGAGTTATAGGAAAACAAGGAATAAACACAATGAATGAGAACGGTGAAAGACTTGCTGAGTTCTGTATGCTGTCCAACTTAGTAATTGGAAGTATCATCTTCGCCAACAAAGAGATTCACAAACTTACTCTGTACTCACCTGATGGAGTAACTAGGAATTACATTGACCATATTTGCCTAAATACACAATTTAAAACATCATTACTATATGTCCATGCATTCAGAGATGCAGATGTAGGAAGTGACAACTACGAATAGACAGTCAAAGACTACAAAACAAGGAAGTAAAAGATTAATATCAGCTCGAACATAAGAAGTACATATTCGAGTTACTTGTTGGTGAAAATGAACAGAACATTGAAGACAAATGGATTAAGATAAAGGACACACTATTGGGGGCAGCAAGTAGTAACGCAGGATTAAATACGAAATACAGAAAAACTTGGATAAGTGACGACTCCTGGAAATGTATTCAAGAAAGAAGAAAGATCAAACTAGCGATATTTAATACTAAGAATGCAGCAGATAAAATCAAAGCTGAAGAAGAATATAACCTAAAACACGAGGCAGTGAAAAAGAGCTGCTAGAAGAGACAAAAGAGCATATGTCAATCTGCTGGCTGAAGAAGGTGACAAGGCAGCTAAGACTGGAAATAGTAAATGCTATACAACACACTAAAACAACTAACTGGAACTTTTGTTTCAAAGAGTGGCCTACTCAAAAGTAAAGATGGTAAAGTTCTCACATCATATACCGAGCAGCAGGACAGATGACCAGAACATTTTTAAGTAATCATAAATAGACCTGACCCACCAGTACTACTTAAGTTTGACGATGAGACAAGAAATAAATACAATTACCAAAGAATTGTTAAATGCCACTGAGATCAAGGAGGCAATCCGTTCCTTGATAAACAATAAGGCAGCCGGTGATGACAACATTCCTGCAGAAATGATCAAAGCGGCTGATGATATAGCTATGAGCCAGGTTTAAAAACTATTTTATATAATATGGGAAGAAGAGACTGTCGTAGATCAATGGAAAAATTGAATAATAATTAAGATTCCCACAAAATGTGATCTCAAAGATTGCAACAACTGGAGAGGAATCACCATATTATCAGTAATTTCTCTCAGTTTATTTGATGAAGAATACCCACAAGATCTCTGCGTACAGAACCTAAAAAGAGAACTTGTTCAGCTTTCAGGAAAGGCAGAAATTCACTTGCAGTGGATTCCATCTCATTGTGACATTGCAGGCAATGAGAGTGCTGCTGTCTTGGCTAAGAAGGGCAGTGCGAAAGGGCAAAGCTACCAACCCTTGTCTTTTCAGAAGGTCAATACCCTCATACAGAGAAACTCTGTAGTAAACTGGAAGACAAACACTGGATATGATTATGGAAAGACTTCCTCAAAGATCTAAGCAGAACAGACCAGGTCATTATAGTTCGCTCACGTACCGGACACCGCAGATACAACACACATAGACTAGGAATAAGCCCTCTAGGAATAAACCCTCTCGGAACAGCTCTCTGCCAGTGTTAGCAGGTGAAACAGATACCGGAGCATGTCCTGCAAGACAGTCCTCTCCTGTGTGAGCTGAGAAGCAACATGTGGCTACAACAAGTTGACATAAAAACTAGGCTTTGGGGAAACCTGACAGACCTGATGCTGACTGCCCAATTTGTGGTCCAAAGTAGACTAAACGCATGACCAGAGATTGCTGAAGAGGAATAAAGTCTATTGGCGGCTAATGTTGGATGAGGACACTATAATTGACGTTTAATCCATCCAGCAATCTATAGTCATTTGTAGTTTTGCAAGAACCGGACAATTACTGATTCTTTAATTACTGATTCTTGTAGCAATCCTCTTCTTGGTCTGCCTCTGCGTCCTGTGACCCTGCCCTCCAGAATTGTTCTTTCCAGACCATCGTAACGCTTGATGTGACCAAAGTATGTAATTTTTCTGTATAGTATGTTGTTTATCAGCCAATTCTCTTTAACATTTAGTTCTTTCAGGACATCAGTGTTCTTTCTTTTTTCTCTCCATGGTATTCGTAGGATCTTTCTGTAGCATTTAGTTTCGAAGGACTGGATTTTCGTTCTTAATTTCTGTGTAATAGTCCATGATTCACACCCATAAGTAGCCACTGGCAAAATTCATGCTCTCAATATTTTTAATTTTAGTATGTTGCTGGTGCTTTGCCACATGTTCTTCATTGTGTTTAACTTCTTGAATGCTATTGCCAGTCTTCTTGAGATCTCTTTGAAGCAGTCACCGTTATTGTTAATTATTGAGCCCAGATATTCGTAGCTCTCTACACATTGGAGTTCTTCATTGTTTACTTGGATGTCAGGTGAGCCTTTTGCTTTGTCAGTTGACATGATTTTGTTTTTTGTGTATTCAAATATAGATGTTGGTCTTCACTATGTTTCTTTATCGTCATGATTAGGTTTTCCACACCTTCTTTGCTGGTTGATAATAATACTCTATCGTCTGTGTATCTAAGCTCTGGTATGCATTTTCCGCCTATAGTGAGAGGGTCGTAATTCACATAGTTGGCATCGTCTTTTACATTCCTCATGATGTTCTCCGCATATATGTTGAATAAGTATGGTGACAAGATACATGCATGTCGTACCCCCTTTTGAATCTCGAACCATTCAAAAGTGGGTACGACGAGGATGTATCTTGTCACCATACTTATTCCATTACTGACATTACCATACAATGTCAGTGTTGTTATGTGTCTGATTTTCATTAATTTTAGGTATCACTGTATAATGTCTTATTAATCCCAGAATCCAAGCTTTATATATCGAAGTTAAGTAGCGGAGGGTGCAATGCCACTTTAGACAGGATATCGAAGTTAAGCAGCGAAGGGTGCAATGCCAGTCTTCCTGGCAGTCTTCCACTTTAGACAGGATATTGAAGTTATGTAGCGAAGGGTGCAATGCCCAAGTCAGGGCAGTCTTCCACTTTAGACAGGATATTGAAGTTATGTAGCGAAGGGTGCAATGCCACAGTCAGATCAGTCTTCTACTCTAGGACGGAAAATTGAAATGTTTCTCTTACAGCATTGTCGACATGCATGAGCTTTGCTTGATTGATCATAGATCTATTATCATTGCACTTGAGTGAGTAACCATGTGTGATCAGATCTATTGCTTACACAAGAAAGTCTGAGCGGCAGTGCGCGAACTATTTAGCACAGGCGAGGGTCCATGATCTAGATTTTAATATAACAACAATTTATGTCGAAATTGTATTTAAATCTTGTAAATTAATGTTGCTATTTGTACGGCTTAGCTACCTACTCTTATCAAATATTAACTGATGAGTTTTCTGTTACTTGCTTTATTTGGTTTAAACTAGGTTCTACATTTTAACATCCGTCTCCGATATTTTGAGATTACGGATAGCTAGAAGAATATCCGAATAGCTCAACACAGAATGCGAACCTAGTATCTATGTAGCAAGATGCGAACACGTTACCTTCTCGCCACAAAGACCTCAAAGCTTGAGATAAAATAATTGATTATTTCCAAGTTGCTAAACATAA
This sequence comes from Arion vulgaris, assembly GCA_020796225.1. Lineage (NCBI taxonomy): Eukaryota > Metazoa > Mollusca > Gastropoda > Stylommatophora > Arionidae > Arion > Arion vulgaris. The sequence goes on from CM036772.1 coordinate 28,570,002, forward strand.
ATCTCCAATGAGGTTTAATCACAACGGAGGTCATTATTTTATAAATCAGACATATCTATATCCGAAGCACACAATAACTAATGTCCTTATAAGTATGGTTCCATGCCCGTACTTCTCATGTTATGCACGATATGTCTCTGCCAGTCTTTATCACTAAGGATTGGGATGTGAGACAATTTTGCTAAAAATGAAACAACTATACCTGCTTATAAGGTTTTAAAGATTATTCTCTGTACAAATGTGTCTTGTACCATCTCATTTTGCCATGTGAACATACGTGTGTTTTATCTAAACATGATTATACGTTTTGTCTACGGTCGCCCATGGGGTGCCAGGGTCCGCTGGGAAGCAAAGAATAGTATCACTGCAACCTACAAGGCATGTCGTAAGAGGCGACTTATGTAGGACCTAGGAAGCTACCTAGTAAATAAAAAGCATCGCAGACATCGGATGTGCTGGTCTACTCGTGGGCGCATAACTGGCACAACGTACAATCGCTCTTAGGCTCAGATCCAGCGCCGGATTAGCCTAGTAGCAGAAGTAGCAAATGCTACGGGCCCCGCGCTTCTAGGGGCCCTGCGCCTATATGACAGATGAAAATGGAAAAATAACCAGATGTTATATCAAAAACACGCAAGCTGTATGAATTTTTAGATGTTTGTGATGGTGCTGAATCCAACGAAATCGAAGCAGAAAATACAGAAGACATGTCCCACTGTGTAGTAGATGAAAGCAGTGCCTTAGAAGAATCATCATTACCAATACTACCATTAAGATCAGCAACTCTTCACGATTTAGCCACATTTTTCACAAGACAAACTGAAATCGAATGTACAGCAAGTCCTTCCAATTTAGCCATATCATCTTCAAGCCAAGAGAGGCAGAAAGCACAGCACATGCTTCTAATGTAGCAACATCATCTACAAGCCAAAAACACAAAGAAAGTAAAATGTACTCCAACGATATTGGTGAATGGCCAAACAACTTCAAACAATCCACGATTTTGTCGAAAGTCGTTTTTCACATACACACATACACCAACAAACAAAACTCACGTGAGAGATTGGTTGTGTTATACAGAAACTAAAGACAACTGTTCTGTTTTGTTTGCAAAGTTATTGATTTAGGCTGTACCATAGAGTGACTGGTGTATTTGGAATACTCCGGCAGTTAAAATCTATTACAGAGGAAGAGATCTTGAAAAGAACTCCAAATATTCTCAGCTCTTACCAAGAGGATTTGGAAGAAAGCCTAGGCGACTAACTTATGCAGTTCAGTGAACTTCTTAAAACTAATGTATATGGCCTTTGTCATCTTTACAGACGGTCAATTAGCAAGTGTTTTACTGTGACAGCTTCTGAGTTTTCGCTTTTCTCTCTTGCCGTTCAGCTCGTATATAAGTCTCTTCTCAAAAGACTCTGCGCCCTTTCGTAATTTGGCTTTCCACACAACTCTGTCATCAGCTAGTCTTTCCCATGTGCTGGGATCTATAGAAAAGTTTTTCATTGAGACTTTGCAGACATCTTTATATCTGAGCAGTGGTCTGCCCTGGTGCCTCTTCCTCCGAAAGTTCACAGAACAACATTTGTTTTGGTATGCGGCAAGTTTCCATTCTTCTCACATGTCCCAACCATCTTAGTCGTCTACTGCTGTAAAACTAATGTAGCTGCTGCTATTAGCAACGAAAGCATGAGGCTCTTGAACTGCAATTTAATAAACTTGTAAAGGAAAATTCATTAGAGTCGTGTTTCCCAAATGTAGAAATAGTCTTACGAATTTATTTGTCTTTAATGATTACTAACTGCAGCGGAGAACGTTCTTTTTCAACATTAAAGTATAAAAGTGAGTTAAAAACACGATGGGACAAGATCGTCTAAATAACCTCACCTTAATGAACATTGAATGTAATTTACTTAGAAAGATTGATTTGTCTAGTGATATCTCTAAATTTGCTCACATTAAATCGAGACAAGTTTGTTTGTAAAAGTTGTGTTTATTTTATTATCATACAAACCTAGGGCCCCGCGCTAAAATTTGCTACGGCCCCGCGCTACTAATCCGGCACTGCTCAGATCACGTACAAATCACGGGTGGTCGATATGAAGCGTTCGAAGAAGAAGCTCTTAGGCTCAGATCACATACAAATCACACGGAGTGGTCGATATGAAGCGTTCGAAGAAGAAGAATCGACGGTGATTAACTGGAAAACTGTGTCTATTTTGTTGTGTCTTGTGGTATATATTGTCAAATGTGGTGTTAGACCAATTTTTTTGTATGGACAAACGAAGTACAATGAATGATGTGTTCAACAATGCACCGGCATTCTTTTACTTGTCACTGCTACCCTGGTACCCAATTGATTCTGTGTCGACGCCAGAGTTGTTGTGTCACTGCTACCCTGGTACCCAATTGATTCTGTGTCGACGCCAGAGTTGTTGTGTCACTGCTACCCTGGTACCCAATTGATTCTGTGTCGACGCCAGAGTTGTTGTGTCACTGCTATCCTGGTACCCAATTGATTCTGTGTCGACGCGAGAGTTGTTGTGTCACTGCTACCCTGGTACCCAATTGATTCTGTGTCGACGCGAGAGTTGTTGCAATTGTAAACTACTATAACTTCCCATTTGGATTTTGGTATTGATGCCATCAGTGAGTCTTTGATAATTTCTTTCAGAGTATGCTCAACATATCTTCATCTTCTCTTTCTTATAACAGTTGTTACTTGCGGTTTACCAGACATTACTCTTATTTCATCACATCTCCTCAATTGGTCTCATGCTATGTTCATTATTTTTCTACGACATACATTTTGAAATGCATTCAACTTACTTTATATAACTTTTGTTACTTTCCAACTTTGGCTGGAAGATATAATGGTGGAGTTGAACAATGGAATTGTAAATTCGTAATCTCTTTTTAGAGCTATATAACTGGCAACAATGGCTTGCTGAAAATTGATGTGCCTGTTGTCGTTGTTGCTGGTTACTATATTGACGTCATAGAACTCCGGGCATGCCCATAAGAGCTCAGTCTTCCAGCAGATGTCGAAGGATAGGTCTAATAATATCGTTTCCGTGGCTCTCTGGTTAAACAAAATCATCATTATATCTCTCAGACATTCAGTACTACGTGTATAATGTATACTTCTAAACTATTTTGATTACATGACAGATTTAATATCAATTTTAGTGTATCCATTCAACACTTGATCTTCCAGAAATCAAAGTTACACATTCACCCTTTTCTTCAACTCCCAACGATCGGTGATGTTGGTGTAATCATGTTTGATCTATTGAGGGCGAACACTCGCATGTTGAGAAAGTGAACCCTTGTATATCATTTGACGTTAGAAGCTGACATGTTGCCATAACCTGTGCAACAATTCAACAAACTCTCTTTCTTCAGCATTAATAAGTAAGAACATGGATAATAAAATACAAGTGGTATGAAATGCAGTGGCGGCTAGTGGTCATTTTTCTTGGTGGGGCCAGACACAAATATTTTGGAAAAAATCATGGTGTTTTAGTATTTACTATTCCAGGAAGTTATTCCCCCTTTCGATTATGGTGAGGCCAGACCCCACTGGCCCTTAATGACGAGCCGCCCCTGATGACATGGTTGAATACTAAGATAACTACAAATGTACATTACCGAACATAGTCCGCGCGCTGTTTGGTTATTCTGGAAATGGAAAAGGTGTATAACTGTGGAAGAGAACTGTAGGGCTGCAATCTGTATACAAGGTTTCCCAACAGGAATATGATTGAAAAATTCACACATAAAATCAAGCATTCTCCCCCAGCCTATGTCATTGATGCTGTTTGAAGAATCGATAACTAAAACAAGCTTCACTGGATCACAACCAAAGCAAGATAATTCTGTTGATGCAAACAAGAATATATATGAAATGTTGAAATGTTATGAATACAAACAAAATAACACAACATTCAGTTAAGACATTTAGAGTCGAGACTAAACTTTCAATGCATAACAAAAAATGTATCTAGTTATCACTAATCAAGCATCGAAGCAGAAATAAATGGGTTTTTTTAGAAATAATAGTTATGCAACGATACAAAATTAACTCTTACCCTGGTACCCAATGAGAGAGCGGACAGGCTTGCATCAACAGCATCGATTGTTTGGGAGTTGAAGATGGATAAGAGGGATGTTCTTCGGTCTCTTCGAGACTCTCTGTTGGATGAGGACACTAAAATCGATGTTGAATCGATCAAGCGATTTAAGCAGTTTGGAGTTGCCCGTTGTTCAAGTCGAACTGGATGCCTGAGAGGCAGGTGAGATGTGTTTAATCAGCGAGCCACAGGAACATTCAGTATGCATACTCTTCGATATCTGTTGGGGAGACTGAGCACCTATGGGTCTGCCGGAGTGCAATGACGTCAGTTTAGTAACCAATAACCAATAACCAATAACAAAATAAACTTGTCCTCTGGTCCCACAAATCAGTCAACTAAACACAATAATTTATCATTTATAAAAATCTAAGCATGGAATGAAGCAAGTAGTAATGTGTTCATTTAATACTAATTATATAACGATAGAGAAAGTACTTTGAAATCACTAATCACACAATGTTGCATACAGTAATTTAGTAACAATAATATGACAATGATACATACAGTAATTTAGTAACACTAATATGACAATGATACATACAGTAATTTAGTAACACTAATATGACAATGTTGCATACAGTAATTTAGTAACAATAATATGACAATGATACATACAGTAATTTAGTAACACTAATATGACAATGATACATACAGTAATTTAGTAACACTAATATGACAATGATACATACAGTAATTTAGTAACACTAATATGACAATGTTGCATACAGTAATTTAGTAACACTAATATGGCAATGATACATACAGTAATTTAGTAACACTAATATGACAATGATACATGCAGTAATTTAGTAACACTAATATGACAATGATACATGCAGTAATTTAGTAACACTAATATGACAATGATACATACAGTAATTTAGTAACACTAATATGACAATGATACATACAGTAATTTAGTAACACTAATATGACAATGATACATACAGTAATTTAGTAACACTAATATGACAATGATACATACAGTAATTTAGTAACACTAATATGACAATGTAAGGAAACGAAGGTGGAAATATTTAGGTCATGTTCTTATAGCAGACGAAAGAGATTAAATCAACAAGTCTTTATCTGTTACCAGTTGGGAAAACGTGGAAGACCAAGACCACTCTTGAAGAACAATCCAACAAGAAAGTAAACTATTGGGATGTAAAACCATACAAGATCTCCAACTGCTAGCAAAGAACCGTATCACATGGAGATCTAAAACCTCTGCCTATGTGCCGCCTTTGGAACGAAAGGAACAAACTAACTAACTAAATATAACAATGATACATACAGTAATTTAGTAACACTAATATGACAATGATACATACAGTAATTTAGTAACACTAATATGACAATGATACATGCAGTAATTTAGTAACACTAATCATACAATGATACATACAGTAATTTAGTAACACTAATATGACAATGATACATACAGTAATTTAGTAACACTAATATGACAATGATACATGCAGTAATTTAGTAACACTAATATGACAATGATTCATACAGTAATTTAGTAACACTAATATGACAATGATACATGCAGTAATTTAGTAACACTAATATGACAATGATACATGCAGTAATTTAGTAAAACTAATATGACAATGATACATGCAGTAATTTAGTAACACTAATATGACAATGATACATACAGTAATTTATTAACACTAATATGACAATGATACATACAGTAATTTAGTAACACTAATATGACAATGATACAGACAGTAATTTAGTAACACTAATATGACAATGATACATACAGTAATTTAGTAACACTAATCATACAATGATACATACAGTAATTTAGTAACACTAATATGACAATGATACATACAGTAATTTAGTAACACTAAAATGACAATGATACATACAGTAATTTAGTAACACTAATATGACAATGATACATGCAGTAATTTAGTAACACTAATATGACAATGATACATACAGTAATTTAGTAACACTAATATGACAATGATACATGCAGTAATTTAGTAACACTAATCATACAATATACTGCGTACCGCAGAAGCTTGTTAACATCATAGCCTCTTCTATAAAGATTTCTCCTGCAACCTAAAGAATTCCAACAAAACATTCCCAGTAAAATCTGGTGTAAGACAGGGATGCGTAATGTCCTCTCTTTTGTTTAGTATTACAATTGACTGGGTGCTAAAATGCCATAAAACAACAAGCACCAAGAGGAATAAGATGGACCCTTTCGATATGCTTGAGGATCTGGACTTTGCAGATGATATAGCCCTGGTGTCACACAAATATGAACATATACAAGAGAAAATTACAATACTTCACAGCACGGCAAAGACAGTAGGCCTCAAAACAAACACAGGAAAACAAAAATTATGACAAACAGTGAAATCCAACAACCAGTAATGTTAGAAAATGAAACACTGGAAAGGGTTGAGCAGTTTAAATATCTTGGTAGCGTACTGACACTATATGGTGGCACAGAGGAAGATATAAAATCACGTCTAAGTAAGGCCAGAACCGCTTTTGCCAGAATGAAACCAGTATGGAAGTCCAAAATCTACAATAGGACCACAAAGCTTAAACTCTATAAAAGCATTGTTTTGCCAGTTTTGCTCTACGGACAGGAGTGTTGGAGGATGACCAAAGGAGATACTAGCAGGCTGTCAGTTTTCCACCACTCTTGTCTTCGCAGAATCTTGGGAATCTTTTGGCCTGTAAAAATATCAATAACCAACTACTCCAAGATACAAGACAAGAGGCAATGAATGACATACTCAAAAGAGAAGATGGAAATGGCTCGGACATGTTATGAGAATGAGACAAGAAATGCCTGCAAGGGTAGCCCTCACTTGGACACCAGAAGGAAAGAGAAAGAAAGGCAGACCACGGACAACATGGAGGCGCATGATGGAAGAGGAACTGGACACCCATCTCTGACGTGGGCTCTGCCTGAAGGTTGCACGGACAGGAGAGCATGGAAAGTCCTTTCTGAAGCCCCATGTGTCACTAGGCATGACAGGATTAAGTAAGTAAGTAAGTAATCATACAATGATACATACAGTAATTTAGTAACACTAATATGACAATGATACATACAGTAATTTAGTAACACTAATATGACAATGATACATACAGTAATTTAGTAACACTAATCATACAATTATACATGCAGTAATTTACTTTTAAGTAATAGTTCTTATTTATTTTATCTTTACATTGTTACTGGGTTGTTGACCAATGTCGTCGTTTTCGTTTTTGTGTCTTGAGCTGTTCTATTGACTTGGGGATAGATAGTTTTGCTTTTGACAGGATTTTGCTATGCCATCTAACCATCTTTTTCGTGGTCTTCCTCTCTTTTCTAATTTTCTGTTATAGAAGACTATGTTTACATTTGAGCTTGGTTGCATTCGGATTATGTGGACGAACCACTTCATTCTGTGTCTCGATGTAGTTCAAACAAGAATGTCTATAGAACTTTCTTACGCTGTTGTTTGTGAGTCTGTCTCTTTTGTGCTGTTGGTAACTTTTCGAAGACTTTGCTTTTACATGCAGTTAGTTTTGTGACTGCGTTTTTGTTCATTTTCATGTTTTGCTATGATAGCAGCATCAAGCTATAAAGTGCTGTTAACCATCTGTTGTTTAGCTATTAGCGATATGTTTGGGGGCCTTAACAATGGAGCTAACTGATAGGTTATAGCATTTGCTTTTTTTTAACTCTAGCCTCTATTTCTATCTAATATTCAAATATCGTGGAGGTTTTAAATCAGGTCTGCACACAAAGAAACCTTATCAAAAGAATAAGAATCCGACAATCAAGGTTCTTCGGGCATATAATACGAAGAGAAGGTTTAGAACATTTGGTGACTACAGGTAAAATTCAGGGAAAGAGTGATCGTGGAAGACAGAGGGAGAAGATGTTGGATGGCCTGACATCATGGTTCGACAAAATATCGACGTCAGAACTGATAACATGCACCAAGCAAAGAGAGTTGTGGAGAGACATGATCGCCTACGCCGGTAGGCATGGCACTTGATTGATTGATTCAAATATCTACTGTGAATACGTTTCCATGTATTTGAATTCTTGCATTTCATTTATTGTAGTGTCATTTGCATGCATATTTAGTAAGGGGGAAACTCGCCGGTGCTACAGAGTCTGTACGCTACCGTTGAGATTTTCCTGTGTAAGAAAGAGATCGGAGCACACATGGTTACTCACCGAAGTGCAAAAATGATGGTTCTGTCAGTCAGTCAGTTTGTAATGGTTTCTTCCTAATTGCATTACTTCGGTTTAGTGTTGTTAATTTTCAAGTCATGTTTTATACAATTGTGTTTCACGGTGTCGATATGTTGTTTTAGGCATTGTTAATTTGTGTGTATTAAACCTTGATTATCTGCGCAAGTAGATGAATTAATTGATGTACTACTAACAATGCAAATGTTGACAGAGAAAAGATTGAGAACTGTAGAATAGAACTGCAAGATTGCAGTCTGAACACATACATCTCCATCAGGTAGTAAATTCAATAACATGTTCACAGAACATTGATTGATTTATTGAGCATATTTATTGGTGTATTGTCACAAATATGTCCTAGTCCTATCGGAGACGGACGATAACAAATAAATTCAGTGTTCAAGTTAAGCACGTAATGGCTTGGCAGTTGAAAATCAGTACAATTATTCTGGAAAAAAACTATCCATTTAAAATTCATAAATAAATATATAAATAAAATTCCTGGTAAGTCTCCCTATGTCGTCCTCTCTTTCTTGAACCCTTTGCATTCCACTTGAATGCCTGCTTTGATATTCGTTGATCATTTCTTCTCAAGGTGTGTCGAGCATATTTCCATCTTCTCCTTCCAACAGTTGCCACCAGTGGTTGACCAGACATGTCTCTGATTTCATCACGTCTCCTGAATTCGTTCCATTTTATGTTCATTATTTTTCGCAATCTATATTCAAATGCATTCAACTTGCTTTCTATATCTTTTGTCATTTTCCAACTCTCGCGGGTATATGTTATAATTGATACAACATTTGAATTGAAAATAGTAAATTTAATAAATAGTAAGCGGATATATACAAATTGAAACAAGAACAATACCGTTTAAGAAAAATTACACACAGTGGTAGTTTCACATACATAAATTAATGACAACATTATGAACATATCGGAGAAATCACACACCTGAATATTTGATAAATAGTATGCGAATATGAACATGCACATTCAAAAACGGAAGAGAAGCGTTGCACAAAATAAAGCTACATACAAGGATGACTGACATCATTTAAATACTAGGTTAAATGTCATACGTCGAATACGAGAATGATTGGCATAAGTCAAACGACTTTAGTATTGCTTTGTCGTAAGAAATGTGTATGTGTTTAAGATAATTGATGTCGTTGACAATGTAATATTAATATACATATTCACACAACTGTGCTAGGAGGACTCAACGTGTTTATGTTTTCTTTACTTACCTCTAGAAGGAGCAGCGTCTGCAAGTATGAAGAATAAAATACACATTTATATTAAATATTTATTCACTAGAATAGATTACTATAAATATTAGATTAGTGTGATAAACATAGTTATGTCCCTTTAGTGTGGACAATGTATACATATACCGTGTTAATGTGGACGTTCTCATATATACAGATAACTTTAGTGTGGACAAGCTCGTATATGTACATATAACGTTAGTGTAGACAAGCTAGTATATACATTATACGGTTAGTGTGGACAATTTAGTACATACATATAACGATAGTGTGGACAATCTCGTATATACAGATAACTTTAGTGTGGACAATCTCGTATATACATATAACGTTAGTGTGGACAATCTCGTATATACATATAACGTTAGTGTGGACAATCTCGTATATACATATAACGTTAGTGTGGACAATCTCGTATATACATATAACGTTAGTGTGGACAATCTCGTATATACATATAACGTTAGTGTGGACAATCTCGTATATACATATAACGTTAGTGTGGACATTCTCTATACATATACGTTAGTGTGGACAAGCTAGTATATACATATAACGTTAGTGTGGACATTCTCGTATATACATATACGTTAGTGTGGACAACTCTGTATATACATATACGGTTAGTGTGGACATTCTCAGTATATCATATACGTTAGTGTGGACAAGCTAGTATATACATATACGTTAGTGTGGACATTCTAGTATATACATATAACGTTAGTGTGGACAATTTAGTATATACATATAACGTTAGTGTGGACAATTTAGTATATACATATAACGTTAGTGTGGACAATTTAGTATATACATATAACATTAGTGTGGACAATTTAGTATATACATATAACGTTAGTGTGGACAATTAGTATATACATATAACATTAGTGATGATACATATTAGTATGACAATATATATACATTTAGTGTGGACAATTTAGTATATACATATAACGTTAGTTGGACAATCTAATATGCCAGTAACTTTATATGGACATCTATATGCCATGTAACATTTAGTATGGACAATCTATATGCATGTAACTTTAGTATGGACAATCTATATGCCATGAACATTAGTATGGACAATCTATATCCATGTAACTTTAGTATGGACAATCTAATATGACATGTAACTTTATATGGACAATCTAATATGCACATAACTTTAGTATGGACAATCTAATATGCCATGTAACTTAGTATGGACAATCTATATGCCATATAACTTTAGTATGGACAATCTAATATGACATGTACTTTAGTATGGACAATCTAATATGCAGTAACTTTAGTATGACAATCTATATGCCATTAACTTAGTATGGACAGTCTTATATGCCATAACTTTAGTATGGACAGTCTATATGCCATTAACTTTAATATGGACAGTCTAATATGCCAGTAACTTTAGTATGGAAACAATTATATGCCAATTAACTTTAGTATGGACATCTATATGCCATGTAACTTTAGTATGGACATCATATGACAATACTTTAATATGGACAGTCTAAAACTGATAACTTTAGTACGAGGAAACAATTATTGCAATGTATAATCAGTTGGTCTTAACCACGAGAAGAGAACACTAGAGATATCTTTATACCACGAGAAGAGAACACTAGAGATATCTTTATACCACGAGAAGAGAACACTAGAGATATCTTTATACCACGAAGAGAGACACTAGAGATATCTTTATACCACGAGAAGAGAACACTAGAGATATCTTTATACACAGAAGAAGAGACACTAGAGACATCTTTATACCACGAGAAGAGAAGAAGACACTAGAGACATCTTTATACCACGAGAAGAAAACACTAGAGACATCTTTATACCACGAGAAGAGAAACACTAGAGACATCTTTATACCACGAAGAAGAAGAAACACTAGAGACATCTTTATACCACGAGAAGAGAAGAAGACACTAGAGCATCTTTATACCAGAAGAGAAGACACTAGAGACATCTTTATACCACGAGAAGAGAAGAGAACACTAGAGACATCTTTATACCACGAGAAGAGAACACTAGAGACATCTTTATACCACAGAGAAGAAGAGACACTAGAGACATCTTTATACCACGAGAAGAGAAGAGAACACTAGAGACATCTTTATACCACAGAAGAGAACACTAGAGACATCTTTATCCCGAGAGAACACTAGAGACATCTTTATACCACGAGAAGATAAGAAGACACTAGAGACATCTTTATACCACGAGAAGAGAACACTAGAGATATCTTTATACCACGAGAAGAGAAGAGGACACTAGAGACATCTTTATACCACGAGAAGAGGACACTAGAGCATCTTTATACCACGAGAAGAGAACACTAGAGACATCTTTATACCACGAGAAGAGAAGAAGACACTAGAGATATCTTTATACCACGAGAAGAGAAGAGAACACTAGAGACATCTTTATACCACGAGAAGAGAAGAGGACACTAGAGACATCTTTATACCACGAAAAGAGAACACTAGAGACATCTTTATACCACGAGAAGAAGACACTAGAGACATCTTTATACCACGAGAAGAGAAGAAGACACTAGAGACATCTTTATACCACGAGAAGAGAACACTAGAGACATCTTTATACCACGAGAAGAGAACACTAGAGACATCTTTATACCAGAGAAGAGAGAGAACACTAGAGACATCTTTATACCACGAGAAGAGAACACTAGAGACATCTTTATACCACGAGAAGAGAACACTGAGGATATCTTTATACGAAGAACACTGAGACATCTTTATACCACGAGAAGAAGAGACACTAGAGACATCTTTATACCAAAGAACACTGAGACATCTTATACAGAGAGAAGACACTAGAGACATCTTTATACCACGAGAAGAGAAGAAGACACTAGAGACATCTTTATACCACGAGAAGAGAAGAAGACACTAGAGACATCTTTATACCACGAGAAGAGAACACTAGAGACATCTTTATACCAAGAGAAGAGAAGAGAACACTAGAGACATCTTTATACCACGAGAAGAGAACACTAGAGACATCTTTATACCACGAGAAGAGAACACTAGAGACATCTTTATACCACGAGAAGAGAACACTAGAGATATCTTTATACCACGAGAAGAGAAGAGGACACATATATCTATCCCTAAAAACTCACCCTCATAAAAATACAAATGCGTGAAGCTACGTCTAAGAAAGGTAAGATTGAACTGATTTGGGCATACAAACAGAAATGAAAGGATGGAAAATCATCATCATCAGGTGCCGTTCCCACTGACTTAGGCGATCTCCACAAATCTCCGTTCCTGTAAATGCTATCATCTCAGATATTGACGCTTCATGCCTGATTCAGACTGTCAATATTTCCATTCCTGTCTTCTGTATTTCGTCTCATTCATTTACCGGTTCACATTGAGTTCTAAACCTCCTTCTGATGACATGTCGGAAAAGATGATCCTCTTTTATATTAACTAAGTTTAAGCTGCGTCTTGTTTCAATTAAGAACCTCATTCGTCATTTTGCAGAAATTGAATTCATCAATCTATTGATTTTTTCGGGATCCAGAGCTTGCTATAGCTCTTCTGATCAGTGCCATGGACATGTACTCCTTCGGTTCGGTGCCACGAACAACCGTAATCTGGGAATCTTGGCTTTCAGCCATCCGAAATTGAACCCGCACACAGAGGATAGTCACCGTAGTCAAGCTACGAACACGCTGGGCAGACGGGCCAATCTATTGATAAACCACATATATGTGGTCTCAGAGACTTTTCTATCTGATTGTTTACCGTCCTTGCCTGGCATTCGTGTGTTTTTTCTATACATTGAGAACAGGTCCGGTAATACTCCTCCTTGTGTTCCTCCATTTTTGATCGCCTGGAAACTTCCTATATGCTTGTCTATTCTAATAACTGCTGTTTGCTGCCAAGATATGTTCTTAATGACTCTTAAATCTTTGCTGTCGTTGTTTAAGCTTTAACATTATGAAGAGTTCCTAACTTTGTTGAACGCCTTGGTGTAGTCTATAAAGCACAAGTTTAGATATGTTTTTATTTCTAGTGCTCGTTCTATTATTGCTCTATATCACTGCAAATGTCCTTGCTTTCAACAAACCCACAGTCTTCTTCGCTTATTTATGGTCCTATTCTGCCTCTCACCCTTCTCAACGTTATTCTCGGTAGTATCTTTATCATATGTCTCATAAGACTGATAATACAATGATCTTCGTATTAGGATTGATCTTTTTCTTTGACAAGAAATAAATATGAACGTTAGTAGATCTTTTGTAATATAGCCACTGTCATATTTGTCATTTAATTGTTTTGTTGTCTTTTCGGTTTCTAGATTTCCAAGATGTTGAATGTCTTCTTCTGTTATGTTATCTGGGCCTAGAGACTTTCATAATGTGTTTGGTGCATCTTCCACCTCCATTGCAAGTTTTGGTGGCCTTTGCATTTTTTTGTATATTTAGCTCTGATATGTTATCATCGAAGAGTTCTCTAATATATTCCTTACATCTTCCTAGCAGTTTTTCTTCCCACAATAATATCGTTAATTCTTTTCATTTTATTCATCCTGTTTGTGTGTTTGCTTCTATCTGTGATTTCATTTATTAATCATTTGCAAAGATAGTGTGTATATTAGTATGATTTTTCTCAATGTTTCTGCATCTCAGATTTAGCCAGTTCTTTTTCTCTACCCTACATTTGTATCTTATTTCCTTATTTAGTCTGTTGTATTCGTGTTTCTTGCCTGCTATTCTTTTTGCATCCATTAACTCCTGGTGAACCAAACGGCACATTACGTGGTTTTGTGTGGATGCCTTTTTAACAGGATCCATACTAATGGTCGTGTTTTATTCTAAAACAAATGGCTTGTAAAAACATGGCTTTTGCCCTGGTCCACTAAGAGTTAATTGTTATATTTCTTCCGTCATCCATTTCTTTCTTACATTATGTTTTATGTGTGGATGATTTCAGATGATGTTAACATATTGACTCCATAGCATTTCAACTGTTCATGATGCTCGTATATTTGCTATTGCGTTGTATCTATTCTGCACTATCATGGTGTACCTCTCTCTCTAATATCTGTGTCTGTTCTAAGAAGAGCATAATACATGGAAAGTATCATTTTGTAATGAGGAATCACATAATAGAAGGAAGAAGAAAACCACACGAAAGATGGATTCATTGTTTGGCTGACAATTTAAACAAACATGATGCCTATGCCAGAAAGAAATTCTGAAGAACTGTTAGTGAGACAAAGTTCTGATCAGGACAATGTATTTAGTTCGACGTTAACAATGATAATTAAAGACGACCTCCTGAAAATAGACTGTACTCACCGGTTACGGTTGCACAAGCCAACAACACAGTCAAACTGAATATCGTAAGGAACTGCATGATGAATAGTTTCTGTAACAATACGACAAGACAAATACGTGTATTATTTTTAGTGATATCTTTATGATATTTATTTTTACTATATTCAAAATACTGAGATAAAAACTAGACAAGTAAATGTGGATGAAACACGAAGAAAGACATGATGAAGGTAAATGTGATGAGGTAAAGAAAGACATAAAGAAAGACATGAAGAAAGACATGAAGAAAGACATGATGAAGGTAAATGTGGATGAGGTACGAAGAAGAACATGAAGAAAGACATGAAGAAACACATGAAGAAAATGAAACACATGAAGAAACACATGAAGAAACACAGAAGAAAGACATGAAGAAACACATGAAGAAACACATGAAGAAACACATGAAGAAAGACATGAAGAAAGACATTAAGAAAGACATGAAGAAACACATGAAGAAACACATGAAGAAACACATGAAAAAGCACATGAAGAAACACATGAAGAAACACATGAAGAAACACATGAAGAAACACATGAAGAAACACATGAAGAAAGACATAAAAAACATGAAGAAAAGACATGAAGAAGACATGAAAACACATGAAAAGTGAAGAAAGACATGAAGAAAGACATGAAGAAAGACATGAAGAAAGACATGAAGAAAGAAATGAAGAAACACATGAAGAAACACATGAAGAAACACATGAAGAAAGACATGAAGAAACACATGAAGAAAGACATGAAGAAAGACATGAAGAAACACATGAAGAAAGACATGAAGAAAGACATGAAGAAACACATGAAGAAACACATGAAGAAACACATGAAGAAACACATGAAGAAACACATGAAGAAAGACATGAAGAAACACATGAAGAAAGACATAGAAAAGACATGAAGAAAGACATGAAGAAACACATGAAGAAAGACATGAAGAAACAGATGAAGAAACACATGAAGAAACACATGAAGAAACACATGAAGAAACACATGAAGAAACACATGAAGAAACACATGAAGAAAGACATGAAAAACACATGAAGAAACACATGAAGAAACACATGAAGAAACACATGAAGAAAGACATGAAGAAAGACATGAAGAAAGACATGAAGAAACACATGAAGAAACACATGAAGAAACACATGAAGAAACACATGAAGAAACACATGAAGAAACACATGAAGAAACACATGAAGAAAGACATGAAGAAAGACATGAAGAAAGACATGAAGAAACAGATGAAGAAAACATGAAAACACATGAAGAAACACATGAAGAAACACATGAAGAAACACATGAAGAAAGACATGAAGAAAGACATGAAGAAAGACATGAAGAAACACATGAAGAAACACATAAAGAAACACATGAAGAAACACATGAAGAAACACATGAAAAACACACATGAAGAAAGACATGAAGAAACACATGAAGAAACACATGAAGAAACACATGAAGAAACACATGAAAAACACATGAAGAAACACATGAAGAAACACATGAAAAACATGAAAAAAGACATGAAGAAACACATGAAGAAACACATGAAGAAACACATGAAGAAACACATGAAGAAACACATGAAGAAACACATGACGAAACACATGAAGAAACACATGAAAAAACACATGAAGAAACACATGAAGAAACACATGAAGAAAGACATGAATAAACACTGAAGAAACACTGAAGAAACACATGAAGAAACATGAAGAAACACATGAAGAAACACATGAAGAAACACATGAAGAAACACATGACGAAACACATGAAGAAACACATGAAGAAACACATGAAGAAACACATGAAGAAACACATGACGAAACACATGAAGAAACACATGAAGAAACACATGAAGAAACACATGAAGAAACACATGAAGAAAGACATGAAGAAACACATGAAGAAACAAATGAAGAAACACATGAAGAAACACATGAAGAAACACATGAAGAAACACATGAAGAAACACATGAAGAAACATGAAGAAACACATGAAAAAGCACATGAAGAAACACATGAAGAAACACATGAAGAAAGACATGAAGAAACACATGAAGAAACACATGAAGAAACACATGAAAAAGCACATGAAGAAACACATGAAGAAACACATGAAGAAACACATGAAGAAAGACATGAAAAACACATAAAGAAAGACACGAAGAAACACATGAAGAAACACATGAAGAACACATGAAAGAAAGACACGAAGAAACACATGAAGAAACACATGAAGAAACACATGAAGAAACACATGAAGAAACACATGAAGAAAGACATGAAGAAACACATGAAGAAACACATGAATAAAGACATGAAGAAACACATGAAGAAACACATGAAGAAAGACATGAAGAAACACATGAAGAAACACATGAAGAAAGACATGAAGAAACACATGAAGAAAGACACGAAGACAGACACGAAGAAAGACACGAAGAAACACATGAAGAAACACATGAAGAAACACATGAAGAAACACATGAAGAAAGACACGAAGAAACACATGAAGAAAGACACGAAGAAACACATGAAGAAACACATGAAGAAACACATGAAGAAACACATGAAGAAACACATGAAAAAACACATGAAGAAACACATGAAGAAACACATGTAGAAACACATGAAGAAAAACATGAAAGAAAGACATGAAGAAAGACATGGAGAAACACATGAAGAAACACATGAAGAAACACATGAAGAAACACATGAAGAAACACATGAAAAAACACATGAAGAAAGACATGAAGAAACACATGAAGAAACACATGTAAAACACATGAAGAAACACATGAAGAAACACATGAAGAAACACATGAAGAAACATGAAGAAACACATGAAGAAACACATGAAGAAACACATGAAGAAAGACATGAAGACAGACACGAAACAAAAAAACAGAACGATGAAAGACATGAAGAAAGACAAGAAGAAAGACATGAAGAAAGACATGAAGAAAGACACGAAGACAGACACGAAGAAAGACACGAAGAAAGACATGAAGAAAGACATGAAGAAAGACATGAAGAAAGACATGAAGAAAGACACGAAGACAGACACGAAGAAAGACATGAAGAAAGACATGAAGAAAGACATGAAGAGAGACATGAAGAAAGACATGAAGAAAGACATGAAGACAGACACGAAGAAAGACATGAAGAAAGACATGAAGAAAGACATGAAGAAAGACAAAAAGACAAAGAAACACATGAAGAAAAACATGAAGAAAGACATGAAGAAAGACATGAAGAAAGACATGAAGAGACAGAATAGAAGAAAGACATGAAGAAAGACATGAAGACAGACACAAAAGAAAGACATGAAGAAAGACATGAAGAAAGACATGAAGAAAGACATGAAAAAAAGACATGAAGAAAGACATGAAGACAGACACAAGAAAGACATGAAGAAAAACATGAAGAAAGACATGAAGAAAGACATGAAGAAAGACAGAAGAACACATGAAGAAAGACATGAAGAAAGACATGAAGAAAGACATGAAGAAAGACATGAAGAAAGACATGAAGAAAGACATGCAGAAAGACATGAAGAAAGACACGAAGAAAGACATGAAGAAAGACATGAAGAAAGACATTAAGAAAGACATGAAGACAGACACGAAGAAAGAAAAGAAGAAAGACATGAAGACAGACATGAAAAAGACATGAAGAAAGACATGAAAAAAGGGACATGAAGAAAGACATGAAGAAAGACATGAAGAAAGACACGAAGACAGACACGAAGAAAGACACGAAGACAGACACGAAGAAAGACACGAAGACAGACACGAAGAAGACCGAAGAAAGACATGAAGAAAGACATAGAAAGACATGAAGAAAGACATGAAGAAAGACATGAAGACAGACACGAAGAAAGACACGAAGACAGACACGAAGAAAGACACGAAGACAGACACGAAGAAAGACATGAAGACAGACACGAAGAAAGACACGAAGACAGACACGAAGAATGACATGAAGAAAGACACGAAGACAGACAAGAAAGACACGAAGACAGACACGAAGAAAGACATGAAGACAGACACGATGAAAGACATGAAGACAGACACGAAGAAAGACACGAACAGACACGAAGAAAGACTATGAAGACAGACACGAAGAAAGACACGAAGACAGACGAAGAATGACATGAAGAAAGACACGAGAGACAGACACGAAGAAGGGACACGAAGACAGACACGAAGAAAGACATGAAGAAAGACATGAAGAGAGACATGAAGAAAGACATGAAGAAAGACACGAAGAAAGACACGAAGACAGACACGAAGAAAGACACGAAGACAGACACGAAGAAAGACACGAAGACAGACACGAAGAAAGACACGAAGACAGACACGAAGAAAACATGAAGAAGACATGAAGAAAGACATGAAGAAAGACATGAAGAAAGACATGAAGACAGACACGAAGAAAGACACGAAGACAGACACAAAGAAAGACACGAAGACAGACACGAAGAAAGACATGAAGACAGACACGAAGAAAGACACGAAGACAGACACGAAGAATGACATGAAGAAAGACACGAAGACAGACACGAAAGAAGACACGAAGACAGACACGAAGAAAGACATGAAGACAGACACGAAGAAAGACATGAAGACAGACACGAAGAAAGACACGAAGACAGACACGAATGAGATGAAGAAAGACATGAAGAAAGACATGAAGAAAGACATGAAGAAAGACATGAAGACAGACACGAAGAAAGACACGAAGACAGACACGAAGAAAGACACGAAGACAGACACGAAGAAAGACATGAAGACAGACACGAAGAAAGACACGAAGACAGACACGAAGAATGACATGAAGAAAGACACGAAGACAGACACGAAGAAAGACACGAAGACAGACACGAAGAAAGACTTTGAAGACAGACACGAAGAAAGACATGAAGACAGACACGAAGAAAGACACGAAGACAGACACGAAGACAGACACGAAGAAAGACATGAAGACAGACACGAAGAAAGACATGAAGACAGACACGAAGAAAGACACGAAGACAGACACGAAGACAGACACGAAGACAGACACGAAGAAAGACATGAAGACAGACACGAAGAAAGACATGAAGACAGACACGAAGAAAGACACGAAGAAAGACATGAAGACAGACACGAAGAAAGACACGAAGACAGACACGAAGAAAGACATGAAGACAGACACGAAGAAAGACACGAAGACAGACACGAAGAATGACATGAAGAAAGACACGAAGACAGACACGAAGAAAGACACGAAGACAGACACGAAGAAAGACATGAAAAGACATGAAGAAGACATGAAGAAAGATATGAAAAAGACATGAAGACAGACACGAAGAAAGACACGAAGACAGACACGAAGAAAGACACGAAGACAGACACGAAGAAAGACATGAAGACAGACACGAAGAAAGACACGAAGACAGACACGAAGAATGACATGAAGAAAGACACGAAGACAGACACGAAGAAAGACACGAAGACAGACACGAAGAAGGCACGAAGACAGACACGAAGAAAGACATGAAGCAGACGAAGAAAGACACGAAGACAGACACGAAAAAAAAGACATGAAGACAGACACGAAGAAAGACACGAAGACAGACACGAAGAATGACATGAAGAAAGACACGAAGACAGACACGAAGAAAGACACGAAGACAGACACGAAGAAAGACATGAAGACAGACACGAATAAAGACACGAAGACAGACACGAAGAAAGACACGAAGACAGACACGAAGAAAGACACGAAAGACAGACGAAGAAAGACACGAAGACAGACACGAAGAAAGACACGAAGACAGACACGAAGAAAGACACGAAGAAAGACACGAAGACAGACACGAAGAAAGACACGAAGACAGACACGAAGAAAGACATGAAGACAGACACGAAGAAAGACACGAAGACAGACACGAAGAATGACCATGAAGAAAGACACAAGACAGACACGAAGAAAGACACGAAGACAGACACGAAGAAAGACACGAAGACAGACACAAAAGAAAGACATGAAGACAGACACGAAGAAAGACACGAAGACAGACACGAAGAAAGACATGAAGACAGACACGAAGAAAGACACGAAGACAGACACGAAGAATGACATAAAAGAAAGACACGAAAAAACAGAACGAAGAAAGACACGAAGACAGACACGAAGAAAGACATGAAGACAGACACGAAGAAAGACACGAAGACAGACACAAAGAAAGACACGAAGACATACACGAAGAAAGACACGAAGACAGACACGAAGAAAGACACGAAGACAGACACGAAGAAAGACACGAAGACAGACACGAAGAAAGACACGAAGAAAGACACGAAGACAGACATGAAGAAAGACATGAAGAAAGACACGAAGACAGACACGAAGAAAGACACGAAGACAGACACGAATAAAGACACGAAGACAGACACGAAGAAAGACATGAAGAAAGGCACGAAGACAGACACGAAGAAAGACATGATGAATGTAACTGTGGATGAAACACGAAGAAAAGTAAATGGGCTTTCATCTAAATCTTGGAAAAATTATTGAATATTTATTTAAGACGACATGTTCATTTAAACATAGGCCTACATGATTTGAATCTGATATATATACTAGTGTAGATTGATAAGACAATATCATTGTTTTTACTGAAAATGTTTGTTGTACATTAGTGTTGCTTAGATGAAGCTGTACCAGTTTCGGGAAAAGCTTGGAAATATTTGTTGTACATTAGTGTTGCTAGATGAAGCTGTACCAGTTTCAGGAAAGCTTGAAATATTGTTGTACATTAGTGTTGCTAGATGAAGCTTCCATTTTCAGGAAAGCTTGGAAATATCTGTTGTACATTAGTGTTGCTAGATGAAGCTGTACCAGTTTCAGGAAAGCTTGGAAATGTTTGTTGTATATTAGTGTTGCTAGATGAAGCTGTACCAGTTTCAGGAAAGCTTGGAAATGTTTGTTGTACATTAGTGTTGCTAGATGAAGCTGTACCAGTTTCAGGAAAACTTGGAAATATATCGGCTTGACAGCACACTATCAACAACTGCCTTTACTGAGAGAGGTTCTCTGTGGTTAAGTGGTTAAGCCCTTGCCTTGCGAGTCGAAGCTCGTAGGTTCGAATCTAGACTTTGCCGTTCTGTTCATGAGTGCATTTTTTCTAGACACCCCTTCTATTGTTACCTCGCCCGTGTAATGTCAGGCACGCAAAGGAAACAAATAATAGTACCACTGCGACCTAACGGCATGTCGAAAGAGACGCGGATGTAGAGGTTTAGAGAAGCTACCCTAGTAAATAAAAAGCATAGCATGAATCGGTTGGGCTGGCCTACTTGTAGGTGCATAACTGACACAATGTACAATCCCTCTTACTATCAGATCACATACAAATCACACAGAGTGGTTTAACAAGTGGTCGACATGGGGCGTTCGAAGAAGAAGAAATGTTGCCGGAGATTCGGAGTTCGTGCTTTGTGCAATACTCTCAGCAGGTGACGCACCACTTCTGTAGAGAGGCAGTAGGTGATACTCTCAGCAGGTGACGCACCACTTCTGTAGAGAGGCAGTGGGCCATACTCTCAGTAGGTGACGCACCACTTCTGTAGAGAGGCAGTGGGCCATACTCTCAGCAGGTGACGCACCACTTATGTAGAGAGGCAGTGGGCCATACTCTCAGCAGGTGACGCACCACTTATGTAGAGGGGCAGTGGCCATACTCTCAGTAGGTGACGCACCACTTCTGTAGAGAGGCAGTAGGTGATACTCTCAGCAGGTGACATACCACTTCTGTAGAGAGGCAGTAGGTGATACTCTCAGCAGGTGACGCACCACTTCTAAAAGGGCAGTGGGCCATACTCTAAGCAGGTGACGTACCACTTCTGTAGAGAGGCAGTGGGCCATACTCTCAGCAGGTGGCGTACCACTTCTGTAGAGAGGCAGTGGGCGATATTCTCAGCAGGTGGCGTACCACTTCTGTAGAGAGGCAGTAGGTGATACTCTCAGCAGGTGACGTACCACTTCTGTAAGAGGCGTAGGTGATACTCTCAGCAGGTGACGCACCACTTCTGTAGAGGCAGGGGCCATACCTTCAGTAGGTGACATACCACTTCTGTAGAGAGGCAGTAGGTGATACTCTCAGCAGGTGACGCACCACTTCTGTAGAGAGGCAGTGGGCCATACTCTCAGCAGGTGACGTACCACTTCTGTAGAGAGGCAGTGGGCCATACTCTCAGTAGGTGACATACCACTTCTGAGAGGGCAGTAGGTGATACTCTCAGCAGGTGCCCACCACTTCTGTAGAGGCAGTGGGCCATACTCTCAGTAGGTGACGAAACCACTTCTGTAGAGAGGCAGTGAGGTGATACTCTCAGCAGGGGACGACCACTTCTGTAGAGAGGCAGTAGGTGATACTCTCAGCAGGTGACATACCACTTCTGTAGAGAGGCAGTAGGTGATACTCTCAGCAGGTGACGCACCACTTCTGTAGAGAGGCAGTGGGCCATACTCTAAGCAGGTGACGTACCACTTCTGTAGAGAGGCAGTGGGCCATACTCTCAGCAGGTGACGTACCACTTCTGTAGAGAGGCAGTGGGACATACTCTCAGCAGGTGGCGTACCACTTCTGTAGAGAGGAAGTGGGCCATACTCTCAGCAGGTGGCGTACCACTTCTGTATAGAGGCAGTGGGCCATACTCTCAGCAGGTGACGTACCACTTCTGTAGAGGGCAGTGGGCCATACCCCAGCAGGTGACGTACCACTTCTAGAGAGGCAGTGGGCCATACCCCAGCAGGTGACGTACCACTTCTGTAGAGAGGCAGTGGGCCATACTCTCAGCAGGTGACGTACCACTTCTGTAGAGAGGCAGTAGGTGATACTCTCAGCAGGTGACATACCACTTCTGTAGAGAGGCAGTAGGTGATACTCCCCAGCAGGTGACGCACCACTTATGTAGAGAGGCAGTGGGCCATACTCTAAGCAGGTGACGCACCACTTCTGTAGAGAGGCAGTGGGCCATACTCTCAGCAGGTGGCGTACCACTTCTGTGAGAGGCAGTAGGCCATACTCTCAGCAGGTGACGTACCACTTCTGTAGAGAGGCAGTGGGCCATACTCTCAGCAGGTGGCGTACCACTTCTGTAGAGAGGCAGTGGGCCATACTCTCAGCAGGTGGCGTACCACTTCTGTAGAGAGGCAGTGGGCCATACTCTCAGCAGGTGACGCACCACTTCTGTAGAGAGGCAGTGGGCCATACTCTCAGCAGGTGACGTACCACTTCAGCAGAGGCAGTGGGCCATACTCTCAGCAGGTGACGTACCACTCTGTAGAGGGCAGTAGGTGATACTCCCAGCAGGTGACGTACCACTTCTGTAAAAGGCAGTAGGTGATACTCTCAGCAGGTGACATACCACTTCTGTAGAGAGGCAGTGGGCCATACTCTCAGCAGGTGACATACCACTTCTGTAGAGAGGCAGTAGGTGATACTCTCAGCAGGGGACGAAACCACTTCTGTAGAGAGGCAGTGGGCCATACTCTAAAGCAGGTGACATACCACTTCTGTAGAGAGGCAGTAGGTGATACTCTCAGCAGGTGACGCACCACTTCTGTAGAGAGGCAGTGGGCCATACTCTAAGCAGGTGACGTACCACTTCTGTAGAGAGGCAGTGGGCCATACTCTCAGCAGGTGACGCACCACTTCTGTAGAAGGCAGTGGACCATACTCTCAGCAGGTGACGTACCACTTAGTAGAGAGGAGTAGGCGATATGGGGCAAATCCCAGAGCAATGAAGTCAATCAATCGGTTTAAAACCCCATTTCAAACTGAGAGGAAAAAAAAAGCATACGCGTGTTCAAAACTATCGACAGTTTTATCATTAGTTATCGATAATGAGTACTCCCAATCTTTTTGTGCACCATTGGTAATTATTAAATGGGGACTTTACAGTATCGTCTACTGCATCATTTCTGTTTCTGTTATATTTATTATTCAACGTTTTGCTCTTATTTATCATTGTTGTTGTATGACATGTCCCAGGTGTGAAGGGAAGTACACAAATCATCAGCATAGTTTTGTTTGACAAACAGTTGAATCTACTGATGTACGGACTAAGTCTGGTTACGGTTGTTGAAAGTTCTGATTAGGGAGCATATTTTCTAACAGCTTAGTCGACTGATGTCTAATTGTTCAAACCGATAAATTAAGTGTCATTCATACAGATAAATTAAGTGTCATTCATACGCTGGTGACATTTCCAGAACAATGATAAGTGTTTTCAGTGCAGAGTCTACAATAGACACTGTTCAGCTGGTATGTGGACTCACGAATATTGACCCTGGGAAGAATGGGTGCCGATGCCCTCAATATTCGGGAACACCTTTTCGATTGACCATCATCTTATCTTATCTTAACCACATTTGCGTGAAGCGTCGTGGGAAGTTACTTTCCTATCTTGTGCCAGATGTGTTGCGCTTGACGTTGTTAGTCCATGCTTTCGAAGGGACTCTGAGATGTTATCTATCCATCATTGACCATCATCAAATAGGATAAATGGTGCACATAAAGGTAAATCCCGTGACGGTGGATGCAGACGTCAAGGCCATCATTAAAGAAAACTGTAGTGAGGGTGACGTAATCTACACAGATGGAACGGAAATTTGTTACCAAAAGTCAGCTTCGATCTTCTCTGCAAGCTCATCAGTAGAAGGTCAGGGATGCCAGTGGTGCATTAAGAATGGCAACAACAGGAAGCATAACAATGGAGGTACATGCGGTGACTAAATCACTACTCTGGCACAAAACTACACTCGTAGCTTGAATTATGAGTGATTCAATGAGTATGATCCGGAAGGTGTAGGCTGTATCGTCGGTACGTAGACAATGTACTGACTCTCTACAAGGGTCAATAATTACAGTACTACACAGCCACTATATCGGGTGGGGAGAGGGGAGTGAGCCAATGGATATAGCTTACACTCTGGGCGCTCTCATAGAGTGTGTAGCAAATATGGCTTTGAGCTAAACCAATCCGAGTCAACAGTTAGACTACAAGAAATTGGATTGAAGATTGGAATGGGTAGAAATGAGCAGAACAATATGTATATGAGTAGACCCATCAAACCGCCGTTCAGAAAGCAATGGCAAGCTATTGAACATATAAGTGGTGCCTAGACAAAATCAGCGACTCATTTACTGTTGTTGATGGCGACATCCTGAAAAAAATGTGCTACAATTGTCATTTTATCAATCAATATCGAACTGCTACACTTGTCATTTTATCAATCAATATCGAACTGGTACAATTGTCATTTTATCAATCAATATCGAACTGCTACAATTGTCATTTTATCAATCAATATCGAACTGGTACAATTGTCATTTTATCAATCAATATCGAACTGCTACAATTGTCATTTCATCAATCAATATCGAACTGGTACAATTTTCATTTTATCAATCAATATCGAACTGGTACAATTGTCATTTTATCAATCAATATCGAACTGCTACAATTGTCATTTTATCAATCAATATCGAACTGCTACAATTGTCATTTTATCAATCAATATCGAACTGCTACAAATTTTCATTTTATCAATCAATATCGAACTGCTACAATTGTCATTTTATCAATCAATATCGAACTGGTACAATTGTCATTTTATCAATCAATATCGAACTGGTACGATTGTCATTTTATCAATCAATATCGAACTGCTACAATTGTCATTTTATCAATCAATATCGAACTGGTACAATTGTCATTTTATCAATCAATATCGAACTGGTACGATTGTCATTTTATCAATCAATATCGAACTGCTACAATTGTCATTTTATCAATCAATATCGAACTGGTACAATTGTCATTTTATCAAAACAATATCGAACTGGTACAATTGTCATTTTATCAATCAATATCGAACTGTTACAATTGTCATTTTTTCAATCATATTGAACTGGTACATTGTCATTTATCAATCAATATCGAACTGCTACAATTGTCATTGTATCAATCAATATCGAACTGGTACAATTGTCATTTTATCAATCAATATCGAACTGGTACGATTGTCATTTTATCAATCAATATCGAACTGGTACAATTGTCATTTTATCAATCAATATCGAACTGGTACGGTTTACCGCTGGATGCTGTTGGAGATATTGCGATGGAGATCGGAGTGCAGTGATGATATTTGATACTGAAACTAAACTGAAACCGAGAAATACAATAAAGATTATACAATCTAGCAAAGATTGCAATACTCACAACAAAGTCTTGTATGCAAAGATATGAGACGACAAATATGAAATACTCAACAACAAAGTCTTGTATGCAAAAATATGAGACGACAAATATGAAATAATGTGCAGTATTTATACTGAGACAAGCAACAGAGAAACTAAGAGACAAACGTCATGTAATGACGTTTCTAGTAAACAATGACTGAACAAAGGCAAGCAAATGATAAGCAACATATTTTCACATTGAAGAAATTCATGAACAAAACAAGAACAATTAATTATGTCAATATAAAATGATGTGATGTAGACGATCCATTGTATTTAGTTTCTTTGAATGTTTTATTGAATATAACAGCTGCTGTATCATGCAGAAATATCATTTCTGACTTGACCATATCGAATCTTGCGTGTAGAGCAGTCTCTTTATCTATGTATAAATAAAGTCAATGTTTTCAGTCATTGTTCAAGGAAAATGTGTCAAAAGTTTATATTGTTATGTAAAACTGATTCTGTTATATAGAAGCTAATGGTGGACAATACTTTGACTATTAGTTTTAATTAGATTATGACAATGTAGTCAAGCAAACTCAACTATACCTTGGATACTGATAAAGAATTGATTACATGAGATGAAATTGAAATTTGAAATCAAGTCTAACACGAGAATATACTATTGTCACTATTATTTTGTCGTTTATCGATAACTGTGATGACGATACAGCTGTACATTCAATAGATAAGAAAGACGATGGGACTGGAGTCTTGTGATGATAACGTAGATGATTGATGAACCAGATGGCGGCATGAAGATTCTTCTTGGTGAACAATAAATATTTGAAATTATAAAATGTTGTATTACTTGTCTTCTGTGTTTTATTTGTTCTATTTCTATAGTTATTGTATATTACATCAGGAGGTGTTGTGCCACTTTTTATCAATTTGAATATGTCAAATAAAAACTGCTTGAAGTAGAAAATCGCTAAACAAAATGATAAAAAAATTGCTGCTCTTGTAAAAAAAAAAAAGAATTTATATAAATGTGAAAGATGTAGTAACAATAATGTCTATTATGTTTTATCTTCCTACACATTTTTAGCATTATCACTTTTACGTTGCTTATCATCGCCGTATGAAATTTAATTAATAGAAAAACTCAGATAAGAATACAAAGATCTTGCGTATTCAAATTGACAACAAATGGATGGAAAATATGAACACTAAACCAGACAGTGGACAGGCATAGATGTGTTTCTGAATATAATTGTACATAAGTGTCTACCGTATATAATGGACAGAGAGAGAACAAAAATATATAAATGTCCACCGTATATCATGGACAGAGAAGAGAATAAATATATCTATCTAGCAGGAACTCCAAATCAAAGAAAATTGCCTGATGTTACAAATAAAAATTAGAAAACTGAAGTATTTTAGACATATAAGAAGACATCAAACGTTTAATATGGCCATCATGGAAGGAGACATCCCGACCAACAGCACAAGACCACGTGAAGACGAATTCAGGATGTGACATGATTTGGCATGACGGCAGTTGAGACATATGGGAAAAGAAATCCCAAAAAATATTACCGTGGCAAAATTGTGCTCAGGACAATTAAGCTGATACCCTCGCCGGTGCTACGAGTCCATTCACTGCTATTGAGATCATTATTTTAAGAACGGATGTTAGCACACACAATTATTAACCAAACAATAATGACGCCAGTAATGTCAAACAATAAATCGGTTGAAACTGCAAGAATTTGAAATCCCGTCGATATGAACATAGAAACCATACAGGAAGACGGAATGATAAACAAAAACAAACTTAGATTTGTCATTTTTCTAAAAGAAACTCAGTATTTATAATTCTTCTTTAGTTTTTCCTAGAAACTCGTGAAGGAATAATGTTGTTCAAATTTCCTATTATCGTGTCACTGTCGGCAGGGGTTTTATCTCTTTCTCTCTCTCTCTCTCTCTTCTCTCTCTCCGATCGTTCTTATCCGCTTTTATCATTCGATTCTGATATATGAACACCAAACATCAAGAACGGATGTATGTGCACAGCCTTCAGTACCTATTGAAGTTCAGGTGCTTATTCTTCGGTTGTGTGTTCGATTTCAAACAGCGTTTAATGGTTCTCTCTCCGTTAGCCTTTTGCTGTCCCCAGCCAAAACTCACAAACCAGGTTGCTATTTTCTTTCAGGGCAGCGACCGTAGACGACATGCCCTCCCCCGATGATGAGTGTCATCTGCCCAGCTATACCCGTCTTGTTAATAGACCTGCTTGGTTTGCCTACCTTCCAGTTTTGTACGGTTTTCTCCCTTAGCCTTTGATTGTCCCCAATCAAACTACAAGGTCCAAGTAGTTCCTGCGAGCGGAAACGAGCACTGGCTTTACCTCTGCTGGGCTTTCCAGTTGTTCTGCACACTCGGGTGGACCGTACACCCTCTTGTCTACCGCGTCTGCCATGCTTGCCGCTACCGTGCCTGCCGTGCCTGGCTTTTTTTGGTCGCTGTGGGCCCACCAATGCATCGCTCGCATGCGTGCACGCTCTGCCCTGATGCCTTCCTCACCATTTCCGTCAATTCCCACCGTGCTCACATTTTCCTGGGCTGTCCTGCCTGGACTCAACCCAGTCCCCACCTCTGTGATGGTCACGGGTTTCGCCCCGAGGCCCACCGTGCATCGTCGGCATGCGTACCCGCTCTGCCCCGGTGCCTGCCTTATCGTCACCGTCAGTTTTCACCGTGCTCACATTTGCCTATGTTGTCTGTGAACCCACGATGCAGCTCAACTCGACTCCCAGCATTCTCATCGGCTCAAGAAGAGGGTTCAAAAGAGAGCATGCGCGGGTTCCGAGTTTCGCCCCGTGCGAGTCGACGTCTCTTCCATTGAACTATGTTTGGGGCCCGTGCAGTTCAACCCGACTTCCATCATACTCATCGGCTCGCACGAGTAGTTACCGGGGGCCAAATTTAGGGTGTAAAGAATAGAACCGCTGTTACCTGCCACGCATGTCGTAAGAGGGGATTAAGGAGGTTTAGCTGAAATCGGATGCATGTGTCCTAAACGTGAGAAGTATATGCGTTTAGGGCCTACAAACCAATGTGCAAACGTATACACGTTCTTGACAAAGATCAAACATATCACAAAGAAGTGATTAAAATTTGTCGTAAGAACGAACGCAATGAAAAAAGGAGAAGACTCATCGGCTCAAGAAAGGGCTCAAGAGGAGCATGCTCGGAGTCGAATTTGACTGGCGTGGTCAACATACCTTCGATGGCTTTAAATCGTGCCCCATCCCTGGGGATAGGGCTCGAGTTTCGCCCTTTGTGAGCCCTCGTGCAGCTCAACTCGACTCCCAGCATGCTCATCGGCTTAAGAGAGAGGGCATGTGCTGGCTCCGAGTTTCGCCCCGCTAGATTCCACGTTTATCGTTCCAGCTTTTCCATCGGCCGGAGAGACAAGCATTAACAATCACTCGGGAGTTCGCTCGTCTGTATTGCGAGGGGATCCCATCTAGCGTGACTACCTTTGCATCTCTACTTGCCCCATAGTAGCTCTCCCACGGCACCTGCCCTCTTAGGGAGACCGGAACTACCGTCTGTTACCAGGGTCACCACGTTGAGGGGGAGGGCAGGGGATTAGTGCCAGCTCACTAATCTGGCGCGCCGTTGTTGCCATGCGTCGTTGATTCCTTATCTCTTTCAATATCAATCATGCTTTGTCACTATACTTTATCACAAAAAACTTTGTGTTGGCATTGCTTGCAATAGGTCATCATCAAATATTTTGTTCTGATATGAACTGTGCCACCCTAACAGTCCTTTAAATTTTGCTTTCTTTAATATGCCAGATGTTCCTCCTCTGCTGCCGTCATTTTCAAATCATCAGTTACATCGTGAATTCATCTTCTCCGTGGTCTTCTCTTTCCTAATTACCGGTTTCGTTCCTTCCATAATTATATCCTAAAACCCTCCATGTCTTTTTATGTTCAACATACTTCAAGTGTACCATTCCTATTTGTAGCATCAGCCATTTAGCTTTGATTGTTAACTCTTTCTCGAAAGATCTATTTGTTATCTTATCTGCCCATGATATATGGAAGACTCTTCTGTAACACTTATATTTAAAAAAATATATAAATGTGTGTTTTTTCACTGCCTTGTTAAACGTCCTGCTTACACCCATACATTACCATTGTTACACAGAAGAACAGTAAGCCTAACAAAGAACCGGTGTCGTTAGTCGCCACACCTGAGGAAATACTGAGGGGGGGGATCGGAGCACTTATGGATTACTTGGTTCGCCGTTCTTTCCAAGCCATCGTGACGCTAGGTAAAACATACGATTATCATATCAGACTCGATGAATATGCTTCAACGGATTGAATCTGGAAGTTTGTGCGTCTAATTGGTGCACAGCATTCGGAGATCACATCTCAAGAAAATGACTTGGATGTAACACCTGGACATGTTGCTGCAGGATAATGAACGTGCTGACTTTCTTGAAACAATACCGCAACTCAAGCGGGCAGAAGCATGGACA
Organism: Arion vulgaris; assembly: GCA_020796225.1. Taxonomy (NCBI): domain Eukaryota; kingdom Metazoa; phylum Mollusca; class Gastropoda; order Stylommatophora; family Arionidae; genus Arion; species Arion vulgaris. The sequence continues at coordinate 28,601,828 of CM036772.1, forward strand.
GAGCCGATTTCATCAATGCGTTACGCTCTCATTTATGTGGCATGGACAAGTCTCAGACACTTGAACGAATTCGAGAATTAGGCGTTAAGTTTAGATATGCCAGACAGTGTTGTCTTCGTGGTAGAGAGAAGATATACTAATCAACTTCTCATGGGTACGGTGAGCAAATGAACTTTAAGATGGCTGCTACAGCGGAGGACAGATCACGAATGGGAATGCCCAATGTGCCATGACGTCGATAGCATATCATTTATATATCAATGTTTATAGCGAAAGTTTCTAGAATGAGATTTTGAGCGTATCTTATTTTTTTAAAACAATTGACGCATTAACATTTCTGCAATTCACCATAAGTACGTTTCTGTGGGGCTGGGGGTCGATAATCTGGCATATGAATTAAAGGCCTGCCCAAAGTGTCTGTTGGTGCATCAAATTCGTGCTGATACTATGTATACTCTCTCTTTCTATAACTCTTTCTCTCTCTCTCTCTTTCTTGTATCCTCTGTCTCGTCTTCCACTGATTTTACCGATTATAATAATATGTTATAAAGTTTCATTTCTCGTGCATGTCTGGAAAAAATGATGACTGCTTCCTTCTTATACTGGTACTACGTTTATTCCAGATTTTCCTTAGATACGTTTGTATTTGGTCGTCCATTTGTGTTTCATTTTAATTTTCACTCCTGTTTGTTCGTTTGCTTGATAAAGGCCTTGTTGGTCGAAACGTTGCTGTATTTTGTCATTGTTTTGTAATTTGTAAAACTACAGTACTTTGTGATTACGTGTTTTGTACTACGTTTATCTATGTCTCGATCTTTGTCATCACATCAACATTAGTTATTATAGCAGTACATGGGTTCTTAAATTTTTTCAAACCCCATATCTTTGTCATCACATCAACATTAGTTATTATAGCAGTACATGGTTCTTATATTTAAAACCCGCATATCTTGTCATCCGAGATTGATTTATTATACATGATTCGCATTCATTTGTCAGTACTAGCTCTATGTGGCATTGGAAAAATTTTCTTTCTGACTTCAATAGACAACGACATGTTGCATATGATATCTTAATTTTCTGGAATTGTTGTTAAACTGTCTATTTTACTCTGTATTTTGTATTTGTTTCTACCTTATGATGTTATCAGGGTTCCGAACTATTTCAATTGGTAAACTTGTCTTAGATTCATCTAATGTACACTGATGATACATTTTGATGGAATATGCCTTTATTAGATGATTATACTTGATGTCTTCTTGATGTTCAGACTAGACCTGTTTAGGGTTTCTTTCTGTCACGACCATATTAAGTTCCTGTACCTATATTTCATGTTTCGCTATCGAGATAGTGTCACTAGCATATCTCAAGATAAATATATTATGTCCATCTAATTATATTCCAGTCTTCTTATTTAATATTCTTTAATGCTTTCTCATACAGAGGAAAAGATCAGACGACAATCACATATTTGTCCAAATCCCTTATGATCCGCTGAAAGTTCCCATCTTTGTTTTCTCATTGTGCTATTTGTTGCCATTACACATTCTGAATGACTCGTGTATCTTTGCTTTCGACCTCTAAGTTGTCTAACATTTTGGACAGTATGCCCTATATGTTATTTGCTTTGTCGAACACCTTGGTGTAATCTACTGTATAAAGCACAAATATAAATATGCTTTTCTTCTATTGCTCTTTGAATGCAGCCATTGGGCAAAACAGGATTGGAGAAAAGAAAGCTCTTAGAATGTATCTAGCATTGATAGTGCGTTTGCCTATAAGAAGTAAGGGTGGAGGCTGCAGTAAACTTTGAAAAATAGCTAAACACGTAAACACAAAGTACTACAGTTTACAAAATACATAAACAGTGACGATAAACAGCAACGTTTCGACCAAAAGGCCTTTATCAACAAACATTACAACAAGAATGCGAATTTCGAGGGAAAACTACAAATGGACGATTACATGTGGAACATAAACTATCTAATGAAAATATGGGGAAAAAAAACGAACAACGAAATGAGTGCAACACAAAAACCGAAAGTGGAAAAGAAGAGAAACAATAAACAATATAGTGGATAAATGCATATATAGGAGCAAACACACATATAGATAACAAGGCACGAGATAAGACAGTACTTAGAAGCATAGGAATGTAATGCGTTGAGTCCAAGAGGTCGTAAAGTGCCATAGAATGAAATAAAACGGTTCTCCAGGGCGAATCGACTGCGATCATCGGGGAACATGATCGGATGGCTGTGACCTGGACATCGTCAACTCCTGAATGACCAGTATCATTGAAATGAGTGGCCACAGGAGTCACAGAGCGTTGGCGAATATCGCGTAAGTGTTGGGCGAATCGGTCACTGAGTCTCCTACCGGTTTCGCCAATATAGGACTTTTTGCATCGTTTGCAGGTGATGGCATAGATGATATTGCGGGACACACGTGAAACTGTCTTGAATGGCATACGTAGCTTTTGGAAAAGAGACAGTGGAGAAGTCATCGCTGTTATTCACCAATTTCCGGTCATATTCTGCTCTTCATCTTCTATCCGTGTCCTGGAGTGCCTTTGTCACATGGCTCAAAAGTAAAATAGTGCGTTGATCTTCACACGCAAGTCATGACTAGTTGGGGTATTTGGACCATCCAGAAATTTAAAGTGTTACTTTCTTGTCAAGAGAGTGAATACAAGTGCAGTACGTGTTATTGATAATTCTAAACTTTGATGACAAACCATAATTCAAGCGTCAAAGAAAACTAAAATTATTCAAACATTTACTGCTTAAAGTGTTACGTGTAGCTACTCAACCACAATTCAGACTGACTCACCTAGCGGCATTTATTTAATTGTGGTGTGATTTTAGTTAGTTCCTACTAGATTAAAATAGTTTGTTCCTTTCGTGCCAAAGGCGGCACATAGATCATAGCACATAGGTGGTAAGGGCCTGATAGGGGGAAAGGTGTTAGATCTCCATCATCACCATGTGGTTCGTTGCTAGCAGTTGGAGATCTTGTATGGTTTTACATCCCAATAGTTTACTTTCTTGTTGGATTGTTCTTCGAAGAGTGGTCTTAGGTCTTCCCCGTTTTCTTTTCCCTACTGGTGACCACATAAGGACTTGTCGATTTAGTCTCTTTCGTCTGCTCTAAGAACATGACCTAAACCTAAATATTTCCACCTTCGTTTTCTTATAATATTTGATATGGGTTGTTGGTGTGTTCTATCTCTCACTGTGTACTGTTGTTAGAAATGAAATCACGCACTCCATTTTACTTTTAATAATTTTCGTAGACATTTATTCTCAAAGCTTTCCAATTTCTTATCAATTTTCTTTGTTGATTTCCAACTTTCCAACCGTAGGGCAGTACAGAATCACACATGACCTAAACAATTTAACTTTTGTGCATGATATACTAAGGTCTTGAGATTGCCAGATATCTATTTTACACTCAGATTTTCTAGTGTCTAGTAAACACAATTTTGCTGTTTCACCGTGCCATTAACTCCTAGTGGACCAGGGCAAATTTGTTTTAGGAAAAAACGCCCTTAGTGTGGTGTTTGGTCTACAAGGAGGTTAAGTTGCAATTGTGCTTCATCAGACCAAACAATCAGATCTTCTCCAAACTCCTGCCTACATGTGTTGAAACAACTCACAATATTGAGTACCCTTTAATCAAGATCGTCTTATCACTCATTGCGTGTAATAATCTTGGAATGTAAACTTATATATGGTGGACAAGTCACAATGTATGGTGTGGATTGTTGTCAAAGAGGTTTAATAGATTCAATCTTCTTTGAAGGTACTGTTACTCCTCAAGTGTCCCTAGACATGCATATCATCCATTTTGTATCTGCCATTCATGCACTTTATGGGAATTGTGAATTTTCTTAAAACTCGCACCCCACATTACCACTGAGGCCGCAAGCCTACCTAGATAGTATTTGCCAGGACACTGGGTAGGATGAAGTGCATTTCACACATTCTACTGATTCAACACCTCTTTGATGTAATACGTCAGGGGTTTCAATATTTATATGATGTACATTCAATTATCATTTCAAATAAAAACATTTACTCTGAATTCTTGATTTTCATCAATGTGGGGAATAGTACTAACAAATCTGATTACGGCCAAAAGCCTGACTGTGTTCTCAAGGAAAGTCCCCACGTTGGACTTAACGGACTTAGAAAAAAAGTATTTTGGACATAAAGAGACACGAAGGGTTGAGAAAACCATGATGGAAAGAGGCATCCGTTAAAGAAGAGGAAGATCATGGATAAGATGTAATCAGGATGAACAGATGATTTGAAAATGCGGCTGAGACGGGACATCTGCTCTAAGAGAGAGGGAAATTCCAAAGGACTGTTAGGGTAGCAACGTTCTGCCCAGGACAAGATATTTGGTGATGGTGATGACCTCGCTAGTTCTGGCAGTTATTTTGTCAAAATGTTAATTTAGTTTGGTTTCAGTTTGGAATATCTTTATTGCACTTGGACATCCCGTAGGTGCTGCGATCTACTTCTAAAAATCTCCCAAAAGCAACTAACCGTACCAGTTTGATGTTGACTGATGCACTTTTGTGTGAACTAGAAGAGTTTGAAATATACTTTTGATATTGATTTTTTCAGTGACAAGTTATACTGACAGCATTTACATGCAAATTTCTTGCAGCATCTCATCTGTCTCAGGTGGGAAAAGTTCACAGGTAAGCAGGTGTTTATGGTGGGAAAGTTTGTTTAGTAGTTTTCACAAAGTGTTGCCTTTTAAGAGTGTTGAATGTATTAACTATAACGCAGAAATCAAAACAATCAAGATGGCAAATGAGAAACTGATAAACACCAAGATTGATCCATTACATGTTGTATTTTTGACAGATGCAAAACCAGCACTCCAAACACTTCAGGACAGAAAATTGATAGGTCTACAGGCATTACTATCTGAACAGTCTTCTTCTTCTCTTCCACCATTTACTTCTTTATAGAAGTGTTGGAGGCGGAAAGCGTAGTGATCTTGTGTGTGCTTGTTTCAAGACACTTTGTAAGCTGATATTAATTTTTGTAAGGTTCTGAACAGTGTAACCTAGCACAAAATCGTATTGCAGGGATACTTTTCGTTGTGGAATACCAGGAAATAAGACAACAGACAGATTGGCCAAGAATGGTGCTGCAGGAGAGCAATCAGTTACCTATCATTGAAAAAAAGGATGATTAAATCAATCAGAAAGCAATCAATACTAACACAGAATGACTACTAGAATATGAACAGATTAGAACAAGTTGTCAATCTGTGCCTCAGAATCAGTCTCAATCAACTCTGCAGCCACTTGTATACAAAATTCAAGATTGGCAATCAAACATTTGGACATACTGCAGAGCACATATTTCAAGACTGCCACGAATATGATAAACTGAGGCAAACTCACTGGACCTAGTGAAACAACACTGGAAAGAAAACTACACTCACCTCTGTGTAGATACAAAAGACAATGAAGTTTATACAAGATACAACATTGAATCAATAGGTAAATATTTCAAGCAAAGAAAGGCAGGAAAGACCTATAGTCTATATATTAATAATATATAATAATTCTTTCAACTATTATCTGGAACACATGTTTTCAATGAGTATACATTCATTGGCTGTGAATCAGTGTTGGTAAACCCCGAATGATCCCTGCCTACACCTACGATCTCTGCTGTGATGCAGAGAATTCATTTCTACATTAGAGACTGGTTATAGTAACGTGGACACATCTAAATCTTGGATTGATTCGATTGAAATGTTACACTGAACACAACAGCAGTGTGAAAAATGCGTCTTTAGCCATAGCTGCAAAAATGTGTACGCCACATTTCTTGGCCCTACTCGGAAGTGCCACAATGAGTGGAGACAGTACAGTTGAACTTGTAAACTCCAAGCGTTGTCATTCTTTAGATTGAGAGTTGCTCGGAGCTTGTTTAAGTTAATTTATTGAACATTTGGTGTTTTACAAAGACCCCCAACCACCTTCTGGTCGTGATCAAGTCGGCACTACACTTTGATCTTGGTCAAAAGGCAGAGAAGCAATTGCGCAGTTTATACACAACCTTGTACTCTAGCAAGTGTTTTGTTGTCAGATTCTATTCATGTGTTGAGTTTGGAGTAGAAAAATGATGCTCTGATTTCTCAGAAACCTAATTATTCTACTAGTTGATTGTTGATTTGTTTTTGTTGTTGTTTTTTTAATAGTATTTTTTGCATTGTTTCCCTACATGATGAGGTAACCATGCTACGATATCAGAGGGTGCTGCAATTGATTTAAATGACACACTTAACGCATTGAGAGAGTCATTCTAAACAGAGGAGTTTCAGGGTTGTGAATCCCACTCGCTGACCAGATTGAGAGAGATGAGTATCAATATATTTATACAGCCCAAAAAGAACGAAGCCTACCAGATGCAAGCACCTTCTCCGGGTATAGGCAACTGCAGAAGAAACCTATCTTCCCCTATATCGAAAAAGGACAACATACCAAATATGCAAAAAAGTTGATTAATCAACATCGAACTGGCGTATTGAGCTGCTGGATTTGTTGATACCTAGATCAGAGCACCTATGGGCGTGCCTGAAGTGCTATGATGATAGTACTCATATAACTGATGAGGTAACCAACCCTCCTTAGTCGCATTTTATGACAGGCACAGTAGGATGCCGTATTATTAATCTTTGCTTTTCCTTTGATCCTGGTAACACACAACATTGATTGAATGTCAGATTATTGAAAAAGTAAAATACTTTTTTTTTTTTCTTACTACAGGTCCTGCTTTCGGCTAAACATTGTTTTTAAACATTTGGTAAGTTTGTATCTTGTATTTGATTGTTATCTATCGATTATCATCCTGTGCTCCCAATACATAACACTTAATTAATCACTTGAACAGAATTCTACCACAACACACTCCAGAGTGTCAGCTGTGTGCACTTCATCATGAAACAGTTCATCACCACTTCTTCAGGTGCCAATCACTAGATGATATCATGAAGATCCTCCTTCCTCCAAGGCCAGATTAATTACACATTATACGGAACTAAAGAACAACTTACAAACACATGCAGATACCACTACATAGCATTGGGCCGAAGGGCAAGAGCTCAAGTGCCGCTGGATCATTGAAGAAGAAGATCATCATCATGTGCAGTGCTGGCTGGCATAGGCGATTATGAATCTCCGTAAATATCTGTCATTATTACTGACTATCAGTTCAAATGTTGACACTTTTCTGTGTCCTGAAGTCAAGCTGTTCAAAATGTTCTCTCACTGTCATTCTCTGTCTCATCTCCCACAGATTTGTCTGGTTGTCACCATGTGTTCTAAATCCCCTTTCTTGTTGCATGCTTGAAAATAATTTTTCTGCACTGATGAGATTTTTCTGTACCTTGACCTCTTTCAACATATCAACAATAGTCATTTTAGCAGTCTATGAGATTCTTAGCATTCTCTTGTCAAACCAAATGTCTGTGTCCTCCATGGATTTTACTATCTGTTTATTATTGTCCATGACTCACTTCCATATATCAACACTGGCTTTATGTAGCACTGAAGAACTCTTTTTCTGACTTCAATATAGTAGTTGTTTTATATAATTCTTTTCATTTTCTGGAATGTTGTTTTTTCCGACCTATTCTACTTCTGACCTGCATATACCATCTGGTGGCATCTGTGGCCTAGGAGATAGTGACTCGGTCTATTAACCCTGACATTCTGAGTTCGAATCACGCTGCGGACAGTTTGGTTGCAAATTGTTTTGCATGGATTTCTACAAAAGGACGATGGCACCACCCCTTTAGAAAGCAATGGCAAACTACTGAACGTAATAATGCTTAGACAAATCACAAACAGCTTTAAAAGCTGGGGTTGATTCGCAAAGTCCTGTAAATGATATACAATTAACTTTATATACCATCTAATGTTATTAGTCTTCCAACATATTTATACATCTAATCTTCTTCGAACGCTCCATATCTACCACTTGTTAATCACGCTGTGTGATTTGTATGTGATCCGAGCCTAATATCAATTGTATATTGTGCCAGTTATGCACCTACAAGTAGGCCAGCACATACGATTTCTGCGATGCTTTTTATTTACTAGGGTAGCTTCCCTAGGTCCCACATTACTTGCCTTTTACAACATGCCTTGTAGGTCACAGTGGTACTATACTTTGCTTCCCTTGCAGGCCCCTGGCACCACACGGTCGATACATCTAGTAACATTATTTATACATCTAGTAAAGGTATTTATATATCTAGTAAAGGTATTTATTCATCTAGTAAAGGTATTTATACATCTAGTAAAGGTATTTATACATCTAGTAAAGGTATTTATACATCTAGTAACATTATTTATACATCTAGTAAAGGTATTTATATATCTAGTAACATTATTTATGTGAGCGTCTGTAGCTCAAGCAGTAGTAAACTCGATCACAAACCCAAGCGTACCTGGTTCAAACTCCACGGTGGCAAGTTTGGAAGCAAATTCGTTTCCGTGGGATTTTTACAGAAGGTAAAAATAGACCTCACCGCTCAGAAAGCAATGACAAACTACTGAATGTATAAGTGGTGTCTAGAAAATCAACTACTCGTTTACTGTGGTTGATGGCTACGTCCTTTAGAGGATACGCAACGATTTTCATTTCAACATTATTTATACATCTAGTAAAGGTATTTATACGTTTAGTAATTGTTCTATTATTGTGATATCCATATTAAACTGAAATGATGTGGATCACCAATAACAAAGTTGATAACACATTGAACCTGTGACCCCATGCAATAGAATTCCAGGGTTTGTGGGACCAACTTGGAACAAATATTCTCTGTGTATACATGGTACGCAGTTGAACTACAGGTTCCCTGATCATTTACTTGGGGATATAAATTACAAGCACCTCTGAAGTCCGAGTAAGGCTCGCCTGAATGATGAGGGACACTGATGATAAGGAAAGTAAATCTATATGCAAAAATCATCCATACTAGTCATCCCAACTACGACTAAATTCATATCGGGCTAACAAAGAAAACATAGTTGCCAATGAGAAAATAATGAAAGCCATAATTTGTGATAAATATGCTTTGTTAACTAAACCAAAATCCTCATTGCTGCCTGTAGGACAGCTTTTAGGCGATGTAGGACAGCTTTTTAGTGCAGTGTAGGACAGGTGGGACGAGAACCTGAGGAATTTAATGGCTGCATGGCTAGTGCAGTCGCCACAAAGCTGTTGAGGTTAAGATTTTTTATTTATGCCCACAACATTTTTTAAAATCCTTGACCTTACCGTGAATTGAACAGTAGTCTCCTGCATGGGAGCTGTGCTCTACTCCACTCGGCCAGACTCTCCTACTTAACTAAACCCAACTGTACCAAATCTGTTCACATTTTATTTTCAGAGAGCCGTAAAGATGTCTTCAATGGCAGATGAAGAAATAATATTTCAGACAAAAGGACATCTTGGTGTAATTACATTGAACAGGCCAAAAGCCTTAAATGCTTTGACACTTTCCATGTCCCGCAAAATCTACTCACAGTTGCTGGTATGTATTCTTCATTTGTCCTGAAACTTACATTTGTTACATTGTGTTGCAGTGTACAGCAAGATGGGGCTAGTGGTTACGATCTTTGCCTTGTGAGTCAAAGATCGTGGGTTCGAATCCGGACATCGCTGTTCTGTTCACGGGTGCAGTTATTTCCAGAGACCCTAGGATTGTTGCTGGAGCTACGGAGTTTGTGCTTTGTGCAATACTCTCTGCAGGTGGCGTACCTCTTCTTCTTTGTGTTCGTTTTTTACGACCAATTTTAATCATTCTTTGTGATATGTTTGATCTTTGCCAAGAACGTGTATACGTTGCACATTGGTGTGGTAGGCCCCTAAACACATAGACTTCTACACATTTAGGACATGTGCATCCGATTTCAGCCAAACCTCCTTAGTCGCCTTACGACATGCGTGACAGGTAACAGTGGTTCTATTCTTTACGCCCCAAATTTGGGCCCCGGTAACCATTCGGGCGGGGTGGCGTACCATTTCTGCAAAGAGGGGCTGAGCCATATGAAGTAAAACCCGGTGCAATGAAGTCAATCCTTCGGCTTTAAAACTCTTTATTTTTAAAACAGCAAAGTTGCCATAGTTACACATTTCTGCTCTACACATCCATTCTAAAAATGAGTTTGTGTTCCCTCTTGGTACCTTCTGTTTAACCAGGCTGCAGGGATGCTGCCTGTTACCAGAGCCAACACTTGAAAGTGGAATATTTCTTTGTCAGCTTTTTTTTGTTCATTGTCATCTCATTCACTGCATCTGAGTCCCTGTTGTCTTATATTTAAAAATAAATATGTCTGCTGTACATTTCCTTTGGCGATGAAATGACAAAATAGTCATTGATAATTTTCTTTTGAAGTTGTTAGTTATAAGAACGATTTTTTGGCCGACGCTATGTTACCAGTGTCAAATATGGCCAATAACAGCAGCTAATGAGCGGAAAATCATAAGGACAGAGATGGGGTGCATTAGAAGAGCTGCAGGAGTGACAATAAGAGACAAAATTAGAAATGAAGAAATCAGAAGAAGACTGGATGTCTTCTTCTTCAAACGCTCCACATCAACCACTCTTTATGATTTTTATGTGATCCGAACCTAAAAGAGATTGTACGTGGGGCCAGTTATTCACCAACAAGTAGGCCAGCACATCCGATTTCTGTGATGCTTTCTATTTACTAGGTATCTTCCTAAACCCCTACCTCAGTCGCCTCTTACGACATGCATTTTTCAGTGTTACTATTCTTTGCTTTCTTTGAGGGCCCAGCAACACACGGGCGAGACTGGATGTGAAACCAGTCGTGCAATACATACAAGAATGCTCTAGTATCATCCACCACAGAGAGCCACACAAGAAAAGATATAATGAGTACAGAGCAAGAGGAAGACCACATAAAAGATGGTGCGATGGCATCAAAAGCTGCCTTAAGAAAATTAACAGCAGTTTACAAAGTGCCTAGAACAAGCACATACATGATCACTACATCTTTCTTTCTTCCCCTCCTCCCAACACTTCTATAAAGGGGTAAATGGTGGAAGAGTAGAAGAAGAGAGAGGAAGTAAAATTATTTGATTTTCTAGTTGCCTCTGTCATTTGTTGGTACATATCATTGTATTATAGTGATGTTGGTGAATCTTCCTCTCAGTCTTGCTTTTATCAGTTTATTACTGATCAATTTCTATTCTGGTAATGTTCCATCTATTTACCTCACTAGCATGATCGCAGCTCTTTTACTGTTTTTTCTGCCTTCTCTTTCAGAGTAGAGTACTGTTTCTGCATTTGTCATTTTAATTGTTCTTGTCCATCTAAATACAAAATTCAATTTCCTGCAGCTTTTTCAGACCTTAGGGTAAGAAGTGCCTGTCACTTCACATTTCTATGCCCTAGTTTGCAAGAGGTAAGGGTGTCTATTCCTTTCATCATGTGTGGGATTGAATGCACAACCCTCTTGTGTCCAAGTCGATATGCAAATTTGAAAGAGGAGTGTGTTTAACTAGCGAGCCACATAAACCATCAGTATGCATGCCCTTCGACATCTGTTGGGGGAGACTGAGCACCTATGGGTCTGCCTGGAGTGCAGTGACATCAGTTCCGTAACCAATAACCCTTACATAAAATGTAATATTTTTTTCCATAGAGCTGGGAAACAGACCCTAAGATAGAGCTAGTTCTTGTGAAAGGTGCAGGAGACAAGTCTTTCTGTGCTGGAGGGGACATTCGAGGTGAGAAGTAATGTCAAAGAATAGGGTAAATATTATATTTACAAATGTGTCTCTGTTGGTTGTAACAAATCAAATGTTAACAAACTTCTTATCAATATTCTTCTTTGAACACTCCATATTGACCTCTTGTTAATCACTCTGTGTGATCCGTATGGGATCTGAGCCTAAGAGCGATTGTACGTTGTGCCAGTTATGCGCCTACAAGTAGGCCAGCACATCCAATTTTTGCGCTGCTTTTTATTTACTAGGGTGGCATCCCTAGGGCATACATCAGTTGCCTCTTATGACATGCATTGTAGGTCGCAGTAGTACTATTCTTTGCTTCCCTTGCGGGCCTCTGCACCTCACGGGCGGGGCAGCAATCTAGCAATTAACGTAAATTAGTTTAAATGAAAATTCTCTTTGTGGCCACGCTCTATGAGGGCATTCAAAAGGACAGCAAACCATCCGATATGGTGGCAGAACCAGCCAGCCTGGCCCATTGCCATCGAGACCCATGTACCCCGAAACAAAGATGAATGTAATTCTGCAAATTGTTGATGCTTGTAGTGATTCAGTACACTCCTGCACACCGAATCAGCCTTCTTGTGTCATCCCTCCACTGCATGACAGTTCTTCTTACATTCTCTTGATACCTTCTGGGTACATCTCCATCTACCTTAAATCACTGTCTTCATTTCCTCTTGAATGCACCTGTTTAGCAGTTCTTGTCTGCTGATTTTGTTTGGCCAAAATATTCTGAGACTTTTTCTCAGGAATAAATAAATAAATTTAAAATAAAATTCCTACAAAAATACCTTCACCATCTTCAAAATTACATCAGGGACCCTTAGAGTTTGTGCACTGCAGCTGAGATTTTCCTGTGTAAGAAAGAGATCAGAGCACAGATGGTTACTCACTGAAGTGCAATGATGATTGTCCTATCAATCAATTCTCCAGATGCGGGTGTTTACAGTAATGAGAGAGTGGACAGGCTTGCATCAACAGCATCGATTGTTGGGGAGTTAAAGATGGATAAGGGAATATTCTTCGGTCTCTTCGCGACTGTCTGTTGGATGAGGACACTAAAATCGATGTTGAATCAATCAAGCGATTTAGGCAGTTTGGAGTTACCCGTTGTTCAAGTCGAACTGGATGCGTGAGAGGTGTGTTTAATCAGCGAGCCACGGGAACCATCAGTATGCATACTCTTCGATATCTGTTGGGGGAGACTGAGCACCTATGGGTCTGCCGGGAGTGCAATGATGTCAGTTTAGTAACCAATGACCAATTCAGAATTGTTTTTGAAGTGATGACCGTCAAAATGTTTCATTCTCTGTTGTTCTCCAGTGTTCAGATTCATACAAAAGTATATCTCAACTAATTACCTAGTAAAGGACAAATTACCTGAAATATTAAAATGACATGGGTGTGAATTATATTAGTTATATTAGGACTATCATGACAACACTCTGGATATGCCCATAGGTGCTCCTATCGCCGCCTCATCAAATCCAACAGCATGCACCACCCAACACGCCAGTTTGATGTTGATTAATCATTCGTTTTACATATTTGATATGTCGGTATATCTTTTTGTATACTTTGATGTGGATAAATTTGATCATCAATGTCCCCCAGACAGAAATCAAGGTGATTGATATATCATTGCTCCCGTGTGTTGCCTGGGGATCACAAGGGGAGCAAAGAATAGTAACACTGCTACCTACAAGTGTAGGAGTTGACTGAGGTAGGGGCCTAGGGAAGCTACACTAGTAAATTAAAAAGTTTAACAGAAATCAGATGGTGCTGGCCTACTTGTAGTCGCATAACTGGTACAATGTACAATTGCTCTTAGGCTGAGATCACATACAAATCATAGAGTGGTTTAACTAGTGGTCGATATAGAGCATTCAAAGAGGAGTACGATATATTATTGTCAATATTCAACATTTCTTCTTCCAGCTGTAACAGAAGCTGGCAGGAAAGGACTTCCGCTTGCTCGACTTTTTAGAGAAGAATACATGTTGAACCACAAAATAGGTACAGTGTTTCAGATTAACTTGTGTTGTGTAAATCAGATTGTTGAAGAGTGAGATTAACTTGTGTTGTGTAAGTCAGATTGTCGAAGAGTGAGATTAACTTGTGTTGTGTAAGTCAGATTGTCGAAGAGTGAGATTAACTTGTGTTGTGTAAGTCAGATTGTTGAAGAGTGAGATTAACTTGTGTTGTGTAAATCAGATTGTTGAAGAGAGAGAGATTTAACTTGTGTTGTGTAAGTCAGATTGTTGAAGAGTGAGATTAACTTGTGTTGTGTAAGTCAGATTGTTGAAGAGAGAAGATTAACTTGTGTTGTTAAGTCAGATTGGAAGATAGATTAACTTGTGTTGTTAAGTCAAGATTGAAGAGAGATTAACTTGTGTTGTGTAAGTCAGATTGTTGAAGAGAGATTAACTTTGTTGTTAAGTCAGATTGAAGAGAGATAGATTAACTTGTGTTGTCTAAGTCAGATTGAAGAGAGATAGATTAACTTGTGTTGTCTAAGTCAATTGAAAGAGATAGATTAACTTGTGTTGTTTAGTCAGATTGAAGAGAGAGAGATTAACTTGTGTTGTATGTCAGATTGAAGAGAGATAGATTAACTTGTGTTGTATAGTCAGATTGAAGAGAGATAGATTAACTGTGTGTATGTCAGATTGAAGAGATTACATGTTGTGTAAGTCAGATTGAGTAGATTAACTTGTGTTGTGTAAGTCAGATGAAGAGAGAGATTAACTTGTGTTGTATGTCAGATTGAAGAGAGATTAACTTGTGTTGTGTAAGTCAGAATGAAGAGATAGATTAACTTGTGTTGTATGTCAGATTGAAGAGAGAGAGATTAACTTGTGTTGTGTGAGTCAGATTGTTGAAGAGAGATTAAGTTGTGTTGTGTAAGTCAGATTGAAGAGAGAGAGAGAGAGATTAAGTTGTGTAGGTCAAGTTGAAGGAGTTGGGGAAATACCCACAATTAGTGGATGAATGAAGGAAAACCCATAAGTCAAATATATATATTACATGATGATTGTAACTGAGTAAATGTGATTATTTCTTTGAAGGAAACTACAAGATACCTTATATAGCACTTATTGATGGGATCACAATGGGAGGGGTAAGTTGGAATTAAATATGGCTACTTAAGCAGTAGAGCTGCCACAACTGCATCCATAAGTGATCATTCTCCTGCACTAGATGATGAAGAGTAGCCATGCTAAGGGTTGCCATGGCTCACGGGTTATATATTTTTCCTCTGCTTTTGGTGTTACTCTGTTACCGGGTTGTTGCACAGTGTCATGGTTTTTTTTCTGTTTATGTCTTGTGTAGCTCTAGTGGCTTGTGTGTGATAGATATTTTTGCTTTTTGACAGGATTCTGCTATGCCATCTATCCATCTTTTTCTTAGTCTTCCTCTCGCCTTCTTTCATGATGTTCTTTTATAGACGACTGCAGTGAAGTTTGTTTGCATTTTTTTAAGTGACCGCATCCCTTCATTTCTCAATGTAATTCAAGCAAGGTTCTATCCCAATTTTCTGTCATGTGCTGATGTTGGTGACTGTCTTTTCTGGTGTTGTTGGTAACTTTTTGTAAGCATCACATTTCACAGGTAGTTATTTATTCTGACTGGGCTTAGCTCATTGTCCATGCTAGGTTCTGGTAACAAAGAGTAGACATGAAAATACTGTTGATTGTCATCTGTTGTTTAACTGTCATTGAGATTGTTTATATAAACATTTTGTTTTGGGGGCGTTTCTTTCCATCTCATATCCCAGGCGATTCTAAATACTTGCAGTTTCAGAATTGTATCCTGATGTTCTAGACTACGCTATATGAATTAAGATTCTGACACAACAGTATAGTTTTAGAAAAGCAGTACTACTGAAGTCTGAGAAGGCAGCCTGTATAGTGGGGGAAAATGAAGGGAAGCAGGCCTCGCAAAAATCAGTCAGAAGCACCATACTAGGTGCTTTGACTACACCTGATTTCATAGCTGGTGAATACAAGAAGAAAAAACAGGTGTTGTGTGTAAAGGCACATTGTTTCACACAGTCTCTAATTTCATGTTGTAGCTTGTGCTGCAGGAATTTAGCATCTGGTATTTAGTAGTTCATGTGTTAAATGGAGTCTTCATCATCATGTAGCTTGTCCTGTGCAGAACTTTGCCACCCTAACCATCCATCAGAATTTCTCTCTCATGGGCCAGATATCCCACCTCCGCAGCCATCATGCTCAAACCATCAGTTATATTCTGAATCCATCTTCTCTGGTCTTCCTCTTCGCCTCCTTGCCAGGATGCCTCCTTCCGTGATGGTCTTCTCCAGCCCTTCATGTCTTTTAATGTGCCCAGAATACTTCAATATCTTATTTTTATTTGATATTGAGTTATTTCTGGATAAATCTATGTGTTCTCTTCTCTGTCCATGATATACGGAGGACTCTCTTGTAACAATTAATGTTTTTATACTATAGTTTTTAGTTTAGTCATCGGATCATCATGACTTCACATCGAACCAAATAGTCCATAAGTGCTCCTATCTCCTCCACAGAATGTCTCTCAGCGTGTGGCGAATAGCGACACCCATTCTTTGTTGGTTTACTATTCTTCTTTGGCTACTAGTATAGTGCTCTAGTCTAGCCACAGCACATTTGACTTGGAATTTTTGCAGTCTGATTAATGTTGTAGATCCACCATCTTTACTTGAAGCATTTACACTTTCTCTCTTCCTTAGGGAATTTAGAATATCAGACTGCACCATTGCTCACTCACTTTTTACAGCAGCCATACCTGCAAGCTTATCTGTGTGTTCATTTCACCTTACAGCTGCAGGCCCTGGCACAAAAATAAAACTGATTTTTGTCAGTCTAGACCTCCTCAGCGACTCCAACCATTTTCTCCAAGCCCAGCCTGTTTATGTTTGTATACGATGTGGTATTCTTCTTCTTCGCCCCTAGGGAGGCATAGGTCCACAACCAGGGCCTTCCAAGCTCGCCTATCCAAGGCCATCTTCACTTCCTGAGTCCCTCCTTGCGGGATCCCTCTTCTTCCTCGGGAGGCGAGCTATGAGTTTTCCTGGTTGTGGTTTCTGTAGCCATCTAGTGTTTTCTTACGGGGTGGGGTAGCTAGCCCCATGCCTAACCTCCTTAATCACCTCTTATGACATGTGTGGCAGGTAGCAGTGGTTCTGTTCTTTACACCCTAGTTTGGGCCCCGGTAACCATTCAGGCAATACTATGTGGTATAGTAAGGAATATATGTTTGTTATGGCCATATTTTTCCTTTAAATACAGCACACAATGGGTGATATAGTCAACATTATGCCACCTCTTTTGTTTTCAAGTGCCTCTCTAGTACCTAATTGAGTTTTGATCTACCGTGAGAGCCAATTGCACTCAGAAAAGAAACTCATTTCTACTGGGGAGTTTAAACCCAAGACCCCCCAAAAATCTAGGCAGTAAATGCATTAACCACTATGCTCAATCCCACATATTCAGCATATAGTATACATTTTGTTGTGTTCCTAACAGGGTGTTGGCTTGTCTGTCCATGGAATGTATAGAGTTGCAACAGAGAGGACTATGTTTGCCATGCCTGAGACGGCTATTGGTAAGTTATATGTTGGGGAGTTCACAGGTTTTAAATTATGACTGGAAGCATCTGTGGTATTGAAGTAAGATGCTCATCTCACATTTCAAAGGTACCTGGTTTGCATCTCATAGGAAGCATTAAGGTTATCAGAACTATCATTATAGCACTCCGGACATGTCCATAGGTGTTCCGATTTCCGTCTCCACGCATCCAGCAGCCCAACATGCCAGTTCGATGTTGATTAATCAATCTTTTTGCATATTTGGTATGTCGTTAATTTTGGGCTGTACCAATATCGACACCATAAGGTTATGTTCCAGTGATCCCTGACCTCAGGGTTGGTCAGATCAAGTACCTAATTTCTATTAAGAAATGACGATAAAACATCTGCCTTGTGTTCAAGTTGAGCACCAGTGGCATTTGAAAACCAAAAATGCAGACTATAAAGTTGTTACCAGGAAAATTTGAGATATAAAAAGTTTATTTAATTTCTACCAAATCTATCATAATGAAACAACTGTGGAAAATCGCTTTCATCACAGCCCTCCTGAGAAACTTTCTCATAATGAAACAACTGTGGAAAATCGCTTTCATCACAGCCCTCTGAAAATTTCTGATGAAACTTCTCCCTCAAAACTTCATAATGAAACAACTGTGGAATATCACTTTCATCACTGCCCTCCTGAGAAACTTTCTCATAATGAAACAACTGTGGAATATCGCTTTCATCACAGCCCTCCTGAGAAACTTTATGTCTCTAACAAGTTCTCCCGCGTCTTCCAGCATCATGTTTAAGGTTTCTTTCATGTCCTGTTGCCACCTTTGTCTTGCCGTCCCCTGCCTCGTACTCCAGGAACCATTCCTTTCATTACCATTCTCTCCAAAAGTAAAATCGACACTGTGAGGTTGACCTCATCACCCATCCTATGCTTCTCATTAAGAAAAATGGGGACATGGCATCGTATTCCCGAATATGCCTGATGGTATGAAAATGTGTTCTTTACTTTTTTTAATAACAAAGCGAAAGAGTCATGATAGCTCAGTGACTAGTGCACTTGCTTATTTTTGCAAGTGGTCTTGATTCAATTCCAGCAGGAGTTTATGTGACTGCCCAAACGGCTCTCAGTTTCAACCAGTCTCAATTGAATACCACAGAAACGCAGGGAAGTAAATGCATCCAATGTTATACCAAATTGTTCTTTGTCTTCTCCTAATGTGTCTCCACTAATTATATTGCTGCCTTTAACTAGTTCACTCCCTACCATCAGTATTTTTTTTAACGAGACGGATTAGCATGATGCGTAATCGGTCGCTTATCAAATCGAACTCACCTCTGAAGTCGGAGAAGGCTCGCCTGAATGGTGAGGGACACTGATGATAGGGAAAGCAAGCCTTCATGCAAAAATCAGTCAGAAGCACCATACTGGACGCCCTGACTATGCCTGAATTCAAAGCAGGTGAACGAGAAGACGAAATCAGACTCAAGGGGGTTGTAGGCTCAATCCCACGCTCAACATTCCACACATATGAAAAGGAATAGACCCCCCCTAGCTCCTACACACTAGGGTCTAGAAATATGAAGTGACAGGCACTTCATACCCTAAGGTCTAAAAACGCTACAGGAATTTGTATTTTATTTATTATTCTTTTTAACAGTGTCATCTCTCTTGTTTTTATCCAAAATCTTTTCTTTGTTTAATCTCAAACAGTTCTTTTTTTTTCATTTTTTAAAACTTTTTTTTAGCACTTTTCATCTGTTAAATCAAATGAATTTTGTATTTGATGTTCTAGGTTTGTTTCCTGATGTTGGTGGCGGACATTTTCTTCCTCGACTAGAAGGCAAACTAGGCACATTTTTAGCCTTGACCGGCTTTAGGTTAAAATCTCGGGATGTAGCAAACATTGGTATTGCAACACATTTTGTAGAGTCTTCTAAGGTCAGTGTCTTTTGTAAAGATTTCTGCTATTTAAGGAAATGATACATTGAAATGAAATATTTATTTCGTTTTTAGTCCCAGATTTTCATTTTAGGACAGTTGGAATATCTCTGTCTTAGTCTATATGTAGTGTGCTGTGAAATTTGTCACTCCTGTTGTATCATTTGCTTGATAAAGGCCTTTTGGTCGAAACGTTGCTGTGTATTGTCATTGTTTTTGTATTTTAAAACTACAGTACTTTGTTATTACATGTTTCGCCATTTTACATAGTTTTACTGCAGTCTCCCCCTATATCGATATAGGAAATGATAGTCTATTTTTAGTTTGTTTGTGTTTATTTCGTTGGAAGCTAGACGTTTTCATGATTATCATCTACGCAAGTGTTTTGCTTTTCCACATATATTTGACTCATTCTCATTTACTTCTGTAGTTACTCCACTCCTGGTCTAGTAGTAACATGTCCCTTGCAGAACATCGCTTTTCTCACAGCTCGCCTGAAAAAATATGTCATGTTCAAAGTTTCTTTGATGTCCTGCTGCCACCTTCATCTTGGTCATCACCTGCTTCGTACTCCAGGAATCATACCATCCTTTGCTGTTCTATCAAAATCACAGTGACGTTTAACGTGGCCAAAATATTTAATCTTCCTGTACAGGATGTTATTTATGATCTAATGCTCCTCAATATGCAGGTCTTGTAGGATGTCTGTTTTTTTCTCTGTCCAGGATGTTCTGAGAACTTTTCTGTAACACCTTCTTTCAAAATCTTCAATTTTGTTCTTTATAACACTCCTGGTAGCAATTTAAAAATGATCAATTAGATTGATTGATTGGACCAACATCAATGTACTTTGATGAATAATCATGTGTGCTTCTTATAATGATTTTCTTTTTTCTCAATCATCTCATTTCACACATTGTGCTATTCATCTCTTGTACCTTAGCTAGAGTCGTTCTTCAGTGATCTCTGGTCATGCACTTAGTTTACTGTGGACTACAAACTGGGCAGTCAGCTTCAGGTCTGTCAGGTTTCCCCAAAGCTTCTTGTTCTTCTTCTGCAATCAACTTTTGCTATGCGACTACTCCGGTATGTGTCATAAACAGGGCGGTGCGCTTGAGGTCTTCACCGGCTCCCCATAGTTTGTCTTGTAGTGTTGTTTCTGTTGGCCAGACTCCAATCTCTCACTACGCAGACTAGGGCAGTCTTGCAGGATGTGCTCTGGGGACTGCTTTGGTGCTCCACAGGTGCAGGCTGCCGAGTCCCTGAGACCCATTCCCAAAGCTTATTTGTTTAGGTCGACTGTGAACCACATGTTGCTTCTCAGCTCACCTGGTGTCTGTTCCACCTGCTGAGACTGGCGGATGTGGCCCCATAAGGTGCAGCGCAGAACCCACCGGCGAGGGGTAAAGGCTCTGGCTGCAACCAACCCATCCCCCAGCTATGGGAATTAATCTATAGTGTCCAGGAAGCACACCCTGCATTAAAGCCTGGGTTAGTGAGCCTTCGACAAAGGCTGAATTCACCTAGAGTAGGACAACTCCAGATAAACCCAGGAAGACAGATCTCATCAGCAGGGAACTGCAATTGTCTCGACAACAAACTCCAAAAAAAATGTGCTCGGAAAGGTCAGAAAGGGAATGTGTCAGCCATTATTAGCGGGGAGGAATCAGCACCTATGAATGACTCAAAGGCCAGATAGAGTCCTTGTTTGACAATGATAGCAGAGGGTAGGTGTGTTGTTTAACTTGCAAGTAATTATTTTATTTTGAAGTGATTGACATCTAATCATTCTATGGCTACATGTTCTTATCTATTGTAACTGCTCTATTCAACAGACTGATGAGTTAGAAAACAGACTAGCATCATTAAGTTCACCAGCAAGACAAGAGGATATCGCATCTGTCTTAGATGACTTGCAGAACCAGGTCTAGAATTATTTGTCTAGTTGCTTGTCTAGAATTATAGTAAAGGATTGATTTATAAATTGTTATATAACACAAGCTTACTAAAAACTAGACTACTGAGCTGTTAATTATTCTTCTAGCGATTGCTATTTTCATGATTATACCGTAGGAGCCATTCTTATGATGAAGTTGGCTGTTGTCTGGAGCTCATTTCTGCAGAGAGGGACCGAGCCATATGGGGTAACCCTGTGCAATGAAGTCAATCCTTCGGCTTTTAAACCCTTTAAACCTTTGGAGCTCATCCATGGAGCCATGTTTTGTGTTGTAGCGCCAGCATACTTTTCTTGGGAGGATATACAGGGAACTGTGTTGTAGGGCCAGAATCCTTTTCTGGGGTTAGAATCCGGTGTTTGTCAATTTGTATTTTCGGAAGCTCTTAATACTTGTACACTGTCTGTTTGTTGATTATATTCTTTGCTTCCTCTGGGGTTCTTACCAAAAAAAAGGACTCCTTGTTCTCATCTGACAATAAATTTGAAACTACTTTGAATGATGTATGCATGTTTGTTATATGTGTATACATGTGTGTGTGTATGATGTTGTCTGGTCTCAAATATATACAGTCACAATAAGCTTATAGCATGTGTTTGTGCAAACACTGTTTGATCGAACCTTACCTGATTATTCTGTGTCTAGCTATAACAAGTGTTTGTGAAAGACACTTCTCAGTGAGCCATTTTTTGAATGGCTCGCTGGTTTGTGTTATACCAGTTTTTTTACTGATATGCTTTTGTTTTACATCATATTTGTAGTCAACGTTGGATTCCAGCAAAGAGTTTGTGCTTAAGCCACATATTGACCAGATTAACCGACTCTTCTCTGGACATACCATGGAGGAAATATTCCATAATTTGGAGCAAGAAAAATCACAATGGGCATCAGAGCAGCTGAAGATCTTGAACAAAATGGTGAGTGTTTATTGTATATTTGTTTCTTCAACATAACTGTTAGTCTGGGAGGGTCTCTGTAGCATAGAGGTTAGATGCTCGCCTCTTGTTTCAAAGATACTCAGCTCACTCCCTCATGGAGACATTGGGATACCTGATCTCAGTGTAGATGAGATTGAGTCCCTAGTCCTATCGGAGATGGATGTAAAAAAGTATGTCCCATGTTCAAGTTAATTGTTATGACCGTTGGAGTATCTCTGTCGTAGTCTATATGTAGTGTGCTGTGAAATTCATCACTTCTGTTGTACCGTTTGCTTGATAAAGATCAAATTGTTGCTGTGTATTGTCATTGTTTTGTATTTTGTACAGGGCAGCGACTTTCCAGCCTGCTCTTTTCAATTTTGAACTGTCAAGGGTTCTTTTACATGCTCAACTTGAACATGGAACATACTTTTTTCTGAAAGACCTTTTAGTCGAAATGTTGCTGTGTATTGTTATTGTTTTGTAAAACTACAGTACTTTGTTATTACATGTTTCGTCAAAATTCATTAGAAAGATTTCAAAATGTTATTCCAACCAAATATTTTAACCATCATCTGGGGATCCATGCCGGTGCTGCAGAGTTCGGGCACTGACGCAGAGATATTCCTGTGTAAGGAAGAGATCGGAGCATACATGGTTATTCACCGACATGCGATGATGATGGTCCAATCTTCTTCTTCTTGGAAAGTTCCATATGGATCACTTGTTACACCCCTTTTTGTGATTTGTATGTGTTCTGAACCGATTATACATTTTGCCAGTTATGTGCTTACAAGTAGGCTAGCACATCCGATTTCTGTGACTTCTTTTATTTACTAGGGTAGCTTCCTAGCCCCTATCTCTTACAACCTGCCTTGTAGGTCACAGTGTTACCACTCTTTGCTCCTTTTTCAGACCCGGCAACACATGGACGATGGTCCAATCAATAAAGCAATCAAACTGTTAGTCTATTTTATCTTTTATGTGACTATTTCTCTGGATTAATCTTCTGTATTCTGCCTTGTATTGTTTTGTTTCTCTATATACCATCATTATTTGTAATTATTAACAATTGATTCTCCAAAAGAAGTTAATTCTTATTTTTCATGTTTGTTGACCTACGTGCTTTGATTTAACCAAAACAAGGTTCGTCCTTGGGTTGAAAGAGCCGTGCCTCAGCTTAAAGAGGTTTGAATCCCCTACATAACAAACAATCAGTGTTGTAAGTTATCAACTTGAGGACAACTTTTGTTATCTTTTTTTTTTTTGTGTGTGATATATTTTCAGTCACCGACATCTATGAAGATCTCATTACGGCTTCTGCTTGAGGGCAAGAACCGATCATTGGCTGAGGATTTGATAGTTGAATGCAGACTGAGTCAGAGATGTATTGAGGACAAAGATTTCTATGAGGGTGTCAGAGCAGGTGATCTTGTTGTTGTTTTATATTGTTGTTGTAACTCTTTGTGTCCATCATACCGCATTACATGGTTTGTTATTGTATCTTTTTGTGACCATCATACCACATTACATGGTTTGTTTTCGTTACTCCTTGGGGCAGGCATATCACATCATATGGTTTGTGTGGATTTTTTTTCGTTTGCCGACTATAAATTCAGGAACATAGCAAAGTGGGATAAAGAACACTCAAAACACAAGGACTATGGATATTAACAACTGTCCAGATGGGACTAGATTGTCATACTTCGCCTTTGAACGGGTCACAGCCAGTACACTAGATTCAAGATAGGCACCAGCGACCTGTGGCTTGTCGAGTATGACAACCGAGCATATCCTACAGAACTGCCCCCAGTATGCAGATCTGAGAAGAAAGGGGGCCCACTTACACCAGCTCCAAAAAACTGATGTGGCTGACAATCTGAGGCAGATGGCAGCCTTTATTAGAGAATCTGAAATCCCAATATAGTGAGATGCAGAAGAATTCAGGAGTTGGCAGGGTATCTAATATGAAACCATTAACATCTTCTTCTGCTGCAATCAATTTCTGCTATGTTACTACTTCAATATGTGTCATAAACAAGGCGCTCAAATAAGATAATTTTGTGTTTTTGTCATGCCACTTTCTTTTTATATTCCTACTGCCTCCCTCTTTTATCTTTAAGCTGGAGATCATGTAGCAATTAAGTTTGCCATTACACCTGGTGGAATAAGATGGTATGATAGGGTCACCAATGAGGAACTTATGAAGAGAACAAGACAGATTCCAGTGAACAAACAGGTTTAAAAATGGCGCTGGATAGGACACACTTTTCGAAAACCGGAGGGAATATAACAAGAAGGGTCCTTGCCTGGAACCTGCAGGGACAGCAAAAGAAGGGGAGGCCAAGAAATACATGGAGGCGGAGATCAACAATATAAAGAAGAGCTGGAGGGAGCTGTAGGAGATAGCTAGAGATAGGAAGACTTGGCATGAATTGGTTGAGGGCCTATGCCCCAATCCGGGGTAAAAAGGCAAAGAGAGAGATTGATTACACCTGGTGGTGTCTTAAAATGCAGCAATAAACTCGCCATACTCCTTGATATGTAACAATTCATTTTTCAGGTAACCACTGACTGTTTTGGGTTTTCACTTGATGTTTTTTTGTGCCTGCTATGAATTTAGGCATAGTCATTGCGTTTAATATGGCACCTTTGACTGATTTTTGCATGATAGTTTACTTTCCTTATCACCAGTGTCCCTTGCGATTACTTTCCTTATTACCAGTGACCGTCAGCACACAATGGGTGATGTAGTCAACATCACGCCGGCCACCTTTACTTCTAGTGCTTTTCCTGGTACACAATTGAGGCTGGGTCAACATAAGAATCATTACCATCTGAAAATATTAGCGCCCACTGTGGAATTGAACCTGCCTGGACCACACTCCTAAGAAGCGAGTTCACTAACAACTGCGCTACTGCGTCTCTTGTTTATTTATTTATTGATAGGACCATCATCATTGCACTTCACTGAATAACCATGTGTGCTCTGATTTCTTTTCTTACACATGAAGACCTCAGGGGCAGTGTATGAGCTCCTAACGCGGTGAGGGTCTCCTATATAATTTTCAAGATGGAGGAGAAAATCGCAAATAGAGAAGTTAATAGCACTCTGCTTTAGTGATTACATTCAATGGAAATTCAAGGGTTCAGGGCAACTTGACTTAAAATTGTCGCGCACATGGTATGCATTTGGACTATACCGGAGACCTTGGTCCCTTAACTGGGTGATCCAAATTACAAGTACTTCTAAAGTCTGAATAAGGTTCGCTTAAATGATTCTGACAAAGATTGCATTCAGACAGAGATTGGTTACCAACATTGCTATAAAGATTTTCCTGAAGAGAGGACAAATGAGGAGTATGGTAAAATATTAGTTACTGAATTGACAGCCAGGCTTATAGGTGCTCAGGCCATTGTAGAAATTATCCCTGAAGTCGGAGAAGGCACACCTGTATGTCAGGGCACACTGATAATAAGGAAAGCAGGCCCTCATGCAAAAATCAGTCAGATGCGCTATACAAAGGCACCCTGTCTACATCTGAATTCATAACAGGTGAGCGCAAGAAGATGTAGATATGTATATACATGCTGATCATTCCTGTTGCTCACTGGTTAATCACGCTATTTAATATGATAGGTCGGTTAAATAACCAATAATTATCAGCTTTTTTTCAACCATTGATTTAATTGTATTTTTTGTACGAAGTCATTTTTTATGTCCAAATTTGTCCTTTTTCCCTACATTGTAATGATCTATTTATTTATGTTTTCATACCTGCTTCTTTTTCATGTTTATTGTCATTTTATTGTTTTCAGTTCTTATAGACAAGGACAATAACCCACAATGGAATCCAGCAAATATTAAAGATGTTTCATCAAGCAAAGTGGATTGGTATTTCTCTCCCCTTGATGCTAAACTAGAGTTGGTATTATGATGAGGATAACACAAAATGTGTTCTATTCATGATTTCATTGCATTTATTTCCATTATTTTTGTAATGTTATTAAAAAGATAATGCAGTTTGTAGTTTTGTGTATAAGTGTGATCGAACACTGAATGAAAACTGCTACAACTAAATCTTCTTGTTCCCAGTAGAGCATAGGACTGCAACTGTCACCCTCCTACTACTACTTCTTATTTTTCTTTGAACGCTCAGTATTGACCACTTGTTAACCACTCTGTGTGATTTGTATGTGATCTGAGCCTAAGAGCGATTGTATGTTGTGCCAATTATGCACCTACAAGTGGGCCTGCACATCCAATTTCTACTATGCTTTTTATTTACTAGGGTAGCTTCCTAGGTCCTACATCAGTCGTCTCTTAGGACATGCCTTGTAGATCGTAGTGGTACTATTCTTTGCTTCCCTTGTAGACCCGGCACCACATGGGCGCTCTACTACTTATAAACCTTCTTGTTCCCAGTAGAACATAGGACTACAACTGTCCCTCTCCACCAAACTCTATTCAGTGCTGTCTTCTTCAGCTCTATCTATGAGGCAACAGTTCAAGTGCATGACTGGTTATGTTATATAGTTTGTTTTTTACCAGAATGTGTGTCTAATCTATCTCTACTTTCTCTTTTTTAACCTGTCTAGTAGTATTGGTTTCTAATATTTGTTATAAATTCAAGACATCTTATATGAAAAATACCACAGAGACATCTACTAAATTTCTTTATTTCTAGGACACACTTTTTTTCCATGTATGTATCTCTTCTTCGTCTTCTTGTGTTCGTATGCTATGAATTCAGGCATAGTCAAATGGACTGGTTTGGCACTTCTGACTGATTTTTGCGAGAAGGCTTGTTTTCCTCTTTATCACTGTTCCCCACCATTCAGGCGTGCTTTCACCAACTCCAGAGGTGCTTTCTCCTACATCAGATGTGCTTTCACCGACTTCAGAGGTGCTTTCTCCGACTTTAGAGGGGCTTTCACCAACTTCAGAGGTGCTTTCACCGACATCAGAGGTGATTTCACCAACATCAGAGGTGCTTTCACCAACTTCAGAGGTGCTTTTTCCAACTTAGAGGTGCTTTCTCCAACTTCAGAGGTATAAGTATCTCTACAAATGGAGTGTCTTACAGTTGCAATAGTAAATTTTTTTTCTTCAAAACTTTGCACACAGCAACTGCTGTTTTATTTTTATGCTGAACTCCCACCTCCAAGTTTGACTTCTTCTCTTCATGGAACGCTCCATACCAACCACTTGTTAAACCACTCTTTGTGATTTGTATGTAATCTGAGCCTATGAGTGATTGTATGTTGTATCAGCTATGTGCCTACAAGTAGGCCAGCACATTCGATTTCTGTGATGCTTTTTGTTTACTAGTAGCTTCCGTAAGCCCCTACCTCAGTCACCTCTTTCGATATGCCTTTAGGTTGCAGTGTTACAATTCTTTGCTCCTTCGAGCCCCGCAAAATATTGGCAGTTTGATTTCCACTGGAGAATTAAGGAGATTTAGCTCTCTTATATCTAGGACACATGATTGCAGATGATGGCAGATGTGAAAAAAAGAGAATAGGAATGGCTAAAAGTATGTTCAATAACATGAGCAAGTTATAACATCTAAACAGATAACAAATAAGTTAAAGATGAGGATTATCAAGTGTTATATTTACTCAGTATTATTGTATGGTAGAGAAACATGGACAATGAACAAGTTTTTAGAAGACAGAATTAATGCCTTTGAGATGTGGATATGCAGATTATGTTGTATTGCATGGAAAGAAAAAAAAACAGAAAATAAAGAAGTTCTAGAAAAACTAGTAATGAAGAAATAATTGCTACAGAAAATGAAAAAATAAAACATAAAATATTTTGAATGCATCCAGAGGCGGAAACGTTGCAGCCTGGTGGAGTACAACTTTAATACAAGAGACGGAGGATGTTGGAGGTACATTTGCAGCTAACCTTTGATAAGAGACGGCACCTGATGATGATGATGAACATGGTTTTGATATGTCTTACCTACAGGAGAGGGGAGAAGGTCTACTGGTCTATATGATGGAGCTTCTCTAAATCTGACTTTGTCTTTATGTGAACCCTTTTTTATGTTATGTATATAAACAGATGATGGGATGGATTAGCGTAATGCATAAGTGTTTGCCTATCAGCTTGGATTCAAGGGAGACGGGGGATCAATCTTACACTTGACATTCCATGTGTGAGGAAATGGAATTGGTCCTCCTACCTCCTGCACACTAGGGTCTAGAAATATGAAGTGAGAGACACTTCATACTCTAAGGTTTGAAAAATCTATGGAAAATTTTATTTTGTTATTATTTAAACAGATACCAATCAACAACTATGCGCAAACAAATACTCAGAAGTTATTAAAGCAGTCCCTCAGTGACATATCTAGCAAGATCTTTGGTTCATTTGTAGAGTTTTGAATGTATATTTTGTTTTACTGTGTGACTCCATCTTTACAATTTTTATTTCTTTGGATTGTCTCATTACAACATACCTGGCAAGTAAATAAAAGATGATGTGGTAAGAAGAACATTAGAGCCACCGGACAAGTAATACATAGATCAACAGAAAAGAGCATACAGAGTTCATGCTGTGTACATCACTCTCGACAAATGGCATGCCATTTCCGCCAACAGAGACAGAGCCATGTGATAAAACCTGTTACAATGAAGTCAATCCTTCGCCTTTAGATAAGAGCATATTGTGAAATTCAGAATCTGAACAGACTCCAACAGGTTGAGTTACCATCATTTCAACAAGCTAAAGATAGGTACTTTTGTTGAGTGTGCCCATAGCACTTTGCAAAACTGCTCAGTATGGGATGAGAAGACTAACATGGTCATTGTCTGATGATACATTCTTCGAAGATCTTGAGAGCCTGAGACAGACCACTGCTTACTATGAACATGGTCTAGTAGACGTCTGAGAGTGAACGAAGAAGAAGAGGATATGGTTCATTCTTTCTTTTCTCTAATCCTGTTTTGCCTCAAAGCGTCATGATAACAAGAGATTTGTAGAACAGGCTTTCATGTGTGCTTCATAGTGTTTTCTCTCTCTGCGATCACCTAAAAGACCGACGTACCAGATCTCTCCATAAATTAATTCATGTGGAAATCTGATTCATGCAGTCTTAGCATTGGTGTGTTTTACATCACATCTTCAGCGCCATTTGGAGCTCTGGTGCTTATCCTTTGGCGATGTGTCTGGATTCCGCCAGCATTTACTGGGTTCGCTCTCCGTTAGCCTTTGGCTGTCCCAGCCGTCCTGCAAGTTTGCAGGTTGACTTCTACACATTTAAGACACGTGCATCTGATTTCAGCTAAACCTTCTTAGTCGCCTCTTACGACATGCTTGGCATGTAACAGTGGTTCTATTCTTTCTTCTTTTGTCGTCACTGCTACCGGGTTGTTGCCCAGTGTTGTGGTTTTCTGTTTTTGTCTTGCGCTGTTCTGGTGGCTTGTGTGATTGTTATCTTTGCTCTTTCACAGGATTCTGCTACGCCATCTAACCATCTTTTCCGTGGTCTTCCTCTTGCCTTCTTTCCCGATATTTTGTTGTAGAAGATTTGTATACTGTGGAGTTTGGATGCATTCTTATTAAGTGGCCAAACCACTTCATTCTTTGTTTATCTATGTAATTCAAGCACTTCTATTCTTTACACCCCAATTTGGGCCCCGGTAACCACTCTGGCGAAATAGTGTTTTTCAGTGCCTCTGTCATTTGTGAGCTCCACCTTTTCCATGAACAGCCTTTTACTTGTTATCCACTGTATCAAAGTCGCAATTCTCTTTGAGGATCACTGTCTATTGGTAATTTGCTTATGTGGCCGAATCATACAATTTTTAATTTCTTGATGAAGTTCAGTACTGATATTGTACCCACTTTTTTCTGATGTCTTCATTACTAAACGGTCTCTTCTTGAAACTTCCAACATTCTGCGTAGATATTTCATCTAATTTATGTTCATAGAATTAAACGCTTTAATAAAGAACCGGTAAACATAACCGAAGGAAATAACCAGAAATAATGTTAAGTTTTGCACCATCTATGAAATCCATCAAAAATTGCAAGTCATCGTTGATGTACATTCATTTATCTACAAAATTACATGCCACTCTTCAAATTCCGTTTTAAAAAAAGGAGACTACAGCTTAATTTGTGCAATAGAAGATAATGCAAGGGATGATGATGTTGTTATATATACACCAATGGGTCGGTTCATCGGGGTGAGAAGTCAGGCTAGGGTTTCTTGGGTGATGCTCATGGTAGGGTTGTTGTGGAGCGTACAGGACAACTACTTCTAGTATGCGGATGGAGGTTGAGGCTGTTACTGCTGCCCTCCATTGGCTCTCTGGAACTTCATTTACTGGGGCCGTTATTGTATCTGACTCTCAGTCGATGCTTCACAAGATCCAAAAGTGCAGGTTTCGTATGAGTGGATGTCATCTATAGAAGTTTCTAACCTCCAGAGGCTTATGTAAATCTACTGTCCTGGGAATACGGGTATATGCAGTAATGAGAGAGCGGACAGGCTTGCATCAACAGCACCAATTGTTGGGGAAGTTGAAGATGGATAAGGTGGATGTTCTTCGGCCTCTTCGCAACTGCCTGTTGGATGGGGACACTAAAATAGATGTTGAATCGATCCAGCGATTTAAGTAGTTTGGAGTTACCCATTGTACAAGTAGAGCTGGATACCTGAAGGGCAGAGTGAGGAGTGTGTTTAATCAGCAGGCCACAGGAACCATCAGTATGCATACTCTTTGATATCTGTTAGGGAAGACTAAGCACCTATGGGTCTTCCCGGAGTGCAATGGCGTCAGTTTAGTAACCAATAGCTAATTGTGCAATACAACTGCAGAGTGAAAAAGTGAACAAAAATGTGGATACATTGTGGTTTTCTGTTGGTAATGTGCTAAACTTTGTGCTATCCAGTTCGAATCCGCCATAGAACTCCTGCATATTCCTGGTCCAATACATTCAGATCAGTTTGACAGCCAGCTCTACCATGCCAATCACAGATGCGTAGTTTTGGGTTAAAGTGCAGGTCTTGTCTGGGACACTGCATCACATATGGATTCCCCCACACACATGAGACATAGAGAGAGCATTCACCAGGATGTGGGAATAGTCCGCTCTGTGATATACCACATGTGAATTCTGAAACCAAATTATTTGTAAAATATATGAAATTTTTGTTTGGAAATAAGGATAAATTAAAATTAATATGTTAATTGCACTTCTATTTATTAAAAAGAGTTTATGCTACGAATTGTCAAAGCAGCATCAGCTTTTAAAAGTCTAAATAAAATATGAAACTCCAAGTTATATAACTTTAAAACTAAATTACAAATTTATAATACCAATGTTGCATGAATCCTAACATATGAGAGTTGGAAAATAACTAATGATATAGAAAGTTGAATGTGTTTAAAAATAGATGTCTATGAAAAATAACATAAAATGGGACATATTCAAGAGAAGTGATTAAATCAGTGTCTGGTCAACCACTAGTAACAACTGTTATAAGAAAGAGAAGATGGAGATATGTTGGGCATACTCTGAGAATAAATGATTAAAGAATCACAAAGCAGACATTGAAGTGGGAGGCAATGGGTTGAAGAAAGAAAGGGATTTATAAGTGTTTGATAGAAAACAGTAAGGTTTTCTCCAATTTTACCAAATTCTATGAGTCCATGGTAATTTATTGATGAAAAATGTTAATAATATTGATATTCATGAGTATTAAACTTAATTTTTAAGATAATGCATGGTGTTTGTAAAGTTCAACAGCATTTTATATGTAGAATAAATTGAAAAACAAAGTACATGAGGTCATCCAAAAAAAATGTGTTTCATAGTCAATTGTGATGCAATATTCAGTGAATGACTGTTGTCTGCTGGGGTAATCCTTTTCAATGAAGAAAGAATATTTGACAATATTAAGAAATATTGAAGCCCACGGTGGATATTTCCAACATCTGCTATAATTAATATTTCATTTGTTCTTTCTAGTTACCAAGAACAACAGTAGACCATAGCAGTAACTATTGTGACTAATTTCACTACTTTGTTTTAGCACATTTTTTGATGATGTCATTACTTCATTTTTTTTTCAAGCTGACCTACATATGAATTGTTGCAAAACTTTACAAACACCCTGTATATCGTTGATTTAGCGTGGTGTGTGGTTTTTTTAATGAATTTGTTTTTATCTAATAATACTGGAATGCGAGATCATGGGACGGTTGTCTGATTTCCGAGAACTTTTACCTGATCCCGCCGGCCTTATGTTATCGGAGACCACACTCAAATTGACCTACCACACCTCTCTAACTAATTGACTTACCACACCTCTCTCACAAATTGACTTACCACACCTTTCTCACAAACTGACCACACCTCTCTCACAAACTGACTGACCACATCTCTCTCACAAATTGACTGACCACACCTCTCTCACAAATTGACTGACCACACCTCTCTCACAAATTAACTTACCACACCTTTCTCACAAACTGACTTACCACACCTTTCTCACAAATTGACTTACCACATCTCTCTCCGAAAGCTTGTTGACATCTACACATTGGTTGGTTGCCTTGACCTAGATAACAAACACCCTGACCAGAACAAAATTTTGCTGAACATACGTCACTACTGCCTGCCCATATCTGGCAGTTATAACCACGCCAACCTGGCAAACAGCGACAGATGAAAGAATGGGGCGGTACTTCTCTGTTGAAAGATACAAACCGGAGAATATATCATGTTGATTGTGTATCATGCTTAATGTTTATCATGCTAAGTATATATCATAAGTATATAAGACCATTTTCACAAAAGTTGCTACTAAAAATAAACTGGAAGGACAACATTCCAGAGACCGTAGTCCTTTAAGAGCCAAGATCCCAAGCGGTCAACACCCTGTTGCAGAAGGTCCAAGTAAGATGGACCGGTCGCGTTGCTCGGATGCATGATAAACGCATCCCAAAACAGTTGATGTATTGCGAGCTTGAAGATGGCAGACGATCATTTGATGGATAGAAAAAACACTTTAAAGACTCTTGAAGTGTCTTTAAAATGCTTCGATATAGAAACCATGTGGTGTGAATCCCTTGCGCAAGAACACCAAATGTGGCGCTGTAACAAAAGAAATAGGTTTGAATAGCTGAGAATCGTTGAGACACTGAGCAAAAAGACACAACACCTACATGTCCAAGCTTGATCATCTGTATGCCCCCACCCGTGGTAGGATATTGGGTTTGAGGGTTGGACTCTACAGTCATCATCGTACACACCAGAGGTGCAGCAGCACACGTCTGAGGCTGTTGTCATCATCGCTTGCAATGGACAGATATTAACATATATCATAAGTGTATATCATGTTGAGTGTATATTATCATAAGTGTATATCATGTCATGTCGTCATCATTGACCTCTTTGTCTCAATAGACAAGAAGATTAGCAAATGATAAATGTGCATGTCATTGGTTTTATTTTCTCCCTAACAGAAAAAAAAAAACTATTGACGTTACCGAGATGTCGAATACGGGACATTTCCGTCAGGACAGATCACAGTGTGTAACCATTCGGCCACAAGAATAATAAATATACTTACATGCATGTACCCATATTTCTACAAGGGGAGGTTAAACATGATCCTCTCGATTTTATTTCACAGTTGTCTCCCGTGAATGAAAATCTGCATCTGAAATTTAAATGTTACTTTAAAAATAGAAGATTCCCAATTTGGTGCCTGTTTGGTGTACAATCTGTAGTCACACTAGGCTGTAAAGGATATTTTTGGAGGGACGTATATGTTGGTATTTCCATCTTAGCACCACTACGACTCTTTTTTTGCTTGTTGGGTAGTGGATTTTATTTTGTCGATCCAGAAGCACTTGAGCTTTCGGCTCGGTGCCATGGACATCGTAACCCTTCGGTTCGGTGCCACGAACACCGTAAATCTGGAGAACCTGTGGCTTGTCTTCCAGCCCGCAGAATTGAACCGCATTTACAGGGGACTTGTCGTCCAACGCGCTACGGACACGCTGGGCAGGCGGGCGTGGTAGTGGATTAAGCATGAATGTAGTCAAGGCACGCATTTTCAACCCAAGACGGGTTTCTCTGTTGGTTATATCTGAGCGTAATGGACTTTTATATTGGTCTGGTCTGGGACTAGTCCTAGAGCGGACTGTGTGTTGAATATTGTGCTCTTATGTGAAGTCCTGATATGGACTTTTGGTCCTGTTCTAGATGTAGCTCTGGTAAGGTCTTTTTGTATTGATCTGTGCAGGGTGCATATGACGGTGATGGTGGTGCTGAGGTTAATCGGTCGGTGGTCGGACCACGTTCTTTATGGTTGGCGTCTTATGGAAGTCAGTTTGGTGCTGCCTAGGTGGAGACCTGGGGAGGACAGTGTTTTCTGAGTGGATTGTGGGCCAGCTAATCTCTTGGGTAGGACTTAGTTTGGTTGTAGTCCTATTATGGGTATGCTCCGGCGCTGAAGAGTGCCAATTGCCCTTCTTCTTCTAACGCCCCATATCAACCACTTGTTAAACACTCTGTGTGAATTGTATGTGATCTGAACCTAAGAGCGGCTTACGTTATGCCAGCTATGCACCTAAGGTAGGCCAGCACATCGGATTTCTCCGATGCTTTTTATTTACTAGGGTAGCTTTCCTAGGTCTTATATCAGCCGCCTCTTACGACATGTAGGTCACTTGTAGGTCGCAGTGGTACTATTCTTGTCTTCCTCGTGGGCTCCAACACCACATGGGCGTAAACCAAATGCCCTGATAAAGACAGAGCTACCAGGAACTGAAGCTGCACCATACTAAGGCAGTTCTTCTAATATAATTATTATTGTGAGTTTTAATTTGGTTTATATAAGTTTTTACCGTTTATTGATATTCCTAACCTAATCTTATTTAATGTATGTATGCCGTGTTCTCCCTTCAATTCTAAGAATTTATCTAGGTTCCTAGTGTGGCGTGATCCGGCGTTGAGAAGCATACTTGCCCTTAGAAGGACTGACCATCCAGATCTAACTGGTTATGCTCTTTATTATAATATTATTATTGTTTAATCATTATTGTTCTACCAACACTTTGTTACCAGTGCCAAACTTGGTCTCTGACAGAAACACATCACAGAAAGCTCACCCAGTGGCGTAGCTAAGAGGGGGAGGGGCGGACCGCCCTGGTGACAGCATATGGAGGGTGACACTATGTCACCTCCAACAAAATTTTTCAGCCAGGCTAAGGTGCGAAAATAGTCTGAAAATAGAATTGTGATAAAAACCCAACCAACACAGGAAATGTGACCGTTATGACGTCACATATTTCGAATTTGAATCTATAAACC
Source organism: Arion vulgaris (assembly GCA_020796225.1). Taxonomy (NCBI): domain Eukaryota; kingdom Metazoa; phylum Mollusca; class Gastropoda; order Stylommatophora; family Arionidae; genus Arion; species Arion vulgaris. The sequence goes on from CM036772.1 coordinate 28,637,384, forward strand.
GTCGAAAATATTGTCTGAGCGAGTACAGCTCTTTTGGTGAGTCATTTTTCTTATATTTTTATTATAATTTATTTCGAACAATGTTCGAAATAAGTGACGACCATGGCTTTGTCGAATTATATGAAGGAACGTCGACGACAGCATAATATCAATGGAAGCTGTCGAAAGACGACAGCTTCCATTGATATTATGCTGGGCATGTACAGTCCGCAAGATGCAAGGATGTACATTTGACAAAGCAGTTGTTTACCATTTACAAACTACAATGGACATTTATGAAATTTTCGTCAAATTTATAGGACTAAAAACAGAAAGTAAAATATAAATAAAAGAACTTTTTAAAAATCTCCTTTTGCTAATGGACTAAAAAGCAGGTAACTTCTTGGAGCTTATTGAATTGTTATCTCACTACGATGTAGCGTTAAGAGAACATCTTGTCAGACTCCAGGAAAGAACAGACAGATTGTCGCATCTGGCTGTTCTGTCCATTGAACACGAGCTTACAAGACAAATAGATTTTGACGATGTCATTGACCTGTTTGCCACAATGAAAACAAGAAGACATTCCTTCTAGGACTATAGTGTCGAAGGACATTCTTTTGGTCTGTGCATTGCCGTGTTTTGCATTTAGATGTTCTGAAAGTGAACAGTTGCATTTTAAAAATCTTTGGATTTGAACTATTTGTTTTGTGGTATTGGATTCGGATTTTGTCTTGGGTCATACATGTAAGCAGCAACGTACCGGTCAGTAGAGTAAAGTAGAGCCTAGAGGTAGAGTATGTATGAAAATTTAGCTACACCTAACCATTCAGCATAGGGTCATGTGGGGTCACTGGGGTGACATTTGAACGGACCGCCCCGGGTGACGTTTACTCTAGCTACGCCAGTGAGCTCACCAACACTTTGTTACCAGCGCCAAACTTGGTCTCTGACAGCAACACATCACAGAAAGCTTACCACGTGTGAAATGAAATGCTTGAGGAAGGCAGTGGGAGACACCAGGAAAGACAGACTACGAAATGAGGACATCAGAAGCAGAGTAGGCATAACTTCATGCACAGAATACATCGAAAGACAACAAATGCAGTGGTTCGGACATTTAATGAGAATGAAATACAACCAACCTCCACTAACAGCATACAATAACAAGAGATCAGGTACTAGAGCTAAGGGAAGACCAAGAAAAGATGGATAGACAATATCAATACCACACTACATTTTTTCCCATCCAGAAGCACTTGAGCTTTCAGCTCTTCGGCTCGGTGCCATGGACATCGTAACCCTTATGTTCGGTGCCACGAACACTGTAAATCTGGAGAACCTGTGGCTTTTCTGTCAGCCCGCGGAATTGAACCGAAATCACAGGGGGTTTGTCACCCGTCGTCCAACGCGCTAAGAACACGCTGGGCAGGTGGGCATATCACGCTACATCAACACGGATATAACAACAAGGGCGACTTATCTAGCCCTGGAACGCAAATTAAAGCTCACACCCTACGCTTAACGGCAAGAGTGGACAACCAATTCCACCATCCCCCTGGAAAAAGCCAATAAATAATCAATATTGTAATTACACTTACAGTGTATTTTAATTACAGTGTATTTTAATTACCAGGTTAATAGCCCGGTAACAGTGTGCTGACAAAAGAAGAAGAAGAATTATAGTGTATTATAATTTTTATCTACTATATATATAAAAATGAATGTTTGTTTGTTTGTGACCTATAGACTCGGAAACTACTGAACAGATTTAGCTGAAATTTACAGGATATGTTTGTTTTGATGTCGGGATGCTACCTGTCAGTTTGAAATAGGTAGCGCTGAAACTTTTCGAAAAAATCTAAAAAATCGAAAACACGCTAATTTCATCTAGAGTTTCTAAATTTGTTTACAATTTGCTATCAACGTTTCCGGAAGTCTACGGTATACACATTAATATATACACAAGATTCGATGACGTATGTTTTAAAACTATGGAAACCTCGATCTCTTTCATATCATAAAATAATCGTTTCAAGGCAATTTTACAAACAAGCTGAAGTTAAAATACGCAATCCAGGTTTGTTTCTTCATAGGATTTCTAATCATTTCGAATCATGATAAGAGAAATATCAACTGGAACGCGACATTAGTAGCAAGGAAGCAATATATCAACTGGGACGCGACATTAGTAGCAATGAAGTATATCGACTAGGACGTAATTCAATTTTTTGTTGGAGGCGAAGCAACGCGCTCAGGGTACAGCTAGTTGTATATATAAAGAGGAAAGTCTGTTGTGTGCCCTCTTATAGAAAGCTTCAGTTTACATCCAATATTCACAATTTTTTTTTAATTGCATCTTCAAAAGTTAAGATTAGCTAAATAAACCGAGTCGAAAAATGATCAATATTAGCTTTACAATTAAATTTAATCGATTTCTTTATACCTAACCACGTTTTTTATCACATGGTGATAGGTTGGTATCCCAGTTAAAGGGATATAATCACTAAAATGACCATATAAGCATGGATTACGTTCCTTAATCAAAATACGTTATTAGCTATTCAACGTATGCTACATACACGCAAAAGCTATGTCAGCAGTTTCAAGGCGGCATTAGATTGGTATTGCTGACAGTAAAATTGCAATCTGCGCTGACATAGTTCCTGCCGGTCAACACGAGCGTTTTAAAGCGCGCCTGTAGTAAACGATGTGCTGGGATTAATTTAAGATCTGTCTGCTTTAACCATGGTCAGTTATATGTGGCATGTCTAGAGTTGAAAGTGGAAACAATTTATATATGCTTGCAAATGACGGAAAAACAAGGAATGGTGTTTACTATCAGGCTCTCACTTAGAAATAAATATAACTTACGTAATAATTATGTAATTTTTGAGAATTAAAACAAAATAGTACCATTAAAACAATTTTTTAATAAATATAAATTCTCGTTACATACGTTTTCGAATCCGAGCGAAGCCGGGTTAATTAGCTAGTTATTGTATATGACTTACTTGCAAACGTATCCTTTGATACCGCCATCTACTGTACACATCCCACTATTCTCACACGGATTTGGTGTACATGGATCCATAGGTCGTATCTGACAATGTCTTCCAGTGTAGCCAATCGGACACAAGCAGTAAAATGGTGGCGTTGACATTGGGTGTGACACACAAGTTCCTCCGTTGAGACATATAATGTGAATGGAGCAGAGATTGTTGGTAGATTGACAAGATGTCCCAGAGAAACCAACAGGACATATACAAGTTGGCATTCCTAGCGTAGATTTGTTTGAAGATGAAAAAAGCACGTAATTAAAAAAGCACCTTATTACAATTTTTTATAAATGTATTATTATGATGTATTATTATTTCTAAATTCATAAAAACTGACCATCAAAGAAACATTGATTTGTCAAAGTGTGAGATACTTTTTTTTATTAATGACAACAAAAAAACCACTTAATTTTCAACCTGACAAGTCCAGAATACCAAACAAATTCTCCAAATTCCAAATTCATTAAATGCTAGTAAAGAAAAAACAGATATCCATGGATCTCTAATAGAGGTCTCTGGGGCGTAGATGTAGGTGCTTGCCTCTCGTTCTTCTTCTTCTTGCGTTCGTTCTTTCGACCATTTTAATCATCTTGTGATATGTTTGATCTTTGCCAAGAACGTGATCGTTGCCATTGGTTTGTAGGCTAAACGCATGACTTACGTTTAAACATGGCACGATTTCACAAACCTCCTTAGTCGCCTTACGACATGCGGCAGCAAAGTCTATCTACCCAAATTTGGGTCGCCGTCGTTTGGGCATCAATATTTTCTGATCAGTGTGGCAGATCGTCCTAGACCGACGATACAAACCAGGTACCGTGTTCAAGTTGAGCATGTATAAGAACCCTTGGCAGTTCAAAACTGAGAAGAGAAGTTGAGCATGTATAAGAACCCTTGGCAGTTCAAAACTGGAAGAAAGTTGAGCATGTATAAGAACCCTTGGCAGTTCAAACAGAAGGCACTGGCAATATCATTAGAAGGAATAAAATAAATTATTACAATATTTTCCCATCTTCTAAATTACATCGGGACCTCGCCGGTCTAGGATTGTGCACTGTCACTGAGATCTCCTGAAGAATATTATTGAAACACATGGTTACTCATCGAAGTTGATGATTCCAAAAAAATCAAAAATGATATCAAATACAGTTATTATTTAATTGATTACGATCACTGAGAGTTAGAATTTGTACTCCAGTTTCCTGTTCTGTGATCATACTGATAAGCATAACAAAGATCAAATCTAGAGCATGCTATTTCCAGTGGCAACGTATGGGTGTAAAGCATGGACATTTAATAAGGCAGTGGGAAAACATATATGTGCTTTTGAATATAAGTATTATAGAAGAGTACTCGTATATCATGGACAGAAAAGAGAAGTCAAAATCAAAGACAACTGGTTGATGCCACAAATAAGAACGATTACATACTCGAGGACATGTCGTAAAATGAAGAGTTGATTCCAAACTCAGCAACCAGGCATGCGTCTCCAGTAAGACTTCATTGCAGCGGAAATTGCGTTGATTCGTAGTTTTTTAACAACGAATTGATTGGGTTTGATTATTGATTGATAGGACCATCATCATTGCACTTCATTGAATAACCATGTGTGTTATGATATCTTTTCTTACACATGAAGACCTCAGCAGCAGTGTATGAACTCCGTAACACCGGCGTGGGTCCCCGATATAATTTTCAAGATGGTGAAGAAGATCGCCAAAAGAGAAGTTAATAGCACTCTGCTCTAGTGATTACGTTCTATGGAAATTCAGGAGTTCAAAGCCAGTTTGACTAAAAATTCTCGACGTACATTGTTGGACTACATGAGACCCTGATCCTTTACTTGGTGATCTAAATTACAAGTACTCCTAAAGTCCGAAAAAGGTTCGCCTAAATGGCGAAGTAGGTTGATAATAAGGAAAGCAAGATGGCGAAGTAGATTGATAATAAGGAAAGCAAGATGGCGAAGTAGGTTGATAATAAGGAAAGCAAGATGGCGAAGTAGGTTGATAATAAGGAAAACAAGATGGCGAAGTAGATTGATAATAAGGAAAGCAAGATGGCGAAGTAGGTTGATAATAAGGAAAGCAAGATGGCGAAGTAAGTTGATAATAAGGAAAGCAAGATTATGGGTCATGGCTACCTAGGCCTGATCTCATAGCGGATAACAGACAATTCTAAAACATTAGTGAAAATTATGTTAGAATATGTATCCGAACAGGTGCACTACAAGAAAGGGAAACTAGATCTTAAATAAGTCTATTTCCTGGCAGTAAATCTTCGTGTATGGAACAGATTCCCGTAATGCATAAGTTTTAGCCTGTCAACTCGGACACAAAAGTAATTTCTATATTTCCTTCACGACTAAGTTTTATTTGTATCGTTACTACATCAATTGTGCACACTAAAAATAGATTCCAATCCAGCTCAACGAGGACATATGGGGTAGTTTTGATTTTAATATATTGACTACGATGATTTAGCAAGGGTATGACAGCAAACAGAAAAAGCATATTTATAACTATTACAGCTGTAAGCTTTAGGCTAAAAAGTTAGCTTACAACTAATTAAGTTCAAATGAGATAACACATGTGCGTTTAAAATATATAGAGCTACTTACCTCTAGATTGGACGCATGTTCCCCCGTTGGCACAGACATTTCCTTTGCATACATTAATAATTCCTGACTCTTTCATCTCACACCTATCGCCATACCATCCTCTCTGACATCTACAAATGCCTGCTCCACGACCATCATCTACGCATAATCCATCATGATAGCATGTGACTGTGTCACAAACAGACAACGTAGATATGTGTTCACAACGCATACCTGTGAAACCTTTTTGGCAGTTACATCTTGGAGTGGTCATTCCGCCATTCAAGTTTAACATCCCTGGAATGCATAGACCACCATTCAAGCACGGAGCTATATCACAAGCTAGAACAGTCTCACAGAAGCGTCCAATAAATCTAGACAAACATTCGCAAACGTGTTCTCCTCTCTCATTTCTTTCACATACGCCTCTGTTCATGCAGGGCAGTGAACTGCAATCTAAAACAGTTTCACAGAAAAGTCCAGTATAACCATGTGGACATAAGCATGCCACGTCAGGGTTGTTTGAATCTCGACGTTCTGTGGACAGTTCATGTGCTGGTATACATTCACCGTTGTTAAGACATCTGTGAGTACGACATGATACCTTATGTTCACATTTCGACCCGGTATAACCATCTGGGCATTGGCACCTGGCACGTTCGCGGGAATGAGAAAAGTCGCTAACACACGTTCCGTTGTTAACGCAGATAACTCTCTGACAAGTGTCTATCACACCACAGTTTCTTCCTGTATATCCTGGTCTACATACACACCTGTATGATTCTGAAGTTACCGACGTAGAAGTTATTGCCATAGACGAAGGTGTTAGTGGTATGCATTCACCATTATTCAGACAGGGATATGAGGAACATGGTTGGTTAGCTTCGCAACCATTTCCCGCAGAACCATCAGAACAGCGACAAATAAAAGTGTTTAATGCTGGTATAGGAACACAAGTTTTCCCCGATGGACAAGCATCCACGTTTGCAAGACATGGATCCAAAATATTACAATTTACTCCAAAGTATCCTTGATTGCAAGCACATATATAATTTCTACCCTCTGGACTACATGGTAACCCTTTTTCACACGGTTGACACACGCCGTTATGACCACAAGGATTGGTTGTATTTTTAAAATTATTGCCACAATTTCTGTTATTGCTGTTACGAAGACATAAATCAGAAATATGGGGAGTACAAGGATTTCTGATTTCGCACAAGTCTCCAATGAATTCTTTACGACAAACACAAACTGTTGAGTTTCCTGAAGAATAACATGATCCTCCGTTACGACACTGTCGAGTGTTGCAGAAATCTGTCAGAGGATTTTCACATCTTGCACCAATATACCCGGAAAGACAAACACACTTGTAAGTAGTCTGGAATTCTAAACAAGAACCGGAGTTCAAACATGGATTGCTGCTACACAGCCGTGGAGTTCTTGTCTCACAAAACAATCCACTTAGCCCATGGGGGCAAATACAGACATGTGCAGAGTCCGTTTCGTAGCATGAACCTCCATTCTGACACGGATTTGAAGCACACGGCGTTAGATTTTGACAGTTTGTACCAGAATAACCTGGCCTGCATCGACAAAAAAAAGCAGCACCTTCCGGGAAACATCTACCATCATTAAAACAAGGTCGGTTACCACAGGCAACGTGTATTTCACAATTATTTCCCGTGAATCCTTGCGCACACGTACAGTCATAACCATCGCTTCTGTCATTTCCTGTTTGTCTGCATGTGCCACCATTTTGACACGGATTAATACCACACGGATCTTTATATTGACAACGGCTTCCGAAATATTCACTTGAACATGTACATTCATATTGTCTATTTTTAGTAATACACATTCCCAAGTTAAGACACGGGTTAGGAATACAAGGATTGAGAATTTGACAGATATTTCCTGTATGATGTGCATGACACTCACATTTAAATGTATCACTAGTGTTGGTCTGACGTAAGCAATGACCGTGTTCACCACAAGGATTAGATGCACACGGATCATAATGTTCGCAGTGCGGTCCATTATATGTACCAACACACTGACATAAAAAGTGACCATCAGCACCATGGAAACACCGGCCGTTGTTTTGGCATGGGTTAGGATCACAAGATGATGTTATTTCACAACTACGACCCGTAAAACCAGCAAAACAATCGCATACAAACGATGCTTTCCCGGTAACTCTACAAGTTCCACCTTTTCCACAAGTTCCAGGGGCACAATAATATGTTTGACAACGACTGCCAGTGAATCCGTTTGGACATACGCATTTGAAATTAGAAGATGGACGCTTGTATGCAAATCCTCCATTTGCACACCATGTGCTCGGCAGTCATTAAATCTGCAAAGAAATCGAGACATCTAAATCTTCAGATAGTATTCTGCTCATGTAAAATGTTTCATAAAAGTGTAATTTATAAACTTTAGTGATCCGTTTGATAGATTTATAGATATATGATTTATGGTCTTCCATAAATATAAATCTTATGAAAGAGAAGATGGAAATATGTTGGACACCTGAGAAGGCAATCAAGACTTGAATACAAGTTAAAAAGTCAGGATTCTGAACTGACCAACGTTGTGAAAGTTGAAATCAAGAATTGATAAAAACTGGACAGCTTTGAGAATAAATGTACAAATTATAACAATGGGATTTTTAACAACAGAGATGAACACACCAACCCCGTATCAATATAAAACGAGGAATATTTTATTGTGATCAACGAAAGAAATCGACAAGTCCTGTGGTCACCGTTGAAAAGAAGACAAGACCATTCGAGGAATCCTCCACAGAAAAGTCAAAATGGGATTGTAAAACCATCAGGATCGTTTATGCTAAGAACCGTATCATGGATATCTAAAACTCTTATAAAAAGGCACGTGAAAGTGGAACAAACAAAAAACACCTAAGAAAGTATCAACGAAACCAAAGCAAGGGTTAAGGAGAGGAAGGCTTCAGGAAACCCGAAACTAACTTTGCTGAAAGAGGCAAGAAATATCTGACTCAATTCCATGAAAGAGATTGAGCGAGTTGTTCAGGATAGAGCGGTGTGGAGAAATTACTTCCAGGTCCTATGTAACGTATGTACTGAATGGGAGATATATATATATATTTCTTCTTCGAACGTTCAACATTGATCCCTTGTTAACCACTCTTTGTGATTTTACGTGATCTTAGCCTAAGAGCGATTGTAAGTTGCGCCAGTTATGCGCCTACAAGTAGACCAGCACATCCTATTTCTGCGACGCTTTTTATTTACTACGGTAGCTTCCCTAGGTCCTACATTAGTCGCCTCTTACTACATGCTTTGTAGGTTGCATTGTTACTATTCTTTGCTCCCCTTGTGAGCCCCAGTATAAGCACACAGGCAACATTGAGATCAAAGATCACTGAAATATAGCTCGGTGGCTCTACACCGGACGCCAAACAAGTACCTTTGAAGCTCGAGGCGAGCACCGTACCTCCAAAAAAAAAATTACCTTTGTGGCATATTTACGTCTTCAAAAATGATATGACTCGTACTTACTTATTCCTTACCCGCTCCTTGTGGAGCATAGAGCCTCAACAGTTGTTCGCCACTTTTCCGGGTCATTGACTATTTTCTTTACGGTTTATAAATGTATTAAGTCGTGTAATTATTATACTTTTAATTGGTAGTCTGTAGCGGTAGTGAGCTCGTGGGTCACAACCCACTCGTACCTGTTTCAAACTCTGCGGCAGTCAATTTGGAAGAAAATTCGCGTCGTGGATTTTTATGAACGGTAAAAATATACCCCACCGTTCAGAAAGCTATGGCAAACTAATGAATGTATAAGTGGTGCCTAGAAAATCGACGATTCGTTTACTGTGGTTGAGGGCAAAGTTCTGTACGGGATTTGCCACAGATTTTCATTACAAGTAATATACAGAGATTTTGTAATTGTTGTTAAAAAATATTTAATGTTTAATAGCTTTAGGGTTTAGAACAGAACTGTCCAGCGTGTTCGTAGCGTGTTGGACGACGTGTGACAAGCTCCCTGTGAGTGCGGTTCAACGCCCGAGTGATTACCGGGGTCCAAATTTGGGGTGTAAAGAATAGAATCACTGTTACCTGCCACGCATGTCGTAAAAGGCGAAAAAGGAGGTTTGGATAAAATCGGATGCACATGTCCTAAACGTGTAGAAGTCTATGCGTTTAGGGGCCTACCAAACCAATGTGCAACGTATACACGTTCTTGGCAAAGATCAAACTTATCACAAAGAGGGATTAAAATTGGTCGTAAAGAACGAACGCACAGAAGAAGAGGAAGTGCGGTTCAACTCAGCGGGCTGACAGAAAAGCCACAGGTTCTCTAGATTTACGGTGTTCGTGGCACCGAACCGAAGATTTATGATGTCCATGGCACCGAGCCGAGAAACTGTAAGCTAAGTGCTTCTGGATGGGAAAAAAGAAGAGAAAAAATGAAGCGTGGATAAACGAACAGATTGAGAATAAACATATGGAAGATCAGATCAAGAACGTTTACCTGTTTCACATAATCTACCTGTCCTGTCTACAGGGCACAGACAGGTAAAGTTTTGTACCAAATCTACACAGGTGGCTCCGGTAAAACATGGTCTGGAAGAACATGAATCCACACCTAAAAAGAAAATATAAACACAAATGTTTGCGTTTGTTATGTTATTATTTTTTCTTATTATTACTGTTCCCAGCTAGAACATAGGTCTGTAACTTATCTCTAACGTTTTTGTTCGTTGTTTAATTCAGTGTATTTAATGGGACAGAATGTTGAAATTGTTACTACAACATAGTTCATATGTACGGTTCCAATTTCACTGCAACGGGTCACCCCATAATTGCTCCGTTCCTGTGCCAACGAAAGTCACACGAAAAGCTAAGAACTGTGAACTGTCTTCTTTGTGAACTAATTCCAGAATGAAACAGCCGTACCGCTACAAAAAGGCAACCTGCACCGCATAAATGCATATGGCGGTCGCTAAAGTGTCAACACAAAACTGTTCATCATTTGAATTGCAATTCATGTCGACAACAATCTTCTTCTTCTCTTTCACCATTTACTTCTTTATAAAAGTGTTAGGAGAGGGGAGGGGGGATGTAGTGATCTTGAGTTTGCTTGTTCTTGATGCACATTGTAAGTTGTTATCCATTTTCTCAAGGCTGTTCTTGATGCCGTCGCTCCATCTTTTGCTTGGTCTTCCTCTTGCTCTGTCTGTTATACTTTTGTTCTGTAGATGATCAGGCATTCTTGTCAGGTGTCCAAACCATTTAATCTGTTGTTCTTTTACGAATTGCATGACTGTTTCACTGCAGTCTTCTGCTGATTACTTCATTTCTAATTGTGTCTCTTACTAAAACATTGTTAGTTTGTACTAACGTCAGAGATGATGTGTCTTAGAAGAGCTGCACTGCCTTGTGGGTCTGGCTGGGGATAGTCAAAGGCTAGCGGAAGAAGCGAATCTGCACACAATAGCTTGCTGAAATCGAACACCCCACCGAAGGATAAGCAACTGTGCTCAAATAGGTGCTGAAGGTTGGTGCACGTACATCACGTTCTGATGTTTGGCTATTTATATATCACAAAGAGAATGATTAAAACAGGCCTAGAACGATCGAAAGAGAGAGAGAGAAGAGCTGCAGGTTGGACAATAATCTGGGTCACGTTAATTGTAATATTTTTCAAGGTTTCCACAAAATCGTTTTCTTTACTCACCCGTGGCCGTCAGTAGCATAAAACCGTTCAGCTCACTCGTGGAATAGGAAATTTCAGTTTATGTAGGCTGATTTTTATATATGTTTGATAGATAAGACACTGTAAAATATTCTGCTATTATGCGTCCATTATTATTTATTACTGAAAAGTGTTAATAAAAACCGATATCTCTTAGTGTTAAATTTAATTTGTGATATAATATAACATTGCTTTCGGATGTTCTTCTGTGTGTGTGTGTGTGTGTGTGTGTGGTGTGTGTGTGTGTGGGTGTGTGTGTGGGTGTGTGTGTGGGTGGGTGTGTGGTGTGGTGGTGTGTGTGGGTGTGTGTGGGTGTGTGTTGTGTGTGGTGTGTGGGGTGTGTGTGGGTGGTGTGGGTGGGTGTGTGTGTGTAGCTGGCATTTTTATAAATTCGTCTTTATTTAACAATATTGAAATGAAAGGTCACGTGACATGAGGAGTCTGATTTCCATGAATTTCCACTTGAGCTGAACGGTTCTATCACTACGTTGCGGAGCTGTGACTCACCCAATGAGCAGTCTGGTCCTGTGTATAATGGATTACATATGCAGATGTGTGAGTTGCCAACTACAGCACATGTTCCATCGTTTAGACATGGGAACGACAGACACGGGTTGCCTGTAGTTTGATAAAATTGTATAACGATAAAATATAATATTAACATTGAATATACATCTATAATTCATTATCATCATAAACCTTATATATGTCAAGTACGCCTGTGTGTTTCCGGGACCCACAGGAAAACAACGCACCGTAACACTGCGACCTACAAACATGTCATAAGAGCCGAATAAAGTAGGACCAAGGAAGCTACCTAGTAAATAAAAGCTTGCCAGAAATTTGATGTGTTGGCCTACTTGTATGTGCTTAACTGGCACAATGTACAATCGCTCTTAGACTCAAATCACATTAAAATCACAAAGGGTGGTTAACAGGTGGTCGATAGGTAGCGTTAGAAGAAGAAGAATATATGCAATTAGTACTTTAGACATGAGGTTGTAAAACAGTGATTAGTTTTTAAACAGTCCTGAGCTTGTGGATGTTCGCGGCAGTGAGAGAGCGGGCAGACTAGCATTAAAAGCATCGATTGTTGGAAAGTTTAGGATGTATATGGGGGAATGTTCTTTGGTCTCTTGGCGATCTACTGTTGGATAGACAATGGAACGACGTTGATCAATTCAGATTTCAGAATTTTGAATCCGTTCTACAGTGAGCTGATGCAGGGTAGAGATATGTTAACCACAGCCACGAACTATCAGTATTCTTCAATCTGTTTAGGAAATTGAGTACCTATGGGTCTGCCCAGAGTGCTGGACGTCTGTTCAGTAAACAATAACCAGTAAACAATTTATTTTAACTGCTATTCTTGCTGTAACACACACAAAAGTTTAGTTGTCCAATCCAGAAGTCTTCTAAGTGTGTTCTTTGCCTGGGCAAGGCAAGAGAGATAATTTACATGTTTGCTTGAGTTATTTTTCATTATTTGCTTAGACGTGCTCTAAACCTATGCCGCTGGAGGAATGGGGTAACCACCTTCGGCGTAAGGCACTGTCGCAGAATACTAGAAGAGATGGTATGAGAGTTTCTTGTGAGCACTCACCCAGATGGAACTTTAGGGCAAACACTTGGTTGAATACGAATCAGTTCCGAGCCCTCAAGAAGGAAGCTAATGGCTTATTCTTGTTTTCTAAGGTAATTTGTGGCATCTCTTGGGGGTAAACGTAAAAATAAAAGTCAATTTTCCTATCATGTGTTATATATACTTATATTTTGGGGAATATATTATTAGTTCCATAATTTTCATTGACCAACTGCGGCACACGATGGGTGATGTAGTCATCATCACGTCAGTTGTCTTTACTTTCTACTATTTCTCGTGTCATTAGCTGACTGACCTGAGAGCAGTGCATTGTTGGTCAAAATCACACTGCAACTGGGTACTTCGAACTAGAGACCACCAGGCTAGGAAGGTAGTGCGCTAATCAGTGCGCTCTTTCTATATTCTCTTCGTATTTTGTTTGACCCTTAACGTTTCCACGAGAGATCTTCCCTTGCTTGTTCTGTCATCTTGCTACCATTTTTTTCTAACGTCAGAACACAACCGTCCTACAGTTCATCTCCGTGTTTTATTTAGACGTTCATGCTTTTTTGTTTTGTTAAGTAGAGGATTAAAGCTCTTTAAGCCGAGGCACGCACTTTCAACCTAAAGAGAACCTTTTATTGGTTATATCAGAGCGTGTAGGCCAACAAACATGAAAAATAAGAATTAACTCCTTTCAGAGAATCCATGTATATAAATGCAGACAACGAGGTTCATGCCTTTTTTCTATCTGCTTTTGTCCATCGGAGAGCTGCTTAGCCAATGTCCTTACTGGCATACAACATACATACCTAATGGCAAGTGGTGGCTCGTGTATTGTATACGCACTGCGGAACGACAGCACCCTCTATTTTCACTCGATATTATCGAAAACATTCAATATAATGAATCTTAATTATACATTATAGAATCCTCAAGCTTAATGTCAGTTCCCATCCCTAGTTCTGAAAAATATACTTGTATGGAACTGTGCGCTGTACAGTTCCAGCGACGCGGTGTTTGACTGTCGTGCACATGCGCACATGTCCGACCAAGATAAGAAACTACACGCCAGGTACAGATAACTCTGGCACTGTCGCTTATGCAGTGCCGACCGTGTTGTGCACGTGTAGGGTAATGTTTCTTTCCAACTCAGCATGTGTTGTGCTTGAAAACCGTGTACCATATTCTTGAATGTGATAACGTGTCGATGATTATCATGCTTCAATCTATTCTATTTAATTCATAAGGGTTTTTTCTAAAACAATTTAGACTATTAGTTTTTTTATTTGGTTTTTATCAAGGTTATGTATAAATTTTCTTTTTATATGTTTGTTTCCTTTTACGCAATATTAAAACAATGGCTAAAAATGTTATGTAACCCCCACAAATTTTAGCTACGATCCGCCACTGCTAATCACTACACTAATGTCACCCTTTATTGAATAATGCTTTCACTATTAAAAAATGTATTGTTTACTGAATTTTTAAGCGTTGTTTACTAATATTTGTAACTGCTGTTTACTGATATTTTTAACCGTTGTTTACTGATATTTTTAACTGCTGTTTACTGATATTTTTAACTGTTGTTTACTGATATTTTTAACTGTTGTTTACTGATATTTTTAACCGTTGTTTACTGATATTTGTAACTGCTGTTTACTGATATTTTTAACTGTTGTTTACTGATATTTTTAACTGTTGTTTACTGATATTTGTAACTGCTATTTACTGATATTTTTAACTGTTGTTTACTGATATTTTTAACTGTTATTTATTCAGTGTATAACATCCCTTCGCCTACCTTTGTCACAAAGTTCACCTGTCCAGAAGCCAAGGCACACACGCCTGCCCTCATCATCACAGTTGTATTGTGACGTCAAAGGGATGCAGGTGACAGAACAGTTTGGTCCATAGTAAAACTGAGAGCAGTAAGCCTGCAAGTTAATTTGTTAAAATGTAATTATAATTTTTTGTGAACGTTTTACTTTATTATTCTTCTTCTTCTTCAGCAATCTCTGGTCATACCTTAATTTACTATGGACCACAACTGGGCAGTCACTTCAGGTCTGTCAGTTTCCTTTTCAGTATCTCTGGTCATGCTTAATTTACTGGACCAAAACGAGCAGTCAGCTACAGGTCTGTCAGATTTCCTTCTTCAGTGATCTATGGTCATACGCTTAATTTATGTGGACCACAAACTGAGCAGTCAGCTTCAGTCTGTCAGTTTCCTTCTTCAGTGATCTCGGGTCATACTAATTTACTGTGACCACAACTGGTAGTCAGCTTAGGTCTGTCAGGTTCCAAGCTTAATTTACTGTGGACACAATAGCAGTCAGCTTCAGGTCTGTCAGGTTTCCAAGCTTATTACTGTGGACCAAAACTGGGCAGTCAGCTTCAGGCTGTCAGGTTTCCCAAAACTTAGTTTACTTGGACCCAAACTGGCAGTCAGCTTCAGGTCTGTCAGGTTTCCAAGCTAATTTACTGTGACACAAACTGGCAGTCAGCTTCAGGCCTGTCAGGTTTCAAAGCTTAATTTATGGACACAACTGGGCAGTCAGCTTCAGGCCTGTCAGGTTTAAACTTATTTACTTTATTATGAACAGAAATATAGTTCTTCCTCTTCATTCATTGATTGATTTGATATGACCAGCATCATTGCACTTCGTTGATTAGCCATGTGTGTCCGGTCTCTTTCTTACACATGAAGATCTCAGCGGCAGTACACGAAATCTGTAGCACCGGCGAGGTCCATGGTGTAATTTAGAAGATGGTGACACTTTTTTGTAGAAATTGTATTTTTTTAAATCTTTCTAAAAAATTTTGCTCGTGCAGCAGCGGGTTCTCATCCCACTCTTCTCGACTATGAATTGTCAACAGTTCTTTTAAGTGCTCAAATTGAACACAGGACCTACACTTTATTGTCCGTCTCCGATAGGATTAGGAAACTATCCAATGATACATGAATAATCTTCTTACCCAATGATACAGCAACGTTTGAACTCGTGACGTTTAGCCTAATGGCCCGTATGTGTGTCTGCATGATTCTCTCCTTCAATGATGATGCAGCATAGTCTGAAACCGAACTGGGTTAAGATTTGAACACAGTAACTGACTGAACTAGTGAGGTATTCTTCATCGTCAAGTAGCTTTTTCTGAGCAGAACTTTGCACCCCTAACAGTCCTTCGGAGTTTCTCTCTGTCATAAGGCAGATGTCTCGCCCCTGCAGTCGTCATACTCAAATCAGCAGTTACATCCTGAATTTATCTTCTCTTTGGTCTTCCTCTTCTTCTCTTTGCCGGTATGCCCCCTTCCATGATGGTCTTCTCCAACGTTTGGTTTCTCTTTATATGTCTAAACTACTTCCATTTTTTCTTTATTATTTTTAGCATCAGCCATTTTTTTCGATCCAGAAGCACTCTTAAGTTTTCAGCTCCTCGGCTTGGTGCCATGGATATTGTAACTCTGCGGTTCGGTGCCACGAACACCGTAAGTCTGGAGAACCTGTGGCTTTTCTGCCAGCCCGCATAAATGAACCGCATTCACATGGGGCTTGTCACCCGTCATCCAACGCGCTACGAACACGCTGGGCAGGCGGGCTGCATCATCCAGTTACTATAATAAGGTCCAATAATGTTAATTTCACGTGACATGTAGTAAGTAAAAGTAGTAAAGGTAAAGGAAGCCTTTCATACCTCGTGGTATATATGACAATACAGTGTTAGGCCTGTATCGTTCATTGGCCGTCGGCACACGATGGGTGATGTGGTCAGCATCATGTCGGCCGCTTTTCCCAGCATGTCTGGTACCCAATTGAGGCTGGGTCGATCTGAGAACAGTCGCAGTCGGAAAAAATTCCACGCCCACTGAGTTGAACCTGGACCACCAGCCTTGAGAAGCTAGTTCACTAACAACTACGCTACCGCGGCTCTCGTGACATGTAGAGGAAGGAACAATATAAGAAATTTCAACTTTTGGAGCAGCGTCAGGCCGAATGGATTAGAGTACGAGCTCCCATTCGGGAGATCCGTGTTCGATCCTAGATAAGGCCAGGAAGGTTTTATTTCTGTCGGGGGCGTAAAGTCTTAACCTGAACAGTTTTGCAGCGACTGCACTAGCCATACAGCCATTAATCAGGTGCATGTCCCCCTTGTCCTACACCGCCCTCATCATCATCAAGATGCGTATCCTTTATAGAACGTTGCTCTCTGTGCAGCACATCTGAAATTCACTGTCTCTTGCCAGTTCACCCACTTCGTCGATGGTCATGTTCATGGTTTCCTTAATATCTTGTAGCCATCGTCTTCTTGGTCTGCCTCTGGGACCCTGCCCACACCTACCTAGAAAGCGGTATTACAGGCAGTAAGTTAATTTCATATCTCATTTACAGAACTTTGCGAATCAACCCCAGCTTTTTAACGCTGTTTGTGATTTTTCTAGGCATTTAAAATCCACGCAAACAATTTGCAGCCAAACTGTCCTCAGCGTGATTCGAACTCAGAACGTTGGGGTTAATAGACCGAGCCACTATCCCCTAGGCCACAGACGCCACTATTACATGCAGTAAAGCCAGAGACCAACTTTCTATTACTTTCATTATTTTCTAAACATATCCTAACATGGAGAAGACCACAGAACATACGGCAAGGAGGAAGACATAGAAGAGGCATACGGCAAAGAGAAGAAAGAAGAAGGAAGACCACGGAAAAGACCAACTTTCATTATTTTCTAAAGATATCCTAACTTAGAAGCAACTTCTATACTGACCTTCACCTGTAACACCAGTTTGAGCATAGGGCTTGTGTCAAGGTTAAAAGTTGTCCACCCAATCTGGTCTGCGTTAGGCCCACGTGCAACAGCTGTTGAACGAATTAATCAGTGAATACAGATCAAATAAAATAAACTGTTTTTATTGCCTGTGTTATCCCGCATGCCCAGCGTGTTCGTAGCGGGTTGGACTGCGGGTGACTAGCTCTCTGTGTAGTGTGCGGGTTCAATTCCCGGGCTGGCAGAAAAGCCACAGGTTCCCCAGATTCACAGTGTTCGTGGCACCGAACCGAAGGGTTACGATGTCATGGCACCGAGCCGAAGACTGCTCAAGTGCTTCTGGATCGGAAAAAAAAATTGCCTGTGTTGCCGTTTTTTAAGGCAGTCTAGGACATGTAAAGCTGAGAATTTTTCAATCAAATGTGAAGTCAGTGATGTTCTATGGTTCGGAAACATGGAAGATGCCCGCCTGCCCAGCGTGTTCGTAGCACGTTGGACGACGGGTGACAAGCCCCTAGTGAGTGCTGTTCAATTCCGCGGGCTGGCATAAAAGCCCAGGTTCTCCTTATTTACGGTGTTCGTGGCATTGAACTGAAGGGTTACGATGTCCATGGCACCGAGTCGAAGAGCTGAAAGCTCAAGTGCTTCTGGATGGGAAAAAAACATGGAAGACCAAAGAAACCACAGAAAACTACAGACTTTCATAAATGGATGTTTACGTAGAATAGATGGACTGAGATGGTATGATAAGATTACGAACGAGGAAACTCAGAGAAAGAACTAAGCAGATACCAGTGGAGAAAGAGCTAAGAAATAGATGCTGGTGATGGATAGGACATACATTGAGAAGACCGATCTCAAGCATTGCAAGACAGGTACTGTTTTGGAACCCGCAGGGAAAGAGGGTGGAAAGGCGAAACATACCTGGATAGAGAGCGGGATGCTGATATTGAAAGGATAGGTAAAACATGGAAAGAATTGAAGATGGCAAGAGAGGAAGAGCTGGAAGAAGTGTTTTTTGTGTTTTTTTCTATCCAGAAGCACGTTTTCAGCTTCGGTTCAGTGCCACGAACACCGGAATCTGTGAACCTGTGTTTCAGCCCGGAATTAACCCGCACAAGGGAGCTTGTCATCCGAGTACAACGCGCTACGAACACGCTGGGCAGACGACAAGACAGTTTGATGAAGACCTGTGCTCCGTTGGGAGTTAAAAGGTAAGAAGAAAAAGGAGTTAAAATGTTATACAAGACTGATGAATTTAACCTTGGTCTGCTAGACGTATATTTACGTTTTTCCCATTCACTCTAAAGATGCATTAACCGTCTGTTTTTATTCTCCTCTGGCTAAAACGTGTTAACACGTTAAACATTGTACTGTCTGCATAGGCGTACATTCACGTTTGGACCTAGAAACAAGAGAGATTAGCTCAGCTCAGAAAGTATTAGCAGAACGGGTTAATGGGTACATGACTAGTGCAGTCACCGCGAAACTGTTGAGGTTATGATTTTTTTTATGCCCCTACAGAAAAAAACCTTAACCTTCCGGATTTCTTCTTCTTCTTCTAACACTCCATAACGATCACTTGTTAACCACTCTGTGTGATTTATATGCGATCTGAGCGTAAGAGCGATTGTATGTTGTGCCAGTTATGCGTCTACGAATTAGGTCAGCACATCCGATTTCTGCGATGTTTTTATTTTCTAGGGTAGCTTTCCTAGGCCTCTACCTCAGTCGCCTCTTGCGACACGCCTTGAAGACGATCAGAAACCGGGGGAAAAATGGAGAACAATGTTGACGTCCTATGCTTCAGGAACGGAGAGAAATAAACCTAAAATATAAACATTAAATGCTATTACTTTGAGATATAGATCTTCAAGAGAATTTCGAGTGCGATAGAAGTACAAACTCGTGCAATCAATTTCTCTTTCTTCTTTAGCGATCAACTCCAGCTAAGCGACTACTCCGTTATGGATGTGCTTGAGGTCTTCACTGGTCACCCATAGTTTTTTCTGAAAGGTTGTTTCTGTTGGTAAGCTTTATATTCACACGCTGTTCAAGCTGGTGCAGTCTTGAAGAATTAGATTGGGGACTGCTTTAGTGCTCCCCATGTGCAGGCAGCCGAGTCCATAAATCCAATCTATCAAGGTATGCTCTGAGACCCAAGTGTCCCGTTCCAAGTCTGAAGACTGTGGTCTGCGTTTTTATGTTTAATGTATTATGTTATCGTTCTCTCGGCTGCATCCTCCATTTCTTCCTTTCTTGCGTTCTGCCTAGCCTGATGGACCAACTTCTATCATGAATTTCTGTTGTTTTTGGGCTCCTCGTCAGCTTTAACTCCATTTCATTTTCTTCCCATCATTTATTTGGACTGTTTCAGGAGAGTCTTTGCTTCTGTAAAATTTTGTGTTGGATGTGTTTCTGTTAGGTTTCTTTCAGCCCTTGCAAGTTTTCAACTTTTCCATTTGCTAAGAGGTCACAGTGTGCTGGTATCCAATGTAGAACTATTTCTGATTGTGTGCCTTATATTCTGGATGAGCCAGTTTTATATGTGCAGTCAACGAAAGACAGAAGCTTTCACTGGAACCAGTCCAGAAGAAAGATAGCCAAAAGAATTATGTTGCATTTTCTTTGGCAGACAAGGATATAAGATGAACAACTAAGTAAACTTACGAGAAATATCCAGTGAATAGTTCCCCAGTATATCTAACTTGTGTGAGTTTGTGGGACCAAACACAATCTGCACTCGCATGACTAGAACCTGAAAAAAGGCAATGGTCACGGTTGGTTATGTGAAGGACTGAATAAAAACTTATAATTCATAACTCTCAAAATTCATTAGAAAAAATTACAAATAAAATTCTTACAGAATATCTTCATCATCTTCAAAATTATATCGGGAACCCTCTCTGGTGCTACGGAGTTCTTGCACTTTCGCTGAGATCTTCCTGTGTAGCTAAGAGATAGGAACACACACATGGTTACTCAGGTGCTACGGAGTTCTTGCACTTCCGCTGAGATCTTCCTGTGTAACTAAGAGATAGGAACACACACATGGTTACTCAGGTGCTACGGAGTTCTTGCACTTCCGCTGAGATCTTCCTGTGTAACTAAGAGATAGGAACACACACATGGTTACTCAGGTGCTACGGAGTTCTTGCACTTCCGCTGAGATCTTCCTGTGTAACTAAGAGATAGGAACACACACATGGTTACTCAGGTGCTACGGAGTTCTTGCACTTCCGCTGAGATCTTCCTGTATAACTAAGAGATAGGAACACACACATGGTTACTCAGGTGCTACGGAGTTCTTGCACTTCCGCTGAGATCTTCCTGTATAACTAAGAGATAGGAACACACACATGGTTACTCAGGTGCTCAGTTCTTGCACTTCCGCTGAAATCTTCCTGTATAACTAAGAGATAGTAACTACACACATGGTTACTCAGGTGCTCGGAGTTCTTGCACTTCCGCTGAGATCTTCCTGTATAACTAAGAGATAGGAACACACACATGGTTACTCAGGTGCTACGGAGTTCTTGCACTTCCGCTGAGATCTTCCTGTATAACTAAGAGATAGGAACACACACATGGTTACTCAGGTGCTACGGAGTTCTTGCACTTCCGCTGAGATCTTCCTGTATAACTAAGAGATAGGAACACACACATGGTTACTCAGGTGCTACGGAGTTCTTGCACTTCCGCTGAGATCTTCCTGTATAACTAAGAGATAGGAACACACACACATGGTTACTCAGGTGCTAGGAGTTCTTCACTTCTCACATGAAATCTTTCCTTCATAACTTAAAAGATAGGAACACACATTTCTCAGGTGCTACGGAGTTCTTGCACTTCCGCTGAGATCTTCCTGATACTAAGAGATAGGAACACACACATGGTTACTCAGGTGCTACGGAGTTCTTGCACTTCCGCTGAGATCTTCCTGTATAACTAAGAGATAGGAACACACACATGGTTACTCAGGTGCTACGGAGTTCTTGCACTTCCGCTGAGATCTTCCTGTATAAGCTAAGAGATAGGAACACACACATGGTTACTCACCGAAGTGCAATAATGATGGCCCCATCAATCAATCAATCAAACTCTCAAAGACATGTCAGTCTCTGACCAATGATCTAGCAATTGGAAGTAAGGTAGTCGCTGTGTAGTGTTTTTCATCATCATCAAGGTGCGTGTCCTTTATAGGACGTTGTTCTCTGTGCAACGCATGTAAACAGCCAGTTCACCCACTTCGCCGATGGTCATATTCATGGTTTATTTAATATCTTGTAGCCATCTTCTTTTTGGTCTACCTCTGCGTCCTGGTACCCTGCCCTCTAATATTGTTCTCTCCAGGCCATCGTGACGCTTGATGTGACCAAAGTATCTAATTTATTTTGTATAGGTAGTGTTCTTAATGTTACTAATTTGTTTTACATATCCCTATGTCGGTCTCTGGTCTTTTTTTGTTTACATCATTCTTCCTTCTTCTTCACTGTTCTCATTAGATTAGGATTTCGGATTATCTAATAAAGGACTAAAAACGTTAGTCACTCTTGAGCCAACAGCGAATGCCTGAAACTTTCCACGACGCTACACAGCACAAGTGGTCAGAGAAGAGAGAGAGAATAAGAAGATGGTACAAATGTATAAATAGAGCACACTTACATCTGTTCTTTCTGCTGTCTCTAGTGTGAGTAGTGATGGCGTCCGAGTGAGGTTAGTCCACCTGCGAAGTTGTAGACAAAAATTAATAGTTACGTATTCATTTTTTTTTACCGATCCAGAAGCACTTGAGCTTTCAGCTCTTCGGCTCGGTGCCATGGACATCGTACCCTTCGGTTCGGTGCCACGAACACCGTGAATCTGGGGAACCTGTGGTTTTCTGCCAGTCCGCGGAATTGAACCCGCACACACAGAGGACTAGTCACCCGCAGTCCAACGCGCTACGAACACGCTGGGCAGGCGGGCTACGTATTCAGTTAGATACTACTACTACTACTACTACTCCTACTAACTACTACTCCTACTGCTACTATTACTACTGCTCCCACTACCACTACTACCCCTAATACTGCTACTGATACTAATGCTACTACCACTACTCCTACTCCTAATACTACAACTGCTGCTCTTGATACTACTATTACCACTATTACTACTACTACTACTATTACTACTGCTCTTGTTGCTACTACTACAACTACTACTACTATTACTACTCCTCTTGCTACTACTACTACTACAACTACTTGGGTGGCTCTGTGGCTGAGTGGCTAAGCCCTTCGTGATTTGTGTAATACTCTCGGCAGGTGGTGTGTCATTTCTGCGGAGAGGAACCGAGACAAATGGGTAAAACCCGGTGCAATTAAGTCAATCCTTTTTTTAACCACCACTACTACTGCTACTACCACTACTTCTACTACTAATGTTACTATTACTACTGTTATTATTCTATATATATCCTTGTCGTGTGCCATCGACACTTAGACTTCAACAAAAGATTGCTATTGCTGGCGTTCTGCGGCCACTCTACCAATTGTTCCATCGTCAGACCCCAATCTTTAAACTCTCTTTCCACAGTTCTTCTCCGTGTTTACTTTAGACTTCCCGGCCATCTTGTCCCATCCACTGCACATCGGATTGCTGTTCTAGCCAATGTCCCTACTGGTATAAGACATACAAGTCTAATCCATCTCCACTTTCTTCGTTTATTGATGGTCTCCAACGATGCTCGTTTTGTCCTCTTGATTTCCTGGATTTCTGCATCATAGTTATAGCAGAATCTCCCTGTTGGTACCAAATATTAAATCTCAGCTATGTTGGAACCAAGGAACATTAGGAAAAAAAACCCATCGTTCCACAGGGCATTTGAACCTCGTACATTTGGAGCGTGAGACAAGAAGCGTACTCATCTTTAAAAAGAAATATATCCCCATGTCATGAAAGCAGTTTTTTAAGGATTTGGCTTCGATCCTTCCCAGAGACTGAGCACCTATGGGTCTGCCCGGAGTGCAATGACGTCAGTTTTTGTGTGTTTTTTCGATCCAGAAGCACTTGAGCTTTTCGTAGCCTCCTCTTCGGTTCGGTGCCACGAACATCGTAAATCTGGGGAATCTGTGGCTTTTCTGCCATCCCGCGGAATTGAACCCGCACACACAGAGGGATAGTCACCCGTAGCCCAACGCGCTACGAACACGCTGGGCAGACGGGCATGATGTCAGTTTAGTAACCAATACCTTCCCGGTTGTAACTAACACCGCTAAAATAGATCTGATGGTTGTACGTACATATAAATGTGTTTGCATGCGTGATATGTGACTTAATCTGTTACCTGCGGCATAGCTGACACCTTTCGTTACGGACATATCAGGTTACGTTTTCTGTCTTGAGTTTTCTCCTATATCCCTTGACAAGAGATTATTTAGACTAAAGACTATTGTCTCTTCTCAAATATACAAACACAATAAGCTTATCTTTTTGGCATGTGTTTGTGCAAACACTGTTCAATCACAGCCAACTCTATATAACTAGGCCAGACAGCTGAGTGGGGTTCCCTTACCTAGACCAGAAAAGGGGCTGGAAATTACAGATGTTTGATAGAACACTGCAAGCTTTTTGCAATTTTACTCAATTCTGTGAGTTTGGTTATTTATTGGTGAAAAATATTCATAATATTGATATTCCTTATTTTTAAACTTAACTTGTTGCATAATATAACTTCGATTTAGCATTTTGTGTTGATTTTAAAATGAATTCGTCTATATACACCAATACTGGAATGCGAGGTCACGTGGTGTAGTTGTGATCTGATTTTCCATAATTCTTACCTGAGTCCGAAGGCCCATAAGCTTATAGTTGGCTCTGGTTCGTTTAAACCCTACCTGATTATTCTGTGTCTAGCTCAAACGAAATGTTTGTGACACTCCTCAGTAAAGCCATTTTTAATGGCTCCTGGTTATGTTCGTAAGAGCGCTCGTATTGCTAGTCTAGGCAATGGATGCCGTAGAAAATGGTGGTAAGTGGTTCGAGTCCTGTGTTTGTCAGTCGTTTTTTTTTTCGGAAGCTCTTAATACTTGTACATTATCTATTTGTTCGCCCGAGGGGATTACCGGGGCCCAAATTTGGGGTGTCAAGAATAGAACCACTGTTACCTGCCACGCATGTCGTAAGAGGCGACAAAGGAGGTTTGGCTAAAATCGGATGCACATGTCCTAAACGTGTAGAAGTCTATGCATTTAAGGGCCTACCAAACCAATGTGCAACGTATACACGTTCTTGGCAAAGATCAAACATAACACAAAGAGTGTATAAAGTTGGTCGTAAAGAACGAACGCAAAGAAGAAGAAGATCTATTTGTTGATCATAGTCTTTGCTTTCGTTGCTTCCTCTGGGGTTCTTACAACCAAAAAATTCCTTGTTCTCATCTTCTAGAGTAAAGCTAGTTTGTTTATGTTACAAAATAGCTTATATCGACTAAAGTGGATTTGTTTAGTAACAATATTTGTCCTGCAAGAGTTTGTAACCATAATTAAATACTTGATGTTTCCTTCATTCAGAATATGAGATATTTCATTGGGTACACTAGTTATGATAAGATATTTGTGATGTGATGATTATGATTACTGTGATGATTATAGTGATGATTATGATGATAACGGAAGAGAAGTACAAGAGGAAGAAGAAAAGGATGATGATAATGAGGATATTATGATGAGGATGATGATGATGGTGGTGGTGGTAATGATGACGATGATGATTATATGAAGACGATGAGGATGATGATGATGATGGCGAGGGTGATGATTATGATGATGATGACGATGATAACGATGATAATGATGATAATATACTAAAAGCATTTGTGTGCTGAGTAACTGTACCTAAGAATCCGCTTTCTTGAAAGTTATCCTCAGGGCATATTTGACGAGCCCGCTCAGACAAGCACGCACGAAGTCTAGAACGGCAGGCACATATGCCTGTGTTGCAACACTCTATTTGTGACGTCAGAGGTCGTGAAGAGTTCAGACTGTCTATTCTCATTTCCACTGTGGTCAAAGTTCGGACCATCTGTATATGGAAACATGTTTTGGTCAGATTTGTTTATTTCATATTTATGAAACACATTATAAGTAAATAACTCTTGCAGTGAAAACTCGAGCTTCGCACAAGTAAGGGCTAGGAAACATGCCAGTCAGGGCTTTGATTCATCACCACGTAGTGCATCAAAGCACGAACTCCGTAGTTCCAGCAACAATCCTAGGATCTCATGAAAAAAAATTTCACTTGTAATTCGAACCCACAGACTTCTGAACTACATGCAAACGTCTTAACCACTTCGCCATAGAAAGCGTCACAGAAATCGGATGGGGCTGGCACACAACGCGTAATTACTCTTAAGCTCAGATCACATACAAATCACAAACAGTGATTTAACAAGTGGTCGATATGATTCGTTCGAAGAAGAAGAGGGATACAGGACCATGGGTTACTTCAGCATAGTGTATCTTGGATACAGGACCATGCGTTACTTCCGCATAGTGTATCTTGGATACAGGACCATGGGTTACTTCCGCATAGTGTATCTTGGATACAGGACCATGCGTTACTTCAGCATAGTGTATCTTGGATACAGGACCATGGGTTACTTCAGCATAGTGTATCTTGGATACAGGACCATGGGTTACTTCAGCATAGTGTATCTTGGATACAGGACCATGGGTTACTTCAGCATAGTGTATCTTGGATACAGGACCATGGGTTACTTCAGCATAGTGTATCTTGGATACAGGACCATGGGTTACTTCCGCATAGTGTATCTTGGATACAGGACTATGGGTTACTTCCGCATAGTGTATCTTGGATACAGGACCATGGGTTACTTCAGCATAGTGTATCTTGGATACAGGACTATGGGTTACTTCCGCATAGTGTATCTTGGATACAGGACCATGGGTTACTTCCGCATAGTGTATCTTGGATACAGGACCATGGGTTACTTCCGCATAGTGTATCTTGGATACAGGACCATGCGTTACTTCCGCATAGTGTATCTTGGATACAGGACCATGGGTTACTTCAGCATAGTGTATCTTGGATACAGGACCATGGGTTACTTCAGCATAGTGTATCTTGGATACAGGACTATGGGTTACTTCCGCATAGTGTATCTTGGATACAGGACCATGGGTTACTTCCGCATAGTGTATCTGGATACTGGACACATGCGCACTTCCATAGTGTATCTGATACAGGACTATGATTTACTTCCCATAGTGTATCTTTGGATACAGGACCATGGCGTCACTTCGCATAGTGTATCTTAGATACAGGACCATGCGTCACTTCCGCATAGTGTATCTTGGATACAGGACTATGGGTTACTTCCGCATAGTGTATCTTGGATACAGGACCATGCGTTACTTCCGCATAGTGTATCTTGGATACAGGACCATGGGTTACTTCCGCATAGTGTATCTTGGATACAGGACCATGGGTTACTTCCGCATAGTGTATCTTGGATACAGGACTATGGGTTACTTCAGCATAGTGTATCTTGGATACAGGACCATGCGTCACTTCCGCATAGTGTATCTTGGATACAGGACTATGGGTTACTTCCGCATAGTGTATCTTGGATACAGGACCATGGGTTACTTCGCATAGTGTATCTTAGATACAGACCATGCGTACTTCCGCATAGTGTATCTTGGATACAGGACCATGCGTCACTTCCGCATAGTGTATCTTGGATACAGGACCATGGGTTACTTCCGCATAGTGTATCTTGGATACAGGACCATGCGTCACTTCCGCATAGTGTATCTTGGATACAGATTCCTCTGGCTAAAGTAGCAAAGATCGTCATACGCCCCGCCCCGCCTGTTGAAGACACAAGAATGGCTGCCGTGTTGGGAATCAACCTTTAGAACTTCTGCAAGTCTTCGAGCCCTTATAAAAACTTTACTAAAACAAAACTGTTATGGAATGGAGCTTTAAAAAAGTGTCTAATGGCGAAGGATTGACTTCATTGCAACGGGTTTCCCCATATGGTTCCGCCCCTGTCGGTAAAAATGGCAGAGAGTACTTCAAAAAGCACGAACTCCGTAGTTTTAGCAACAATCCTACGGGTTTCAAGAAAAAATTGTACATGTGACTCAGTCTGGATTTGAACCCACAGCCTCAGGACGACATGCTTTCGCAACAGCTTATGTGTAGAGAACCCCTCAGCATGTAATTCAGAGTAAGGTGGCAGCATGTAATGGAGCGTGGCAGCATGTAAGAGTCGAGTGGGGTGATAAGAAAATAACGATAAGAATATAAGAACAAGCATAGCAACGTATGGGTGTGAAACATGGACATTTAACAAAGCAGTAGGGAAGTTTATGTGTGCTTCTGAATATAAATGTGTGTTGTCGGGACTCTCAATGGAGCAAAGAATAGTAACACTGATATCTACAAGGCATGTCGTAAGAGGCAACTGAAGTAGGGGTCTAGGGAAACTACTCTAGTAAATCAAAAGTGTCGTAGAAATCGAATGTGCTGGTAGGCGCATACCTGGCAAATGTACAACCGCTCTTAGGCTTGGATCACATATAAATCACAAAGAGTGGTTAACAAGTGGTCGATATCGAACATTCAAAGAAAAAGAAAAAGAATATAAACTTCTTCTTTGCGTTCGTTCTTTACGATCAATTTTAAACACTCTTTGTGATATGTTTGATCTTTGCCAAGAACATGTATACGTTGTACATTGGTTTGGTAAACCCTAAACGCATAGACTTCTACACGTTTAGGACATGTGCATCCGATTTCAGCCGAAAGAATATAAGTGTTACAGAAGAGTTTTAATTTTTGCACGGACGGAGAAGATAAAAAATGGATCAATCCAGGAGGAACTTAATGCCAAAGAAATCCAGTTAGTGTTACATATAAGAATTAAAAAATTGAAGTATTTTGAACACATAAAAAGACACGAATGGTCGGGAAAAATAATTGTGGATGGAAGCATCCGACAAAGAGAAGAAGAAGAGAAGTCCGTTGGAAGATGGATTAAGAATGTAACTGATGATTTGAGCATGACTGCAGCAGAGGTCGGGCATCTGGCCTATGAGAGAGAAAAATTGTGAAGGACGGTAAATTTCTGCTCAGGACATACTATGTTAATTTGACGATACACCATAATACACCACGTGACTATTAAGATTTTCCTGATGTTTCAATAGGGTATGTTGCACAGATGGCACTGAAATACATTCGCACAACGAACGGTATGCATTACCAGTACAGTCGATTCTATGGCATTCAACTGGAAAATTATATGCCAACATTTTCTGAGTTATCAAAATAGAAATGAGGAGTTCAAGTCGGGAAGCCGAGTGGTTAATGGAGTCAAGATTGGGAAGTTAAAGAATCATAAACCACTGTTACCTGAAGCAATGGTCGTAAGAGACAATAGTGAGGTTCGCATGGGGCAAGCTTACCCACACAAACACTAGATGGCTACAGAAGTGGAGAGCAACGGTAAACGTGGTGAAACTGGAGACATCGTTGGGATAGCACAGAGTTCCAAAAGATGCTAAAGATGTGACGTAAAACACCAATGCTAAGGCGATGAATTAGATTTCTCACAGAATAGAACTTATGGGAGATCTGGTACATCGATTGATTCAATGTTAATTGAAGTGCTTATCAATACTACAGCAGTTCGTGAATAATGAAAAAAAGATGGGCAATTTAGAAGTGGATGAAATCAAAGAATATCAATCAGCATTAATAGCAATGTTACAAGAAAGAGAAGATGGAGATATGTTGGGTATACTCTGAGAGGAAAGTTATCAAAGAATCATAAATCAGGCATTGAAGTGGGAAGCAAATGGTTAAAGAAAGAGAAGATGGAGATATGTTGAGTATACTCTGAGAGGAAAGTTATCAAAGAATCATAAATCAGGCATTGAAGTGGGAAGCAAATGGTTAAAGAAAGAGAAGATGGAGATATATTGGGTATACTCTGAGAGGAAAGTTATCAAAGAATCATAAATCAGGCATTGAAGTGGGAAGCAAATGGTTAAAGAAAGTAAGGACGACCTAGGGAAACCTTAAGACGAACTTTACTGGGAGAGGTGAGAAATATCGAAATCAATTCCATAGGAGAAATTGATTGAATTGTCCAGGATAGAGCGGTATGGAGAAATTACTTGCAGGCTATATGTCACTTATAATGGTCATCATCATCAGGTGCGTGCCAGCTGGCGTAGGCGATCATGGATCTCCATAAATCTCTGTTCCTGGTGTTTGCTATCAAGTCAGATGTTGATACTCTTCCGTGCCATGAAGTCAGGCTATCCAAAATTGTCTCTCCCTGTCTCGTCCACCCCCACCCCTCGATTTTACCAGTTATTACAATGTGTTCTAAACCTCCCCTCCTCATCCCATGCCTGAAAAATGATGACTGCCTCTTTCTTATATTGATGATAAACTTTTCCAGTGTCTTGACCTCATTCAACACCTCCACACTATTCATTTTAACAGTCCATGGGATTCTCATCATTCTTCTGTAAAATCACATCTCTGTGGCCCTCAGAATTTTCGATGCACATGTCTGTTTGTTTATTGTCCATAACTGCAACCATATGTCAGTATCTGTTTGTTTATTGTCAAACCATCCATATGTCAGTTTAAAGTAAGGTTTTCTTACCTAGGTTAAACTCAACGTAATTGAGCAGTTACTGTGCACCATGATTTTCTTACCTTGAGTTAAACTCAACGTCAGAGCATTACTAGAAGTCACATGGATGTTTTCAAACTCACTCGCAGCAATGTAGCTACGAACTCAACGTAGACTAGCAACAGAAGTCCATGTATGTTTTCTTACCTAGTTAAACCAACGTAACTAGAGAGTTACAGAATGCACATGTATGTTTTCTTACCTTAGTTAAACTCACGTAACTGAGCAGTTACTAGAAGTGCACATGTATGTTTCTTACCTTATTAAACATCAACGTACACTAGACTGTTACTAAAAATTATGTCGTACTTAGTTAACTCAATAATAAATTACTAAATCACATGTATGTTTTTTACCTAGTAAACTCAAACTATAGAGTAGTTACTAAAAGTGCAATATAGATTACATCTTTTGGGTTATTTTAACACAAAACTTAGTCACTTTCTTTGAATATATCAGATTTCAAAAAATAAACTTATTGTTTCTCGTAAAAAATATGAAAATTAGATTAATCTTTCTTTTTTTTTAAATATTAATTCTTTGTTCGATTGAGATCCTTTTAAACCGAGGCTCAATCCTTTCAACCTAAAACTAGTCTTTTTCGGTTATATCATGAGCTTGAATTCCAACAAATAAGAATTGATTCATTGTTTGTTAAAAAAAAAGAAAATTAAAGCCTTTTAAGCCGAGGCACGTACTTTTAACCTAAGGGCGAACCTTGTATCGGTTATATCAGAGCGTGGCGACCAGCAAAAATGAAAAATAAGAATTTATTACTTTCGTAGAATCTAGCAAGATAATAATAACTCTTTGATTAATTCCTTATTGTTTGTTATGTAGTGGAGTAAAGCCTCATTAGGATGAGACACGTCCGTTCAACCTAATGTCGAACCTTTCACTGGTTATATCACAGCTGGTAGGCCAACAAACATGAAAAATAAGAATTAACTCCTTTCAGAAAATTTAAGTTCCTTTCAGAAAATTTAAGTTCCTTTCAGAAAATTCAAGTTCCTTTCAGAAAATTCAAGTTCCTTTCAGAAAATTCAAGTTCCTTTCAGAAAATTCAAGTTCCTGTCAGAAAATTCAAGTTCTTTCCAGAAAATTCAAGTTCCTTTCAGAAAATTCAAGTCCTTACTGAAAATCCAAAGTTTTAAAACAATTCTTAATTATATATCGTTTTTGAAGTCTGACTCCTGCTAATTTATATATTAAGTCACTGACACTGAAAATATATTCCATGTCGACTGAATCGAAATGTTTCCATCAAATGTTAAACTGTAGATGTGACTCATAAAATAATCAGCAAAACGTTAGGACAAAGACAGAATATTCTTATTAATCTGTTATACATTATGAAAAGGAGATTCGAACTGCTATTTTTGGTGTAGTAAGAATGGGTGTATTCAAACTATTCATTTACGCTTCAACCAAAACTTAACGAAACAAAAGATGTTGCTTTTAGGCTAGCTATTTCCTGCATACATGCATTGAATAAAACGGTTTTTTTCGCGTTTCTGAGTCCGTCTTTTGTTGTTTAAGTTTGTTTCCAGTCCACAATGGAGGGTTGAAGGTGAGGGAGAAGACTTGTGGGTTTGAGAAAATGGGGTCTTTTTTGTTTACTGGAAGTAGCAGTGTTCCTCAATTTTTTTAAGTTGTCGCCCCTGAAAGTCAGAACAAAACAATGATATCTCCATGGTTACAATCAGAACAGGGGCACTCACAATCACATACACTTTAAACAGACAGCTATCACAAAGATCACGTGAGAATATATATATATATATATATATATAGATATATATATATATATATTAGCCGATGCAGACGTGTGTAAATCTTCACTTCTTGTGCAGAACGATTTTCATGTGTTATTTGTTTGTTCCGATTCTTAAGACAGTTCGAGTTTCTTACTTTTCTTCTACAAGGTGTTTAAGATAAAAGCATCCCCATTGACAAATTAAAAGTGGTCAGGTACGCATTGCGATCTGTCTATTTACAATTTAAACCGGTTCTGACTAGCTCGTTCTAGGTCACTTATGTTCATCGCCCCTTCCAGCATCATAATTACACACCACAAAAAAGCTTGCTCACTTGACCTATACTACGTCATAATTGAACCATCTCATTTTCATAAGCATATACTAGATTGGTTCACTTGACAGGGCTACTTTTATATTCTACTTCTTCTTTGCGTTCGTTCTTTACAACCAA
The DNA here is from genome assembly GCA_020796225.1 of Arion vulgaris. Lineage (NCBI taxonomy): Eukaryota > Metazoa > Mollusca > Gastropoda > Stylommatophora > Arionidae > Arion > Arion vulgaris. The sequence continues at coordinate 28,670,054 of CM036772.1, forward strand.
TCTTAATCACTCTTTGTGATATGTTTGATCTTTGCCAAGAACGTGTATATGTTGCATATTGGTTTGGTAGACCCTAAACGCATAGACTTCTACACGTTTAGGACATGTGCATCCGATTTCAGCCAAACCTCCTTAGTGGCCTCTTACGACTTGCGTGGCAGGTAACAGTGGTTTTATTCTTTACACCCCAAATTTGGGCCACGGTGACCTCTTGGGCGGACTTTTATATTGAGCAACCAGTATTATCGCTTTCTCGGCTTTTGTTTTTGCTAAGATGTGTAGATCCTACTTGAGCGCGGTCAAAGAGTAAGAGTTTTCATAGAGCCAATAGACAAATAATTATATTTAAACAAATTCCAAGCAGCTATCATTCGAAAGAATGACAATGTGCTGTATTTTTACACGTTTGAAACCAAGCTTGGTCCACCCACTACGGCACTATTTGGTAAGGCCCAAAAACACAACAAAATATTTTGCGTACAGAAATATTTTTAAAACAATATTATTGTAAATATTTCGAGCAGGTGAGGGTGGTTTTACTGAACGTTTCTTTGCATGCTCAGAAAAATCCAAAAGCTAATATCCGTACTTCCGACAGGCCAATACATCCTGAGATACCATGTTTTCAATAAGCTAAAGAAATGAACTTCGAAGGAATGTGACTGTCCTCTTCTTCTTCTTCTTCATCTTTCTTCACCCCTAGAGAGGCATAAGTCCCACCAATGTTTTCCAAGCTCAGCTTCAATGCCATCTTTTCCAGATCTCTCCACTATCTCCCCATTTTCTTGCATTCTGTTTCTAACTCCCGCCTCCAGCTATTCCTGTGTGTTTCCTTACCTCTAATTTCCCTGTGGTTCCATTGTAGGGTCTGTCTAGTGATGCTGTCAGGAGGTCTCTTCATTGTGTGTTCTATCCATCACCCATTTCTGCCTCTTATCTCTTGTTCCACCTGCCATTGACCCGTTCTATACCACAGTTTCCTGTTTGTGATCCTGTCATGCCATCGTAGACGGATGTATGTGACTATGACACTGATAGAATGAATTCTACACTGTTTTTACAAGACTGGCGAGCATACGCAAAGAAACAATAGTAAGGCTTCTGAAAACATGCATACTTCCTGAGGCAACATATGAATGTGAATGGTGGACTATAGCACAAACATTGAAGAACAAAATAGAAGCTTTCAAAACAAAAGTGTTACAGAAATATTCTTAGAACATCCTTGACAGAGAATATAAAAAACAAAGACATCCTACAAGACCTTGCATATTGGAGCATTAGCTCATAAATAACATCATGATCCGGAAGATGAAGTATTTTGGCCCCATTAAACGTCCCAGGAGCTTGGATAGAACAGTAATGGAGAGCACGGTTCCTGGAGTACGAGGCAGGAGACGACCAAGGCGAAGGTGTCAGCAGGGCATCAAAGAAACATTGAATATTACACTATAGGAGGCGGGAGAACTTGCTAGAGACAGAGAGTTTTTCAGACAGGCTCTGATGAAAGCACCGTTCCGCAAGGGACAGGCTACTACTTGATGATGTTGAGTATATGATGAGCAGAGAATACTGACATCACCATCATGAGTGCTATTGTATGATAAAATCTTGAAGATCTTCCCAACCTGAGGTGGACCACTGCTTTCTTTGAATATGTTTACGCTGACGTCTGAGAGTGAAGAAAAAGAAGAAGAATGAAATGTAGAGATGAAACATACGGAGATAAGACAATATGCTAGAGTACATATTTAAGGGTCAATCGCGTACTATAAAAAGTAAAGTAAGAACCTTCATACCTCGTGGTGGTATATAGGTCAATACAGTGTTAGGCCTGTATTTTCATTGACCGTCGGCACACATGGGTGATGTGGTCAGCATCACGCCGGCCGCCTTTACTTTCCCATAGCATGTCTGGTACCCAGTTGAGGTTGGGTCGACCTGAGAGCCGTCGCGGTTGGGAAAAATTCCACGCGCATTGCGGGAGCTGAACCCAGACCACCAGCCTTGAGAAGCGAGTTCACTAACAACTACGCTACAGTGGCTCTCAATCGCGTACTATATGCACACCGAAATGTTCTTTGGCCCAAGTAAGTCTCGAACGCCGGAATTAACACGGCCCGTGGTTGATAGTGATAGGTGCTTATAGAAGTCTTCCCTTGGAAGATTACTTTGATTGCTGCTGAAGCTACAGAGTTCATAGTAAGTAAGAAAGTAAAGGAACCCTTTCATAGTGTTAGGCATGTATTTTTCATTGACCGTCGGCACTCGATGGATGATGTGGTCAGCTTCAGCTTTACTTTCCCAACTCATGTCTGGTACCCAGTTGAGGCTGGGTCGACCTGAGAGCTGTCGCGGTCGGGAAAAATTCCACGCCCACTGCGGAGTTGAACCCGGACCACCAGCCTTGCGAAGCGAATTCACTAACAACTACACTACCGCTGCTCTCTCACAGAGTTCATGGTTTGGGCAATATTCTCGGCATCTGGTGTTTTATTTCTGCAGGGACAAACCAAGTTGTTTGGGAAATGGGTGCAATGAGGGCATCCTTCATCATTGAGTCATTAGAAATGAAATATGAGCCTGTTATATTGCTCACCGCTTTTACAACAGCACACACTAAGATTAACACCACCAAAATAAAAAAAATAATCATTTTTAATGTAGTTAAGAGTGCTGAGAATTGCAAGACAAATGATAAAATTCTGTTTTTTTAATGGGAAAATATGTCTGAGAACGACACTTAGGGAAAACCACCAATAACAGCATACAATAAAAAGAGATCAGGTACAGAGCCAAGGGAAGATCAATAAAAGAGATCAGGTACAGAGCCAAGGGAAGATCAAAAAAAGAGATCAGGTACAGAGCCAAGGAAGATCAACTAAAGAGATCAGGTACAGAGCCAAGGGAAGATCACTAAAAGAGATCAGGGTACAAGAGTCAGGTGGAAATCAATAACAGAAAACCAGTGTGAAGGCAATGAAAGGACCCTTATATAAAGAAATGAGGACAGAGCCTGTAAGCTCACCTAAAAGAGATCGGGTTTACAGAGCCAAAAATAAAAAAAACATTCAAGGTTAAGAGTCGAAGGAAGACAAAAAAAGATCAGGTAAGGAAAAATCAATAAAGAGACACTTAGCAACACCAAGAAGATCAATAAAAAGAGATCAGGTACAGAGCCAAGGGAAGATCAAGAAAAAGATGGATAGACAATATCAAGATCATAACAAATAAACATAGAATGCCCCAATGTAAAGCTCCCACCCCTACCCTTAACGGCAAGAGTGAGCAACCAATTCCATCATCCATCTGAGGAAAGACAATAGACACTTAGGCTCGTGTTACGTTCATGGTTGTCGCCGCTCACAAGGGAGCAAAGAATAGTAACACTGTGACGTACACGCATGGAGAAGTTTGAAGAAGAAAATATTGGTCGTGTTATATAACTTGGATTATCCGAAAGGAATTAATTCTTATTTTTCATGTTTGTTGACCTGCACGCCATGATATAACCAAAATAAGATTCATCCTTAGGTTGAAAGTTCATGCTTCTGCTTAGAGGCTTTAATCCCTTACATAACAAACTTCTTCTTCGAACGCTTCATATCGACTACTTGTTAAACCACTCTTTGTGATTTGTATGTGATCTGAGCCTAAGAGCGATAGTACATTGTGCCAGTTATGCGCCTACAAGTAGGACAGCACATTTCTGAGAGCATTTTATTTACTAGGGTAACTTCCTAGATCCCTACTCAGTCGCCTCTTACGACATGCCTTGTAGGTCGCAGTATTACTATTCCTTGCTCCCCTTGCGAGCCCCGGAAACACACGGGCGACATATAATAAACACAAACAAAAACAGGACAACTCCAAAATATGCCTGATCTCTCTCATCTAGCTCAAACTGTCAGCGAGAGAAATCTGAAACAGTACTGGTACCTCTAAGTTCGAAAGAACTATCACATAGCCCAGTTTTGCAGGAAAGTTGTCTCGCGCACGTAAAAGATACATTCATTCCTTCAATGTTTGCTTCCCCTTTGTTTTCAGAAGATGTTGAAATATGCGAAAACAAGAGCAAAGAACGACAATCCATCTCGCTTGTCCTTGTCTAATTCAACAATTGAATGGGAGAAATTATCTGTCCTTTTTATTCTCCCTAAGCACGAAATTGAACTTGACATGTCTCTAGTAAGATTATACATGTATATATAAAACGTTTCTGTGTTGATTTTGTTCTCCTGACCCCCTCTCCCTGTTTTTGTTTATTGTATAATGAGTAATAAGTTAAGGCACCCAAAAATCTCACTGACAGCTAAACAACAGATGATCAACAGCATTATCATGTCTACTTTGTGTTACCAGAGCTAACCAAGCATGGACAATGAGCAAAGCGCAGTCATAAAAAATAACTTCATGTGAAATGTGGTGCCTGTGAAAAATTATCAACACCAGAAAAGACAGAGTCACCAACATTGGCATAAGAAAGAAAGTTGGCACAGAACCTTGCTTGAATTACATTAAGAAACAAAGAATGAAGTGGGTTGGCCACTTAATAAGAATGCATCCAAATTTTACAATGTACACAGTATTCTACAACAGAACATCAAGAAAGAAGACGAGAGGAAGACCACGAAAAAGATGATTAGATGACGTAGCAGAATCCTGTGCATTGCAAAAATAACAATCACTCAAGCCAACAGAACAGCACAAGATAAAAACAGAAAACCACAAGACTAGGCAACAACCCTGTGGCAGTGTGACGATAAAAGAACAAGAAGAAGAAGAAGTAACAAACTTAATAAATTGGTTTATGTGGAAAATAAGATGGTGAAAAGTGTTATATTTTGGAAACATGTGAATAACGAATTTGAAGAGCCCCAGGTGGAGCAACGGAGTCATTGAATATGATAATTCTTCACCTTCCTCTTCTTTGCGATCGGTTTCATATACTCGTCTAAACCATGACATGAGTTGCTTCTATGAAGCTGCATGTGAGTTGGAGTTACTTGAGAGTTTTTAATGCTTGCTCTGTAAGCTTCGTTCATGGGGCCTTTCTGGCATCACCTTCTGCATTCCATTGCATGATCTTTACAAGTGTGATGTTCGTGTTTTGACCAGGGCAATATTCTGCTTAATCCTGGCTTTCCGATGCGCAAAGCTACGGTCAGTAGTTTGGGATTGATCCATTCGAGGCTTGGGATCCAGCGCTGCTCCTACCTGACAGCAATCCACATACACAGTCCCATATCTGAGTAAATATATGTGCATACTCCCTAACCGTACTGTGCGTTTGTGTCTTTTTCCATTTCTAGGTGCCCACGCCATTCAGGCTGACATGTCCGTCTTCGGTAAGGAAGTTATGGAGTCTGTCTATCTATGTCCTGGTTCTTCTGAATACTGCATAACAGGTATCAGAGGTTTTAATGAGTTTCTTTCTCCGCATTTCTGGACCAGGTTGGGATCCCTGTGTGCCATCTTGATAGGGATCTGTACTTCGGTACTTATCAACACACCGGTGGGCCCAGCATTCACCACACCTATCCCCGCCTCCTTAGGTTTTTGCATGGTTTACCCACAGCCAACTCTAGATAACTAGGCCAGACAACTGACTGGGGGGGACCTAGATCAGAAAAGGGCGCCAGAAAAGAAAGATGTTTGATAGAACACTGCAAGCTTTTTTGCAATTTTACTCAATTCTGTGAGTCTATGGTTATTTATTGGTGAAAATATTCATAATATTGATATTCCTTATTGTTAAACTTAACATGTTGCATAATAAAACTTCGATTTAACATTTTGTGTTGATTTTAAAATGAATTTGTCTATATACACCAATACTGGATTGCTAGGTCACGTGGTGTAGTTGTGGTCTGATTTCCATAATTCTTACCTGAGTCCGAAGGCCCATAAATTTATAGTTGGTTCTGGTTTACCCCAGCCATGACCTGGTACTTTACCCCTGCGGGCATTGGAAGCCCAATTATAGCACTGGGAACTCGCTTTTGACAGAACCATGTTATTTGAAACGGGGAGCACCACTTCCTGATGTGAGATCGTGTGCCAAGTTCTAAATGAGAGATAACGTAAAAGAAACAGCCAGTCGACAATGGAAAAAAATCAGGCTTTAACGTCACAACTTGAGACATATCTTAAAATATGGAAATTAGTTCTTATCAACTACTTTACTGATAACAATGAAAGAGGGAACCGAGCAAAACGCTCATGCCGAAATCAGTTGTACTGTGCTGAAATGAGCATCAATCTGAGACTTACTGTAAACATAGTACAAAATACTTAGTCTTAATCTACTATATATATAAAAATAGATGTTTATCTGTTTGTTTGTTACCTATAGACTCTGAAACTACTGAACAGATTTAGCTGAAATTTACAGGATATGTTTGTTTTGATGTCGGGATGCTACCTGTCATAGTTTGAAATAGGTAGCGCTGAAGATTTACGAAAAATTCTAAAAATCGAAAACAGGCTAATTTCATCGAGAGTTTCTAATTTTGTTTACAATTTGCTATAAACGTTTCTGGAAGTCTACAGTAATATATTAATATATAAACAAGATTCGATGACGTATGTTTTAAAACTATGGAAACCTCGATCTCTTTCATATCATAAAATAATCGTTTCAAGGCAATTTTACAAACAAGCTGAAGTTCTTCTTCTTCTTCTTTGCATTCGTTCTTTACGACCAATTTTAATCACTCTTTTGATATGTTTGATCTTTGCCAAGAACGTGTATACGTTGCACATTGGTTTGGTAGGCCCCTAAACGCATAGACTTTTACACGTTTAGGACATGTGCATCCGATTTCAGCCAAACCTCCTTAGTCGCCTCTTACGACATGCGTGGCAGGTAACAATGGTTCTATTCTTTACATCCCAAACATGGGCCCCGGTAACCACTCGGGCGGAGCTGAAGTTAAAATACGCAATCCAGGTTTGTTTCTTCATAGGATTTCTACTCATTTCGAATCATGATAAGAGAAATATCAACTGGGACGCGACATTAGTAGCAATGAAGCAGTATGTCAACTGGGACGCGACATTAGTAGCAATGAAGCAGTATGTAAACTGGGACTCTACATTAGTAACAATGAAGCAGTATGTCAACTGGGACGCGACATTAGTAGCAATGAAGCAGTATATCAACTGGGACGCGACATTAGTAGCAATGAAGCAGTATGTAAACTGGGACGCGACATTAGTAGCAATGAAGCAGTATGTAAACTGGGACGCGACATTAGTAACAATGAAGCAGTATATCAACTGGGACGTAATTCAATTTTTTTGTTGGAAACGTAGCAACGCGCGCAGGGTACAGATAGTTAGTTCATATAATTCAAACACACAGAAATCATCATAGGGAATGGTTATACAAGAGTGAACAACTAAATTTATAACGTCTGGCCTAATGTATTAGAGAGCGGTTCCCATGCGGGAGACCTGGGTTCAAAACACGGTAAGGTCAAGGATTGTTTTCTGTCGGGGACATAGAAGAAAAATTTTAACCTGAACAATGTCGCGGCGACTGTATTAGCCATCTGGCCATTAAATTCTTCAGGTTCTCGTCGTCATCCCCCACCTCCCGTCCCCTGTCCTACACCATCATAAAAAGCGGTACTAAAGGCAGCAACGACAGTTTTCTTTCTTCGATTCTTGACATCATTTGTGTATCAACGTCAGCATAACTTGAAGAGAGACATCATTTGTGTATCAACGTCAGCATAACTTGAAGAGAGACATCATTTGTGTATCAACATCAGCATAACTTGAAGAGAGACATCATTTGTGTATCAACGTCAGCATAACTTGAAGAGAGACATCATTTGTGTATCAACGTCAGCATAACTTGAAGAGAGACATCATTTGTGTATCAACATCAGCATAACTTGAAGAGAGACATCATTTGTGTATCAACATCAGCATAACTTGAAGAGAGACATCATTTGTGTATCAACATCAGCATAACTTGAAGAGAGACATCATTTGTGTATCAACATCAGCATAACTTGAAGAGAGACATCATTTGTGTATCAACATCAGCATAACTTGAAGAGAGACATCATTTGTGTATCAACATCAGCATAACTTGAAGAGAGACATCATTTGTGTATCAACGTCAGTATAACTTGAAGAGAGACATCATTTGTGTATCAACGTCAGTATAACTTGAAGAGAGACATCATTTGTGTATCAACATCAGCATAACTTGAAGAGAGACATCATTTGTGTGTCAACGTCAGCATAACTTGAAGAGAGACATCATTTGTGTATCAACATCAGCATAACTTGAAGAGAGACATCATTTGTGTATCAACATCAGCATAACTTGAAGAGAGACATCATTTGTGTATCAACATTAGCATAACTTGAAGAGAGACATCATTTGTGTATCAACATCAGCATAACTTGAAGAGAGACATCATTTGTGTATCAACATCAGCATAACTTGAAGAGAGCTCTCCATGACTATCTGTTCCTCGTACTGTTCATCAGTTTCATTTGTTATCAAATTTACATGCGTACAATTAGTTACATGCGTACAATTAGTTACATTCGTACAATTAGTTACATGAATACAATTAGTTACATGAATACAATTAGTTACATTCGTACAATTAGTTACATGAATACAATTAGTTACATTCGTACAGTTAGTTGCATGCGTACAATTAGTTACATGCGTACAATTAGTTACATGAATGCAATTAGTTACATTCGTACAATTAGTTACATGAATACAATTAGTTACATTCGTACAGTTAGTTACATGCGTACAATTAGTTACATGCGTACAATTAGTTACATTAATACAATTAGTTACATTCGTACAATTAGTTACATGAATACAATTAGTTACATGAATACAATTAGTTACATTCGTACAATTAGTTACATGAATACAATTAGTTACATTCGTACAGTTAGTTACATTCGTACAATTAGGTTTAAAAGGGTTTGACATTCAGAAAGAAGTTTACTGATAGCAGAAAATATGTAGATATTCAAAATTAGTTTACTGCTAGCAGAGAATAGGAGATATTCAAAATTAGTTTATGCTAGCAGAGAATAGGGAGATATTCAGAAAAGAGTTTACTGCTAGCAGAGAATAGGGAGATATTCAGAAAAGAGTTTACTGCTCTATCTGAGAATGAAATGGGAGAAAGTAGCATATACGAAAAATGCAACATCCTTCAATTTAACATGTATGACTGTGCCATTTCTTCCTTTGGCACCAAGAAATTCTCTAACAAAGACTGGGTCAAACAAAATGAAACAACACTCGCTAATTAAAATGAAACAGCATTCGGCAAACTATCAAAGCATGCGAGGGAAGACACAAAACTAACATTGCAGACAAAAGATTCAAATATATCAAACCTGTGTAATTAGCTCTTTACTATATGGATCGGAAACGTGGACAGCCTACATACGGCTTGATTATTGGTTATTGGTTACTAAACTGACGTCATTGCACTCCGGCAGACCCATAGGTGCTCAGTCTCCCCAACAGATATCGGAGAGTATGCATACTGATGGTTCCTGTGGCTCGCTGATTAAACACACCTCTCACTCTGCCTCTCAGGCATCCAGTTCGACTTGAACAACGGGTAACTCCAAACTGCGTAAATCGCTTCATCGATTCAACATCGATTTTAGTGTCCTCATCCAACAGAGAGTCGCGAAGAGACCGAAGAATATCCCCTTATCCATCTTCAACTCCCCAACAATCGATGCTGTTGATGCAAGCCTGTCCGCTCTCTCATTACCGTAAACACCCGCATGCCCAGGACAGTATATCCACGTAAGCCGCTGGAGGTTAGAAACTTCTATAGACGACATCCACTCATACCAAAACCTGCCCTTCTGGATCTTGTGAAGCATCGACTGAGAGTCAGATACAACAACTGCCCCAGTAAACGAAGTCCCAGAAATCCAATGGAGGGCAGCAGTAACGGCCTCAACCTCCATCCTCATACTAGAAGTAGTTGTCCTGTATGCCCCACTTCGCTCTGCAACAACCCTACCATGCGCATTAGCCAAGAAACTCCAGCTGGATTTCTCACCACGTTGAACCGACCCATCGGTATATACAACAACATCATCATCTCTTGCATTATCTTCTATCAGCTGCTTAACTGCGAGATCATCGTTGCCCCAATCTCTACATTCTCTTCCAAGAGTAATGATAACGTTGAGATAGTTCATCATCATGCTACATACGGCACGAGAGGAGACTTAACATCTTTCACCTTCGATGTCCCCGCAAGATTATGAACATCAGTTGGTGCGACAAGATAACCAACTCTGAGGTACTTCAATGTGCAAACCTGCCTTCCATCTTGGGCATGCTCAGCAGTGGACGACTAAGACGGCTAGGGAATGTGAGAAGAATGGAAAATTTCCGCATACCAAAACAAATGTTATTCTGGGAACTTTCGGAGGGGAAGAGGCACCAAGGCAGATCACTGCTCAGGTATAAGAATGTCTGCAAGGCCTCAATTAAAACTTTCTATAGGTCTCAGCACATGAGAAATACTAGCTGATGACAAAGTTTTGTGGAAAGCGATATTGCGCAAGTGTACAGTATTGTATTTTGAAAAGAGACTTGGTGATGAGCTGAAAGACAAGAGAGAAAAGGAAACTCAGAATTTGTCAAAGTAAAACACTTACAATTGACCATTTGTAAGACGGAAAAGCTGTATATATAATTAGTTCATAAATTAGTGTTTGTTAGAGTGGACGTTCTTTTCAAAGTCATATTTGAGCACTGATAAAAACTCTTTGTTCACGGTCCTCTGGTCTTTAGTCAAATCACCATTCTTGCCACGACCTGTCAGGACTAAAGTGCGCGCGCAACCGCCCCAACGCGATAGTGATATGCGTTTTAGTTACTTTCAAGTGTTGGTATCTATGCGTTACATTTTAAACAAATACTCGCTACTTAGTAATCGTTACTTAGCTATCTTCTTCTTCTTTTGTCGTCACACTGCTACCGGATTGTTGCCCAGTGTCGTGGTTTTCTGTTTTTGTCTTGCGCTGTTTGGTGGCTTGTGTGATTGTTATCTTTGCTCTTTCACAGGATTCTGTTACGCCATCTAACCATCTTCTCCGTGGTCTTCCTCTTGCCTTCTTTCCCGATGTTCTGTTGTAGAAGACTCTGTATACTGTGGAGTTTGGATGCATTCTTATTAAGTGGCCAAACCACTTCATTCTTTGTTTCTCTATGTAATTCAAGCACGGTTTTGTGCCAACTTTCTTCTTATGCTGATGTTAGTGATTCTGTCTTTTCTTGTGTTGTTGGTAACTTTTCGAAGGCAACGCATTTCACATGTAGTTATTTTTGTGACTGCGCTTTGCTCAATGTCCATGTTTGGCTCTGGTAACACAAAGTAGGTATAAAAATGCTTTTGATCATCTGTTGCTTAGCTGCCTGTGAAATTTTTGGGTGCCTTAACAATGGGGCTAGCTGGTAGGTTACAGCATTTGCTTTTGTACTCTAGCCTCTATTTCTCTATCCAGTTTTCGTCTTCTGTGAATATGCTTCCTAAGTATTTGAATTCTTTCACTTGGTTTATTTTAGTGCCATTGACATGGATGTCTAGATTATTATGTTTTATTCCCATATTCATTATTTCTGTTTTAGTGTTGTTGAAAAAAAAAATGTCTTCATATGTGCATAATAATATCCGAAGACATTGCTTGTCTTGTAAACACATACCTAATAGCTAGATTATACAGCTCGATCCTTCCTTCCTTTCGTTCGCCTGAAATATTGTCTATATATTCAATGTTGTCTCTTGTATAAACTTCACCATCTTTTGTAGCTCACGCAGAGGTCCGTGTAGTTTTCTGTCGAGTGTTGTATCGTTAGACCAGTGAGTTTGCCTCGGTATATCATATTCGGGGCAGTCTTGAAGTATGTGCTCTGCAGTTTGGTGTGTTTGTCCACATGGCTAAATTGCCAATCTTGAATTTTGTATACATGCGACTGCGGAGTTGATTGTGTATGGTTCTAAGGCGCAGAATGACAACTTGTTCCAATCTGCTCCTATTATAATACAGCTCTCGATAAGGAGTGGTTTGTTTATTTGCTAATTTTTGGTCTGGCATCACCCCTTATTAATACTAAAACAACATGTAGCTAAATGTTGCAGACATTCATCAATAGATGACTGCGCATGATACTTCATCTGCGATGGTATGACAAGACCACAAACAGGAAACTGTGGGATAGAGCGGGACAACGGCAAGTGGAACAAGAGATAAGGGGCAGAAGATGGCGATGGATAGGACACACACTGAGAACATGTTATGTTATGTTATGCGATCGACGTCATGGCACATTGGGCATTCCCATTCGTGCTCTGTCCTCCGTTGCAGCAGCCATCCCAAAGTCCATTTGCTCACAGTACCCATGAGAAGTTGATTACTATATCTTCTCTCTACCACGAAGACGACACTGTCTGGCATGTCCAAACTTAACACCTAATTCTCGAACTCGTTCCAGTGTCTGAGACCCGCCCATGTCACACAATTGAGAGCGTACCGCATTGATGATATCGGCTCTGTCCATGCTTCTGCCCACTTGAGTCGGGGCACTGTTTGCAAGAGAGTCAGCACGCTCGTTACCCCGCACTCCAGCATGTCCAGGCGTGTACAGCCAAGTCATTTTCTTGAGATGTGATCTCCGAATGCTGTTCACCCATTCCACCCGCATACTTCCAGATGCAATCAGTTGAAGCATACTCATCGAGTCTGATATGATGATCGTATGGGTAACCTGTTGCTCAGCCACCCATGACAGAGCCCTGGAGGCAGCGGTGATCTCCATAGTCATGCTCGATGTCGTTGTCTCGAAAGCCCCGCAGTCCTCATGAAGTGTGCGACCGTTTCGTTGTGCTGAGTAAGCCCACGATGATCTGGTGCCACGCTTGACAGAGCCATCGGTGTAGATAATGATATCACCTGGGTGGGAGTGCTGATCCACGAGTGCAAGAATTTCTGCATTGACGACGCCCGGGGCCCATTCTCTACAGCGTCGTCCAAGTGTGCTGATAACCCTGGCGTAAGCAGTCATATCCTCTGATATAGGCATCCATTCGTCACCGTGCCTCAGCTCATCTAGAGTACAGACCTGTTTAATAATATCCTCTGCCTCGGCCATCCAGGATCGACCTCTCTCAATCGCCTTCCCTTGTTCTCATTTATGGATTTGTGCAGAGGATGATTTGTGTCCGCAGAAACTCTCAGATACGCTTTTACCTGTGCGACTTTGTGTCTCGTGGCCATCGTTGGCAATCCAAGGACATAGCGCATTGCCTCACAAGAAGTGTCACGTGTGCAACTGAGTATAAGCCTCATCGCTTCATTTTGGATCCTTTCTAACTTATCCAGCGATGTTCTGCTTACTGTTAGAAGACCAAGGCCATAGTCCACCACGCTCAGCACTAGTCCTTGATAAAGAAAGAGTAGTAGGCGTTGCTCAATATCCGCCCCGCCATAACTTTGAGAGCGGTTAGCCCTTTTCTTGCCTTTATGATTACGTTCTCAACATGGCTCTTAAATGACAGGCTTCTGTCAACTGTTATTCCAAGATACTTTAGTGTTTCGGTTCTGTCAATGTCTTTGTTACACATGCTGACAACCGGGGTAGGTGTCTTTACTATGTGAGTGTTAAGAGAGAACCATGTTAGAGAGGCCTTTGCTGGGTTCACATTCGCTTCGAATTCATTGCACCAGTCACCAATCCTATTCAGCTCACACTGTAATGCAGATGCGATCTCATTTCTGTCCTTGCCCATGCGATACACCAGAATATCATCGGCGTACGACATTGTTCTGCCAACTCCGACCCTTTGTGTGCTGGTTACCCTGACGGTGTATACATTGAACAGGACTGGCGAGAGTGGTGATCCCTGGGGAAGGCTCATTAGGACCTGTTGTGGTTGTGATGCCCATGAACCGCAACGCATTGATAACGTGCGCTCAAAAAAGTGCAGCAGCAATCCACTTGACCAAGCGTGTTTCCACCTGCATATCCATCAATAACTGCATAAGTAAGGTGTAAGAGACATTGTTATATGCGTCCTGCAAATCAATGGCGGCTGCTGCCGTTTCCATCCCCATCTGAAACCCCTCATACGCATCATATAGTACCTCCGGACAGCATCACTAGACAGGACCTCCGATTTAACAGCCAGAGTAATCAAGTTAAGAGAATACTCAAGATTACTAGGAGTTGGAGACGGAACACAAGAAAATGGGGAGAGAGTGGAGAGATCTGGAAAAGATGGTCTTTGATAGGCGGGCTTGGAAGGCCTTGGTTGCGGATCTATGTTTCCCTAGAGAACATGAAGAAGAACATGAAGAAGAACATGGTTGCGGATCTATGTTTCCCTAGAGAACATGAAGAAGAACATGAAGAAGAACATGGTTGCGGATCTATGTTTCCCTAGAGAACATGAAGAAGAACATGAAGAAGAACATGGTTGCGGATCTATGTTTCCCTAGAGAACATGAAGAAGAACATGAAGAAGAACATGAAGAAGAACATGAAGAAGAACATGAAGAAGAACATGAAGAAGAACATGAAGAAGAACATGAAGAAGAACATGAAGAAGAACATGAAGAAGAACATGAAGAAGAACATGAAGAAGAACATGAAGAAGAACATGAAGAAGAACATGGTTGCGGATATCTAATATATATCACATAAAAAGGATAAAACGTAAGTCTCATGTTCAAGACATAGAAGAGCATGCTGGAAAGCTGATACTATAGCAAAAATTCATTGATAAAACGTAAGTCTCATGTTCAAGACATAGAAGAGCATGCTGGAAAGCTGATACTATAGCAAAAATTCATTAGAACAATTTTAAAATATAATTCCTACAAAATATTTTCACTATCACTTAAATTACATCGAAGAATTTTGATAGTGTACTGGAGTTCATGCACTGCAGCTGAGATCTTCCTGTGCAAGAACGATATCGGAGCACACATTGTTACTTAATGAAGTGCAATGATGATGGTATTATCAATCAATCATTATGCAAATAATTTAGCCAGCTTAGGCTGCACAGTGTGTATGTCAGACTGAAGACAAACTCTAGATCGTAGTCTGCATTTCTGCCCATCATACATGCTAAAACGAAACATGTCATGAATGAAGCTAACAGAGCAAGATATTGAGAGCTCACAAGAAACTCCAACTGACGTGCAGTTTCATAGGAACAACCCATCTCATATTTCTGAGCATATGAAACCGATCGCAAAAATTAAGAAAACATATCATATCATAGTTATACAATCATCAGTATCATCAGTTGCAGTGACGGCTGGCGTAGGCGATCATGGATCTCCAAAAATCTCTGTCTTTGGTGTTTGCTATCATCTCAGATGTAGACGCTCTACCGTGCCATGAAGTCAGGCTATCCAAATTTCCCTTCTCTGTCTTCCTTTGTCTCGTCTACCCTCGATTTTACAGATTGTTACAGTGTGTTCTAAGCCTCTCTCCTCATCACATGTCCGAAAAATGACGACTGTCTCTTTCTTATATTGCTGATAAGCTTTCTCTGTATTATTAGATACATACCGAAATGTCTCCTATATAGCTAGTAGTGACTTCACTTACAGTCAGTAGAAATGTATCAAAGAAACGCAAGAAATATTTTACAATGCAACCAGTATTAGTCTCTTGTGGAGGTATTACAGGACCAACGATTACTATTTGAAATGTACATATTTCCAAAAGTAATGATTATTCGAAACTATCGTATCGTAACATGCTACAGTAATCTTTCTACCAGATTATATATAATTCGAAAATGAGCATCAAACTGTGCTTGCCCTCATAGCAATGAACATAATGTAACTGAAGGTTTTTTTTCAGCCTAACTGTTCTATGTAGGAATGGCGCAAACTGGTGACAAAGTAGTGATAAAGTAACGAATATGGTTTTTAAGGTGGTGTCCGGTTCTTTCAGATCCAGGCAATAATAGGTATTCGAATAACAAATAGTTACTATTTGCATATCAGTACAAAGCACGCCGGGATATTCTTGTCGTGGTTTATCAGAGCCGCCATGATGGATAAGAAAAATTGTTCAGAAAATGAAATCTTTAAACATGCTATGTTGACTTATTTCTGTTTCTTTTAGTGCATAATAGTTTTTAAAATGTATAACTGATACTATAATTTAAGACTGTTTGCTATTTAACCTTTTATATGAGCTTATATGGTAGAGTTTGCGAGGTCTTACTTTGATATGTCATTTGCATATTCGAGTAAGAAGACCATGAGTAAGGTATCTTTAGGCTCGGGCGCTTGACGCCTCGAAGCCCATGCCAGTTTATAAGGCTTTCGAAATTCCAGACATGAAGGATTTTGCACAGATTAACCGCTCCGTGCCACAAATGCCAACAGGAATGGAGAAAGAAGAAGAAACGGTAAGACCATATGTATAAAGCTACTGTGCGCCACGAAAGTGGCCGCCATATTGAAAATTTGAGTGCGCAAAGTTCACGCGATTATTTGCTAATATAAACATTTTCTTGCAATTTCAACCAGATATACGCGTTATTTAAAGTTATTTTGCTATATGTGTTATGCAATATAAGTTTCTAAAAGCACTAGTAACTTTTGTAATTCTAAATTGTTACTAGGCTAACTAGCAGTTTTCATCTTGGGAATCCCTGTCAACGTCACTGCACTGGGTCAAGATGACCTACTAAGCTACATTTTATATAATATATATATATATAGGCTCTTATGTTTTTAACTGTTTATTTCGCCCAGTATTGATTATTGGTATCCTATTTTGTAGCACCTCTTAATCTTGCTGCTTTTTTATTTTTCATTGATAGCTGCAGCAAGTAATTTGTTTATTCGAAACTTGTTAATTTATTTATTCTAAATTTGTTTGTTCAGTGTCTTTCAGCTCATCACCAAGTCTCTTTTCAAAAGATTCTGCACCTTTATGTAATGTTGTTCTCCACAGACGGTCGTCAGCTAGTTTTCCCATTTGTTGGAACCATAGAAATGTTTCATTGAGGCTTTGCTGCAGAGTACATACTGTATTCTTATATCTGAGCTGTAGTCTGCCTTGGTGCCTCTTCCCCTTTGAAAGTTCACAGAATAACACTCACTTGTGCTATTGTCCATTCTTCTCACATGCCCTAGCCATCTTAGACTTCTACGTTGGTAACAAAAGTCCGGGTCTACTATTGAAACTTCACTATTGTTTTGTTTATCCCTTGTGGTGCAGGAGCCACAAGGGAAGCAAAGAATAGTACCACTACAACCTACAATGCGTGTCAAAGAGGCAACTAATGTAGACACTAAGGATGCTACCCTAATAAATAAAAAAAGCAGCGCAGAAATCAGATGTGCTGGCCTACTTGTAGGTGCCTGACTGGCACATTGTACAATCGCTCTTATGCTCAGATCACATACAAATCACACAGAGTGGTTGACAAGGGGTCGATATGGAGCGTCAAGAAGATTCAAGTTTTACAATTTACACTGTCTTGAGTGTCTGGTTTCAAGATTACCAATTATCTGTTGTACTGTTCCGGATAGAAATTGAAATGAAAATCGTGGCGTATCCTTTACATGACGTGGCCAGTAACAACAGTAAACGAGTCGTCAATTTTCTAGGCACCACTTATGCGTTCAGTAGTTTGCCATTGCTTTCTGAACAGCGAGGTCTTTTTGTGCTGTTCATAAAAGTCTGTGTTTGCAAAATTGCTTCCAAACTGTCCGCCGCAGAGTTTGAACCAGGTACTCTTGATTTGTGATCAAACTCACTACCTCTTAAGCTACAGATGCACACCTTGTGTTTTTGATCAAAGGACACCTGTGTTGGGCCAGGGCCTGCAAGGAATAGTACCACTGTAACCTACAATGCATGACGTAAGAGGCGACTGATGTAGGCCCTAGGGATGCTACCCTACTAAATCAAAAGCAGTGCAGAAATCTGATGTGCTGTCCTACTTGTAGGCGCATAACTGGCACACCATATAATAGCTCTTAGACTCCGATCGCATACAAATCACACAGATTGGTTGATATGAAGCTTCAAGAAGATCAAAGGAAGTTGCCAACCTAACACCGTAACCCCCATTGTACAACATGTTATGGATACATAATATTTTGTTTATTTATATTATTAACTTTATTAATATGTAGTTCATTCAACCATTTGTTTTTGTTTTATATGATAAATATTATTGAAATATGAGGTTGCTGATTATTGACATTCTTTGATTTGGTTACTTATATTCTGCAGTGATTATAGATTGTATTATGTTACTTATTTATCACCCAAACAGGAACATCATCTCCAAAGAGCTCTGTCTGCACAGCAGGTCTATGGATCCTCAGAGGTATTGGTTATACCCATTCCAGAGGTACATGATGTATCAAAGAGGTTCCATGTACTGTATCCGGACACATATAAGTTATCCAAACAGTACATCCACGTCCAAGGTGGGTTTTTCATGTATGTAGCTTATTTATTTAGTTATTCTTCTTCAAGTTTGTGGTGTAAAGAAGTTAGGAACTTGCTCAAGTAATTTGTATGTACAACTAAAGAAAAGATAAGTGCCAGAATCTTCATGTCATATTTGAGACTTGACACATTCTTAAGTGATCACATTGCTGCAGGTCTGCTGCTTTTCTATCCATAGTATCCTGTGTCTGTCCAATACTTTCATTTCCCTTCTTGTGTGCACCTGGTATGGCGCTTCTCAATGATTTTTGCCCGAAGGCCTGCTTTCTTTTTTATAAAATGTCCCCCGCCAGATTCTCATTTTCCTTTCCACCATTGTTCTCTAGATTTCCTGTCTGCCCCATTACTTCCTTCCATCTGCTGTCAATAAAAAAAAGTTGTGTTTACCAAAGTTCCCGGTGGCATTCTACACAGAACTAAACAATCTCCATATTCCTCCTCTCATCATAGTTACCAGTGGTGTGCAGTTTGTTTTCTTCCAAAGTTCTTCATTTGAAACATTTCAGCAAAATAGCTACCCTTCAAGTTAAAATATATGGGGCTGACAACAAAGACCTTGAGCACACTGTCCAATTCAGAATATGCCGGAATAGAGGCAAATGATCGTAGAAGAAGAACCACACAGCTAAACACCACTTAGATAGAGTGTGTCAGTTATTGTGCAGAAAGGGGAATAAGAGTTTCTCCCTTGAATTTAGTGGTGATCTACACTACAACCCCATTCTATATAAGATACACAACACATTAAGCAACACAACAGCCCAAACTACAAACTGACCACAAAGAGAGGCCAACAAGTGGTGAAAAGAACAAATGCAGAAGATTTTTAAGAAAATTATAGTTTTAGTTTTGCAAGCCATTTCAGAAATTGATTGGTGTGTATAAATATTATTCTTTCAAGCGCCTGATTTAACTCTTTGTCTTTTAAAGCCAGTTTGGCCGTTGTGTTAGTTTTGTTGGTTTTCGAATGTTACTTTAAAAAAATGTTTCCTACATGCACCTTACTTCTGAAAGAAGTGTTTTGGTAACACTGTATATGTTTTTGCATTTATCCAACTTCAAGTTAATTATCTGACAAGGGAGGTACTGGCGGTGATGTGGTTGACATCTCATGACTACTCATATTTTTATACTTGGTGACTCCAGACTCCATGAATATGATTCGTAAAGATGAAACTGGGTGGAGGTACTGGTACAGACAGGGAAGAGAGAAATCACCTTGATTTTTGTCTCCGCACGCAGGAGTCAGAATAATGAACGAGCTAATAGATTGGCTGGCAAGACTACGATATCAGAGAAAGCTGCAATGGCCCAAAATGACATTCATAACATATTGAGAAAGTCTTTCTGAACGGAGGAGTTTCATGGTTGTGAATCTCATTGAGAGTGATGGGGTTTCGATATTAGTACAGTCCGAAAAGAATGACATACCAAATATGAGAAAAGGTTGATCAAACTAGCTGGTTGGGCCACTGGATTTGCTGAGGCGGAGATCAGAGCACCTATGGACATGTCCGGAATGCTATGATGATAGTCCTCTGATAGCATGGATGTCCACTCATGGTGATAGTTCTGCGGAAATCAACTGCATCTGGAAGTGAACACCGCTCACTGATGTGCATTATGTTCAAACAACGCAGTGGCCCTCCAGAGGTTGTCGACAGCGCAGTGGCCCTCCACAGTTTGTCGAGGTCTCCTTAAAGCTTGTCATGCAGTGACACTGATGACAGCCAGGTCAGTCTTCTCCACTTCTTGTTCACTTGACATCTTTGTAAAAGGTGTTCAGTCATCATTTTGTCACAGTTACACTTATCAGACGTACAGATCTTTAGATTGTTGAGAGATGGTATCTCAAGTCTGTTGTGATCTCGAGTCTTTTCTTCTTCAGTTATCTCTGTTCATGCACCTGTGGACCACAAACTTGGCAGTCAGCTTCGGGTATGTCAGGTTTCCCCAAAGTGTAGTTTCTAGGTCTACTGGCTGTGGCCACATGTTGCTTCTCAGCTCACACAGGAGAGAATCTTGCAGGATATGCTGCGGTGTCGGTTCCACCTGCTGATACTGGCAGAGAATTGTTTGACTTATTTCTAGTCTGTATGCAGTGTCCAGTACGTATGCAAAATATATGGACCTAGTCTCTTCTGCTTAGGTCTTTCCATAATCATATCCAGTGTTTGTCTTCCAGTCTACTCCAGATTTTCTTTGTACGAGGGTTTTGACCTCTTAAAAAGACAGTGGTGGGTAAATTTGCTTTTTGGCACTACCTTCCTTAGCCAAGACATGGCACTATTATTGCCCGAAACTGCACAGTGAGATGGAATCCACTTCAAGAGTCTGAATGTTACGAGTTGCCATTTTCTTGTTAGCTGGTAATATGCGTCATTTTGTCTGGTGACTAGGTTGTTCTATTTCCCACTTCTTTGTATGTTTTCTTGTGACAGAACTCTGTCTTAAGAATGGACCCTGTTTTCATACCATGGGTTATATTGAAGAATACGTGTTAGGGCCATATCTCTTTGACCAACTGTACAGAATCTGCATGTGTTCAACATCAACGCCATCTTTACTTTCCTGTTTCTTTTGTACTTGAGGTCAAAATTCCTCCCTCACTGTGGAATTTGACCCTGGAATGAGCATCTATGAACCAAGTGTAGTAACCACTATACTTTCACTGCAATTGTAAGTATTGATTGCTGCTGATAGCTATTCTTGGTTCATCCATGTGATTGCATTGAACCTTGTCTCATACAGCACTCAGTATGGATCAAGAGATTCCAGACTATGACATGGATAGTGATGATGATTTGTGGCTCAATCAACAGAAAAAGAAGTTTGAAATTACACCACTCAAATTTGAAGAGATGATGGACAGACTAGAAAAGGGATGTGGACAGCAGGTATATTGTTATTTAATTTCTGTAATAAAATTTAGAACACGATGTGCTGCTGTTTGGTAAATTAGAATGTACACATCTGTTTTCGTGGACCCTAAAAATGGTAATTGTTAAAATTGAGTCTTGTACTTTGTAACAGTACCTTTTGTTTTGATCTATTGCTGTAGTTTTACTACACTTTACCTTAGTATTTGCTGGCTGGCTCTGCCGTCAAATCAGGGGGTCGACCAGTTGATAGAGCTGACATTCTGAACGGCTGCAAAGAGGATATTTTAAAAACTAATCCATGTCAACTGCTAGGTTTCAAGAGCCTGGATTGAAGATTGGAATGGCCAGAAAAGAACAGGACAACAGGTATATGAGTAAGCTCATCAATCAACATCGTACTGAATACGGTCAGTTGCTGGATGCTGTTGGAGATATTGCGAAGGATATCGGATCACCTATGAACATGTCTGAATTATCACTTGGAGGTATAGCAGGGCCTTGGTCAACTCTGGGCCGCTTAACCAGACTGCAGTGACACAGTTTATTTACTAGGATCACCACTTGGCGATATAGTAAGGTCTTGGTCAGCTCAGGACCGCGCCCTAGTGGTTACCGGGCCCAAATTTGGGGTGTAAAGAATAGAACCACTGTTACCTACCGTGCAAATATTAAATACTTCGGATAAGAGACATCCACTTCACAAGAACACTAATGATGTTAAGGGCACGAGAATCAAGCGTGGCATGTCGTGGATGGCCCAGGCTGAGAGAACAATTGGCCAGGTGACTACGGTTGCGACTCTACCAAAAGGGGAAGAATGGATCCCAACAGATGGTAGCATGATGAACTATCTCAACGTTATCATTACTCTTGGAAGAGAATGTAGAGATTGGGGCAACATGAAGGCTGATCTCGCAGTTAAACAGCTGATAGAAGATAATGCAAGGGATGATGATGTTGTTGTATATACCAATGGGTCGGTTCAACGTGGTGAGAAATCCGGCTGGGGTTTCTTGGCTAATGCGCATGGTAGGGTTGTTGCAGAGCGAAGTGGGGCATACAGGACAACTACTTCTAGTATGAGGATGGAGGTTGAGGCGTTACTGCTGCCCTCCATTGGATTTCTGGGACTTCATTTACTGGGGCAGTTGTTGTATCTGACTCTCAGTCGATGCTTTACAAGATCCAGAAGGGCAGGTTTCGGTATGAGTGGATGTCTATAGAAGTTTCTAACCTCCAGCGCTTACGTGGATATACTGTCCTGGGCATGCGGGTGTTTACGGTAATGAGAGAGCGGACAGGCTTGCATCAACAGCATCGATTGTTGGGGAGTTGAAGATGGATAAGGGGATATTCTTCGGTCTCTTCGAGACTCTCTGTTGGATGAGGACACTAAAATCGATCAAGCGATTTAAGCAGTTTGGAGTTACCCGTTGTTCAAGTCGAACTGGATGCCTGAAAGGCAGAGTGAGAGGTGTGTTTAATCAGCGAGCCACAGGAACCATCAGTATGCATACTCTTCGATATCTGTTGGGGAGATTGAGCACCTATGGGTCTGCCGGAGTGCAATGACGTCAGTTCAGTAACCAATAACAATACCTGCTGTGCATGTTGTAAGATGCGACTAAGGAGGTTTGGCTGAAATCGGATGCATGTGTCCTAAGCGTGTAGAAGTCTATGCGTTTAGGGGCCTACCAAGCCAATGTGCAACGTATACACGTTCTTGGCAAAGATCAAACATATCACAAAGAGTGATTAAAATTGGTCGTAAGAACGAACGCAAAGAAGAAGAAGCTCAGGACCGCTGAACCAGACTAATGACACAGGTTATTTACTATGACCACCACTTGAAAGTATAGTTGGTTCTTGGTCAGCTCTTGTTCACTGTCTTCTCTCAGCATTGAGCCAAACTGCAGTGACACAGCTTATTTACTAGGACCACCACTTGGAGGTATCGTAGGGTCGTGCTCAGCTCTGGTCCACTGACTTCTCTCATCTTAGACTCTTGTCCAAATTCAAGGATTATGTTTACTTTCATTTGTATGCTTCTTTTAGTTAATTCCTGTGTTGGTAATAATTGTTACTTTGTGTTATTCTTTCTTAGATGGTAACACTTCCAGAAGCTAAACTACTGCTGAAAGAAGATGATGACCTAATCATTGCTGTCTACAACTACTGGCTGAACAAGCGACTGAAAATGGTCAGTGCCTTGATTACAATATTGTTGTTCAACTGTGAGTCATATGTATATGCATTTTTTTGTGGTATGTTCATATACTAAGAAGATTACACCTTTTTATTGTACATAAAGTTTTAGAAATGCCATTTCCGTAAGATCATATAATCTGAGATGTGTTCTGTAGGTTCATCATTAATGAAAGTTCATGTCTGTATCATGATAATCTTTGTCTGAGTATTCAAATGTTTCTACATAGGTCAATTTTTAGTAATTAATATTTTATTGTTGTCTTATTTACTTACAAATGTGTACATTATAAATTCTCCCATTTCTCCTAGTACCTTACATTTATTGGTGTCCTTTTATGGTTTGTTCTTTGTGTTGAATATTTTGGTTTATATTGTCAGTGGTATGTTTCTTCTTCAGCAACAACCCTTGATTGTAACAGTGAAAACAGAAAGGAGGGATGGAACCACCAGCAATAATCCATATGTTGCCTTCCGAAGACGAACTGAGAAGATGCAGACTCGAAAGGTGAATAATGTTATGCTGTTAAATATGTACACACTGCTGGTATAGTCAAGTGATAAGAACACTGGTTTTGCAGTGGGAAAATATTATGGTTGAATATCTTCATTGCACTCCGGACATGTCCATAAGTGCTCCAATCTACTTCATAATATCTCCGACAGCGTCCAGCAACTAACAGTACCATGTCAATGTTGATTGATGAGCCTACCCATATACCTGTTGTGCTGTTTTTTTCAGGCCACTCTAATCTTCAATCCTCTCTTACAACCGTGGATTGGTTTGAATGAAATTCCTCTTTGTTGCCACAATCTATGAGGGGCCCAGAATGTCAGCTCTATCCATTGGCTGATATGGTGGCACAAACAGCCTGTCTGCTTTGTCATTGACGCCTATGTGCCCCGCAACAAAGATGAATGTAATTCTGCAAATAGTTGACACCTGTAGTGATTCTGTGCACTGAACCAGCCTCCACCTTTCGGTTGATACTCAATGAATTACTCAGAATTCAGCACATGATTGTTTCCAGGTGTTTCTTTCTTTCTTCATGCCAGTGATTAGTAAGATTAGTAGACCTGATGCATGTATGAAGGCTGGTGTGTCATATGTCCTCTGTCATACTGCACAGATTGCTTTCTTCTAATATGCAGACTGGCCATATTTGGTTCCTCAAGACTAATGAGGCATTAATCGATATATTTATGGTGCTCAACCACAGGAGAAAACCTCTCATCTCGCCAATTTTGAATTTCTTGTACATGTAACTTCAGGGTCTGTTTGTGACCCATCTGAATATTGCAGTATTTTGCTTTATGTATGAGAATGAAATGTAGCTTGTCCTGACTAAGCTTACAATGTGCAATCTGATTTTTAAAACTTAAAATCCTGGTACGGAAATTTAATTCAGACCATACTAGAGACATAACTGAGACCATTATCCTAACCACTTAGTCACTCTCACCTCAAGCAGTTCCACGATAAACTGCAAGTGGTCTTGATTTCAGTTCTTTTGGGAAACAGTTGGGTGTGATTATGAGCATTTAACAAGGCAGTGGAAAAACATATATTTACTTTGAATATAAATACTAGATTCGAGATCGCCTGTGTGGTGCCGGGGCCAGCAAGGGAAGCAAAGAATAACACCACTGCAACCTACAAGACATGTCGTAAGAAGCCACTGATGTAGGACCTAGGGAAGCTACCCTAGTAAATAAAAAGCATCGCAGATATCGGATGTGCTGGCCTACCTCTGGGTGCATAACTGGCACAACACACATCCGCTCTTGGGCTCAGATCATATACAAATCACAGTGGTTAGCAGGTGGTCATTGTGGGGCATTTGAAGAAGAAGAATATTCAAGGCATCAACGACCTGTGGCTTGGCGAGTATGACAACTGAGCATATCCTACAGAACTGCCCCCAATATGTAGACCTAAGAAGAAAGAGGTTGCCAACTTACACCAGCGTCCAAGACAAACTGTATGGTGTGGCTGACAATCTGAGACATCCGGCTGCCTTTATTAGAGAATCCTAAATCCCAATCTAGTGAGAACGCAGAAGAATATAAGTGTTACAGAAGAGTCCTCTGTATAATATGGACAGAGCAGAGAACAAATAGATCTATCGAGGAATAACTCAAAATCAAAGAAAACTGGTTGATTCTAGAAATAAGAATGAGAAAATTGAAGTATTTTGGACATGTTAAAAAATACGAAGGGTTGGAGCAGACCATTATGGAAGGAGGAAGATCACGGAGAAGATGGCGGCTGCAATGGCGGAACATCTGCCTATCAGAGAGTGAAATTCTAAAGGACTGTTAGGGTGGCAAAGTTCTGACCATGACAAGCTATTTGATGATGATGGGAAACATCTATTTGTGTACCTCTGAAGTCGGAGAAGGCATGCCTGTATGGCAGTGGACATTGATAATAAGTAAAGCAGACCTTCATGCAACCCGACTATGCCTGAATCCTTAGCGGACGATTGCAGAAGAATATCTATTTGTGGGTGTACTCCAAGCTTCAAAACGTGACCCAACAATCTACAGTCAGTTGCTGTTGGCAACATATTATTTATTATCTCTATACGATCACTCCGTCAGAAAGCAATGGCAAACTACGGAACATAAGGGGGGGGCTAGAAAATCAACTTTTCATTTACTCTGGTTGATGTTGACGTTCTGTAAAGGATATACCACAATTTTCATTTCATACGGTCATGCACATCATTAGATTTTGTTGAGATCCTTGCACTACACTGTGTTCAATCATAACTGTCTGTAACCACGTTTATTGTTTACTGTTACAGAATAGAAAAAATGATGAGGTTTCTTACGAAAAAATGTTGAAGCTGCATAGAGATCTGCAGAAAACTTTGTAAGTTTGATTGCTGTTTCTTGTTCAGAACATTCACATCATTTTCATAGATTGGTATACTTTATTAATAATTTGTATACTTTATTGATAGATTTTATAAGATTAGTATACTTTATTTATAGATTTTATAAGATTAGTATACTTTATTCATAGTTTTTATAGATTGGTATACTTTGTTCATAGTTTTTATAGATTGGTATACTTTATTGATCTGTTTTTTGCACAGTGAAAATATGTTGAGATCAAGGCAGTAAGAAAGATCTTATAAATAACCTGAGATGTTTCAACAACACTGTTTTTGATACTGAAATATTACATAGATGATCTCCAGAAACCGGTTTAATATTGTGGTAACAAAATAAAGACAAGAACCTGAGCTTAAATAGCAAGAAGGTGACAGTTATGATTATCTCAGAAAACATGATAACATCAAAATGCATCAGAGTAAATGTGGCATTGTTAAAAAAGTCCAGCTACTGTATAACTTAAAGCATCAGATGGAAGATATAGATCAACAAAGATAATATTCCAGAATCAGTGTGTATATCTACTTTATCAATGTGAAAGAGAATGGACCAAGATCTCTTAGAAATTGAGCAAACTTTGTATGTCCAATGATTAAAAGAATAATTACTTTATCCACAGAACTCTTTTGGAGTTGTTGAAGAGGAGAGAGAAAAGTAAGAAAGAAATGTTACAGCTGACTATAGAGGTTGCAGAAAAGAGGTGAGTCATGCTTCCAGAGATAATACATCCTCCACCTGACCCATGTAATATTGGATGTTTGTATTGCATGATAGATCTAACTATCGTGTCCATAGCCCTCCCTATACTGGTGTATGTTCTGATGTATCAGACTTTCTGTGGGGTAAAAACAAGCTGATGACTGAGTTATGTGGAAAGCAACTGCGCAAAAGTGGTAAATATATTTGAAAAGAAATGTAGGGATGGGCTGAAAGGCAAGAGAAAATAAGCGCAAACTCAAAAGTTGTCACATTAAAACACTTGCCTATTGGTTGTCTCTAACGATGACAAATGCAATACATATACACACACACACACATATATATATGTCAGACTTTCTGCATAATATATGACACACATACCATGTTTTCAGCAGACCAGGTTGTGTTTTCACTATTAGTTGCCTCCCATACCTTTGATCAAATTTGAGATTGCACCAGTAGCAGAATATTTATTTATCTATGTTTTCTTCTTCACCTTTCAACTCCCAGCGGAGCACAGGTCCTCAACAAACTTCTTCCAGCTCTTCCTCTCTCTTGCCAACTCTTTCCATGTTTTACCTATCCTTTTGATATCATGTCTTTCTTGGTAGTTAGAATTTGTAGCCACATTGTACTTTCTTGATTATCTGCAAGCAATTTCTCCATTCCACTCTATCCTGGACAATTCGCTCAATCTCTTCAATGGAATTGAGTCCGATATTTCTTTTCTTTCTCTGTGATGTTTATTTTAGGGTTTCCTTTGGGCATCTTTTGTCTCCCACTTCAATGTATGCTTTGTGATTCTTTGATCATTTCTACCCAGAGTATGCTCAACATATCTCCATCTTCTCTTTCTTTTATCAGATGTTACTAGTGGTTGACCAGACATTTCTGATTACATCAGTTCTCCTGAATTTGTCAAAATTTATGTTCATTGTTTTTCATAGTCATGTAAATGATAGCACAAGACAAAAGAGTGTCATGTTTGTTAAGAACCTGTGTTCCACAGGTAGCTGATACGTTTTAGTTGCTGTGTTCTCTCTACACATCTTCAGTTTCTTATATTTTGATATCTTTCTGTGATGTAGCTACACTAAGATCTTTTAGTCTTGTGTATCATTTTGCAGTAAGTTAACGTCTGTTTGTTTCCTGGGGCCAGCAAGAGAAGCAAAGAATAGTACCACTGTGACCTACAAGGCAACTGATGTAAGAGGCAACTGATATAGGAACTAGGAAAACTACCCTAGTAAATAGAAAGCATTGGAGAAATCGGATGTACTTGTAGGTGCATAACTGGCACAGCGTACAATCGCTCTTAGGCTCAGATCTTCTACAAATTGGTATTGGCTGCCCAAGAGTGAAAACTCGCAGCTCTGGTTAGAAGAAGAAGGCTCAGATCACATACAAATCACACAGAGTGGTTAACAAGTGGTCGATATGGAGCGTTCGGAGAAGAAGATGCAGTAAGTTATGTACAAGCTGTAGTGTTGCAGAGCACATTGTAAATGATAATGTTCGTATTACCTCCATTTTGTAACCTTTTCTCACTTCCCGCAGAAATGAAATGGATGATTTCTCTGGTGTTGCTCTTGCTCAGGCAGAGGAAGAAAGAGAAAAGCATCCAACATTTGTTCCTCCCTTTGCTCTCAACGGTCATGGAGAATGGATGCAAACTTGCAATGGAGTAAGTAACACCCTCTGGTGTTTGAATAGTCTCAGCATTGCATCAATGAATTTTAATGGAAATATCAGTGTTCTTGTCTTTTAGTTTTGTATCTTCTTCTTTTCTTTGGACACAAACTTATAAAACGGTCACTGACTGGACACACATTGTGGAGTCTCTCTCGCACACGATCACCGTCCAGACCGATGTACCAGTCTTTCCATTAATTCTATTCATGTAGAAATCTGATTCATGCAGTCTTAGCATTGGTGTGTTTTTTACGTCACATCTTCAGCACCATTTGGAGCTCTGGTGTTTGTCCTGCGGTTTTTTGTCCAGTTTCAGTCAGCGTTTACTCAGTTTGCTCTCCATCTGTAGCCATCTAGTGGTTTTAATGGTGTGGGGTAGCTAGCCCCACGTCCAACCTCCTTAGTCGCCCCTTACAACATGCGTGGCAGATAACAGTGGTTCTATTCTTTACACCCCAATTTGGACACGGTAACCACTCGGGCGATATTGTGGAGTCTTATAGATCAACAACAAAGTAACTCCACTGTGCTTCTTCTGTGTTTGCCCACTATGAATTGAGGCGCAGTCATGGTGCTTCTGACTGATTTTTGCGCAAAGGCCTGCTTTCCTTTTAATCAGTGTCCCCCACCATACAGGTATACTTTCTCCGAATTCAGTTGTCACTCCACTGTGCTTATTCTGAGACCATCTTTTGCAGCATTTTCCAAGTCTGAGCTACACTGGGACACCTTCAATGTTTTTTTTACCAAGTTGTCTTTAGTATGCTTTCTTTAGCCTCCACTGCATGACAGTTCTTGTGATTGTTCTTGAATTCTGTATGTGTGTGCAACTTCATTTGTGTCAGGTAGGTCTGCAGAATTAGATTGACCAATGACTACTGGCATGTTTCAGCTCTTGACGGTCTCCTATGACCAATAAGATCTGACACCATGCTACATTATAACTCCAGATGGGGTACTTTAAAGGGAGGTTTTTCTGTTTGTAAAATCTTAGTTACCAATTTGGGTGTCCTGTTGGATAATATACATACATTTTGGCTAAAATTTGGATTTGCCTGTCCTACATGTCACAGGAACTCAACATTATCTGCCCAATCCACATACAGGTCACAAAGTGGTTAACTTGATTGATAAGAACGAAAACAAGTTCATAGCACATAGAGTACTGGCTTAATCAAGCGGTTTGAGTTCTGACTCAATGAAGGGAAGAGGCTGAAATGTTGGCAAAGTCAATCTGTTATGATGCTGATTTAGTGGAAGTGGTTATGAGCGCTAGACTAATCAAGAAGTTATAATTCCAGTTTAGTCTCTTGTCTAGAGCTCTCACCCACTCTAGTAGTTATAGTAATTGCTTAGTTTAGTAGAGTGCAGGCTTGGTTTAAGTGATTAGAGTACTTACATTGTCAAGTTGGACTTTGGTTATACGTTTTAAACAGTGCCATGTGTTCAAATTATTTAATTTATTTTTTCAGCATAAATTATTTTCACGGTTGACTTGTTTTCATTCTCTTGCTTCCATTAAATATATACTTATAAAACATTTAAATTATTTGTAGTATTTTTTAGGGTTTAATACAACCCCTTTTGAGTACAGATTTTAGGATGACTTATTCATATTGTATTACATTTTATAGTTTGATTTACCAAATCCGTAAGACATTTGCCATGTTTTGTTCAGGAAGAACTTGAACTTTCACCTGTGCGGAAGAAGCGCGTGTATCGCAAGAGAAAACATTCACAATTGCAAAGTCAAATTATACCTCATATCAACTTGCACCAGCTTCAGCAACAACATCAGCAATCCAGTTGTGATGTGGATATGGATAGCTCAGATGAGGATGTGTTGTCTGCAGTAAGTGATTGTTTATATGTTGTGGTATATTGTGGTCATTGTTGTATTTTAAGGATATAGCTATACTCCAATTGTCCATCATTGTTGTATCCTATGGTCCTCTTCTTTTCCACCAGTTACTTCTTTATAGGATTATTGGGAGAAATGTAGTGATCTTGTGCGTGCTTGTTCTAAGGCACTTTGTAAGCTGCTATTCATTTTCTTACTGTTATTCTTGAAGCTGCCGTTCCATCTTTTGCATGGTCTTGCTCAGTACTTGTTATACTTTTTCAGTGTGGCTCTATGTAGTAGACAATATCCGGCATTCTTGTCAGGTGTCCAAACTATTTAATCTGTTCTTTTATGTTATGTTATACAATTGACGTTATGGCACATTGTTTGCATTCCCATGCGTGCTCTGTCCTCCGCTGCAGGAGCCATATCAAAGTCCATTTGCTCACGGTACCCATGAGAAGTTGATTAGTATACCTTCTCTCTACCACAAAGACGACACTGTCTGGCATGTCCAAACTTAACTCCTAATTCTTGTTCTAGTGTCTCACCTATATCACATAAATGAGAGCGTACCACATTGATGACACCAGCTCTGTCCATACATCTGCTCGTTTGAGTCAGGGTATATTGTTTGCAAGAAAGTCATCACGCTCATTACCCTACACCCCAGTAGTCTATGTGTATACATCCAAATACACACACCTACACAACCTTAATAGCATAATCCTAGAAACTAAAAACGCTGAAATGTGGAGACATAGAATAATCCATTTGATCAGTCATGTAACTCCTCAACTTATACAAGTGAACATTGAAAAGAAACTAAAAAAAACCTTTATTCTGAGACACCAGTAGAAAAATATTTTGAAGCCCAAAAGGTATGTATGTGTGTGTGCTTCATTGACTATAAGAATGTTTGTACCTGAAATACTGCATGAAAAGAAAGCTTCACTGAACAGGCATCCAGGGACATCTGAATATTTGCTGGCTTTCATTGATTCACAAAGTCCTCATTGAGAACAGGTTAAAGTGGAGAATAACCAAGGGACTTTAACATCAGTAATAAGTTTGCCTATCCTGATTCAGTAAAAAGTATTTGTGTTAGATTTAATCCCTCTGGTGTGTTGCCAGGGCTCGCAAGGGGAACAAAGAATAATACCACTGTGACCTACAAGGCATGTCATAAGAAGCCACTGAAGTAGGGGCCTAGGGAAGATACCCTATTAAATAAAAAGCGTCACAGAAATTGGATATGCTGGCCTACTTGTAGGCGCATAACTGGTATAATGTACAATCGCTCTTAACCTCAGATCACATACAAATCACAAAGCGTGGTTTGGCAAGTGGTCAAAATGGAAGTAAGGAAAAAAGAAGATTGAATCCAATTTAATGTATAATACACTGCTGAAAATTTCACCATAAATGTTATACTAGTTTATGGCTTTAAATTAATTATTAATTGTATTATTCCACTTCCTCAAGTCATTTTCACAGTCAGACCATGAGGATGAGAATGATCCTGATGGCATGTTTGCTTTCAAGAGAAGACATAACTGCTATTATCATCAAGTGGTGGTTTTTTGTACATATATATTTGTATTTACTCATGTTGGGACTTGATATTTCTTCTGTTTCTTTTTGGAATGTATGAAAATCATGGCATATCCTTTACAGGATGATAAACTTCAGTAGACAAGTTGTTGATTTTCTAGGCACCACTTATACATTCAGTAATTGCTTTCTGAGCACTGATGTATATCTTTACCGGTTGTAAAAATCCACAGGAAAAATAAGCTATCAAACTGCCCGGCATGGAGTTTGTACCAGGTACTCTTGGATTGTGATTGAGCTTACTGCTGCACAGCCACAGACGCACACTTTTTATTCCTTTTGGAATATAAGAGTTTGTCATTTATCACTCATCATCTGACTATTTTCTTATTGTTTCTTTGAACACTATTGGTGATTCTTTGCTTTCTATGGGTCTCCTTTCTACTAGTTTTTAATTCTCCTTGTTTATCTCTTCTTGATTGGTTCCATTCAAGTTACTTTCTGGTTACATTTGTAGACTACTTTCTGTAGGTATATCTTACCATCTCTACTTTTTACCTTCAACATTTTGCTGACTACACATCTTGCTAATTTTTGTCTTTCATTACCTACCTCTGAAGTCGGAGAAGGTGTGCACATATGGAAGGAGAAAATGGATACTAATGAAAGCAAACCTTCACGCAAAAATCAGCCAGAAGCACCCTGACTAGCCTGAATTCATAGCGGGCAAATACAGAAGAAGAAGTCTTCTGTTACCAAGAGTTCATTTGGAAACATGACATAAGTCCCTGGTGTGCTTCCTGGGCAAGTCTTGATTGGAATATCGAAAAAGGGTAGAGACTGCAGTAAAACTTGGAAAAAAACGTTGCTGTTTATCGTCACTGTTTATGTATTTTGTAAAACTGTAGTACTTTGTTTTTACGTGTTTACCTCTTGATTGGAATAGGGACATTTCTATGCTCCATGTGTCTATCATTGTATACATCTATTGAAGGACTTACTCTACCAGGTTTCTGTAAGATTGGCTCACACTTAGCCTCATATTAAATGCCTGTCTGGGTTTTTGGCATCACATACTCACCAGAGTTGGGTTAGTAGAAACAACACCAGATCTAATAATGGATCGTTCAAGAGGGTACTGCTGACTTGATTGCAAGCATTTCTCATTATTTAGATTAGACTACAGCAAACATCCACAAGATCCCATCAGCAGACTAAACAGAAAATAGCACACAACAATCTTTCACCTAAGAACAGGTCACTACAGAATAAACCATCACATGCACAGAATAAAGCCTGTTCAGACAGAAACACATACTCCAGAGTCCATCATACATACACCAATGAAACATGGCCTCATGAACGAAGCTTACAGAGCAAGCTATGGGAACTCTCGAGGAACTCCAACTGACATGCAGCTTCATAAAGGCAACCCATCTCATGGTTCAGTACAAAACCGAACGCAAAGAAGAAGAAGAGTAAACTTACAGCCACTGTTACTTCCTGTTTATGTATATACTTTTCTCTTCTTCTTATGTCGTTCTTTATGACCAATTGTAATCACTCTTTGTGATATGTTTGATCTTTGCCAAGAACGTGTATACGTTGCACATTGGTTTGATAGGCCCTAAACGCATAGACTTCTATACGTTTAGGACACATGCATCCGATTTCAGGCAAACCTCCTTAGTCGCCTTACGACATGCGTGGCAGGTAACAGTGGTTCTATTCTTACATCCCAAATTTGGGCCCCGGTAACCACTCAGGCGATGTATATACCATTGTTGCTTACTGACCCAACAGTAAGTAGCCAACAGAACGAACATTCCCCTTGTCAGTCCTATGCTCCCAGACACTCAACGCAAACCTGTCCACTCTCACATTGCTGCGAATACTCGCATGTCTAGGGCAGTAGATCCACTTGAACCTCTGGAGTGGACATATATGTGATGTACACACATATACTGCAACCTACTATTCGGAATCTTTCACATTTAAATAAAACAACTACCAACAGTAACATAAAGAGTGCTACTGGAGGACAGCAGTGACAGTGACCAAATAAGTAACAAAGATTGTTAAATATATGAATGTTTATGTGTACTGTTGTGGACTTCTTCAACGTGTACTTTTTTTAATGTACATAAAATTTGGTTTGTTATACATTAGATTGTTCTATAACAGTGCAGTGTTGCTATTTTTATATGTTTATTTCAGTTAAAACATCTTTTTTTAATGCATTTCCTGTTCACTTGCAGCCTGTTTACTGTGGCTTGGATAATTGGCCTAAGCATAGGAAGGAAGAAAGTAGAAAAGATGATAGCAAATTCTGTTTCTCTCTTACATCTTTACCAACTGGTTACGTTGGCTATGCAAGGAGGAGGGTAGGACGAGGCGGAAGGTAAAAGTTATTTTAAAACTTTTAACGAGTGTGATTGTGGCACAGACAAGATGATGGTAGAATCGATTCTGAGATATTTCTTGTAATTGATTGATAGGACCATCGTCATTGCACTTCAGTGAATAACCATGTGTGCTCCAATCTCTTATACAATATCTCAGTGGCAGTGCACATGCGAGGGTCCCTAATGTAATTTTGAAGATGGTGATAATTTATGTGAGAATTTTATTTTAATCTTTATTGATTTGCAGTCTACACTTTCGATTTTTAACGGCCATGGTTTTTTTTTTTTCTCAACTTTGACACAGGATCTACATTGTATGTGTTAGGGCTAGAAACTTTATCTCACCAACATTGAGGTCACGGGTCTTAAGAAATATATACTGATTTTTTCACTTTAAGAATGAATCAGGCAAGAATACCTTTGAATCTAGCACATTAGCTCCACGCCACAGAGATACCGATTACTTGTAATTACACATTGGAAGGGTGTCTAATATCATATAAATCTCTCAGTGCAATGGTCACTGAAATGAAGATGATAAGGAGAAGACCAGAGACAACCTTATGATGAACAAAGATGCCAAGTGTGATTGTCGGACTTAAAGCACCCTACCAGGAATGACCATGAACTGCACAATCAATGTGTAGATGTTTTGTTTCTTGGATGCATGAAAATAAGACACAAAGCAGTGTTCGAATTAGTGCGCTAGTACAGATCAATATCCTATCACACCTCCTTTGGTTTCCCCTGAAAACAGATTGATGCACTGAACTCCCAAGGATCAAATGGGTATCCATTCACTTGATGTGGTTGTATTGTATACGATGCTTTACATAATAAGATAATGAGCAATATCTCTGAGTGGCAACATACATCAATCCCCAGGATGACATCCTAAATTCGAAAAATACACAAACACTGTGCAGCAGCTTCCAAGACAAGCGTGTTCGAAAGTCTGTAGAAGTGCTAGGTTGCAATAATAGTCTTTACTGATTATCTTCAGAATTGCCTGGTCTCTGCAAATACTGTAATTGGTTGTTGCTTACATAGACAAATTGATTGTGTAAGTACAGCCAATGTAAACGTGTATGCCCCAAAGTAGATGATCGAACTTGTTCCAAATCTCACCCGATTGGTGCTGGGGCCCGCATGGATAGCAAAGAATAGTACCACTGCAACCTACAAGGCATGTCGTAAGAGGCGACTGATGTAGTACCTACAAAAACTACCCTAGTAAATAAAAAGCATAGCAGAAATTAGATGTGCTGGCATACCTGTAGGCGCATAACTGGCACAACATACAATCTCTCTTAGGCTGAGATCACATAAAAAATCACACAGAGTGGTTAACAAGTGGTCGATGTGGAGCGTTTGAAGAAGTTCCAAATCTGTCTCACTGCATTACAGGCTTGCCAATGTTCTTAGGCTCAGATTCTATACAATGACTAGTTCTAAATGGGTAAATAAAAGTGCACTCCTGTACGAAAAGGTGGTTGGCATTGATCAATCTATCATAAGCTAGGGTGGCGAACCCGTTACCACTAAATACCGAAACCCAGAAGTGCTGGGCGAAGGTGCAAATTAGCAGCTCAACATATATCTGTTCTTCAGCCGAAACCACAGAGAAGTACCAAAAAAATGGTGTTAAGAATGAATGCAGAAGAAGATGTGATGACTGACATAATAACCACAAATAAGAAAAACATGTCAATATTATATTTCTCAGTAGTTTTGTTTTACTATTTTGATTGGACAGGGTAATTTTGGACAGAGGAAGCATGCCCTGTGAAGAGTCAATGGAAAAACTTAAACATAACTACAATCAACATCATTCCAATGTTTATTCAGATTATATCATCTATGTCAGGGACAGTAAAGGGTAAGTTTATACTACTTTCTATCTTTTCTTTATTACAATTCTCTTCTTTGTTTGCACTAGTATTTATGCCTGTGTGGTGCCGGGCCCAGCAAGGGAACCAAAGAATAGTACCACTGTAACCTACAAGGCATGTCGTAAGAAGCGACTGATATAGGGACCTAGGGAAACTACCTAAAAACATCACAGAAATCGGATGTGCTGACCTACTTGTAGGTACATAACTGGCACAATGGACCATTGCATGTCAAATCTCAAGTGCAGTTCAAATCCAACGTTTTTATATGGGTGCATCTGACTAATGAACGCAGGCACCACATGGTGGTGGTAGCAGTAATAAGACTAACAACAAAAATTATAATAACAGTTGAAAACCTAATCCTTACTAAACATTTAATATTTGTTAAATATTGTGCTACGAAAAAGGAAACATGCTGTTATTCAAAATACTTTTTTCTTTGTGATTAGCATTAAAACCAGTGGAGTAAAATGGGGTGCCCGGTGTGTTTCAAGCGGGCACCTCGTTGTACAGTACTGTTCTAGTTCATTTTATATAGTCGCCCGTAGTTAGTATGTGTTTTCTTATTTTGTTTGCTATTTGTTTACAGTTCCTCCTACCAACCCAGATCTCATCCTGAAGACAGAACTTTGTCTACGGATGCTAGTAATCAGTCGGGAAAAGGTGAACATGTGCTTGGACGGCAGGCATCTGATTATGATGTGGAAGGTTTCCAATCACACCAAGAGCAGCTACTAGACATGCAGCGGGAACAGGAGAAAAAATTATTTGTAGAAAGTGAACATAATGCAGCTGTCATGCTTGATCTGGATCCAGCTTTACATTTAGGTGACCGTGGTTCTCGTTTTACTTTAGACTCTGCCAGTGCTGAATTTGCTGTTCAAGCCCTTGTTGGGTCCACACCTTTGGTAACTTTGCCTGTTCTAGAAGGAACTACCCCAAGTTCTTTTGGTACAGCAGCCTCATCACCTGTAGGCAGCCGAACAGGTTTACAGCAGCTCAACACTTCTATGTTTAACAAAGTTGTGGACTCTGTACGCAATAATGGTTCCAATGTGAAAACAGTCAGCTCAGTGTCATCCATAACACAAAGACATCCTGGCAATTTTGTTACTGCTGAACCGTCCATTATTTCTGGATCATGTTTGTCATCTTCACCTTCACTTATCTCTCTGCAAAAGAAATCACCCTTGTTGATACCACAGATGACATCTCTGCTGCAACCAGTTATATCATCGAATGCATCACTGACATTGGCATCACCTTCACATGTCTCGTCCAAGTTATCTTCATCATCTACTACCTTCTTGCTGTCAAAAACAAATGGTTCATTATTATCATCTAAAAATGGTAAGTAACCATTAATCTGAATGAAATATTGTCTATAATTTGTTTCCTTTGTAGAAAGTAGTTGCTGATAGATCAGATTTGTGAAAAATATCTTTTTGTTATTGTTTCAAACATAACATGTTTACTCCCTTCTCTGGGGAGCATAAATTCAGATGGACAGGTCTCCTTGTTATGGGCGGACACATTGTATCCACTGAAGCGTACTACGTCACCGAACCAACATGTCGAGGTTGTAATTCTTACCCTAACAACGACGCATAAACACTTTATTTACTAGGATAATTTACACTTCTCGAACATCCTCAGTTGTCGTTAGATAGCATATGGTATCATTTTGACTGTACACAAGTTCAACAACGCATGGCATATATCATCTCCCTGAAAACTGCATGAATCCATGACGTTGAATACACAGCAATGACCTTCTGATGCACAACGACAGCTGAGTTCAAAAAGATTCAATTTTCAATATTCTGTTTGAGTTATATTTTAATTTATCATTTCATGTTCTTTATAGTTACTTTTATTCATAGAGACGCTTCAGTAATTTTTACAGTTGGTTATTTTTTACCATTTAGTTTGTTCTCTACATGTGGCAAGAAGCTGAACAAAATACGGCGTTTTATTATTTTGTGATTTATACGTTTTTACCAATTATAATGTTACATGCTCTTTGTTTTCAGGTTTACATTGCTGTCTAATTTGTATTATATGTAATGAGCTCCAGCCGGGCTCGGGTTCGTGCACCGTGACTGGTCCTCCAGCAGATCAGACAAGAAAATATGCATACAAAAGAAGAGGTAGAGGAGAGAAAAGAAATGGACGTAAGAGACGAGCTGGACAGAGACGGTTTAGAAGAAAGACAGACCGACTTGCTCAAATATCTACGATTGGCTACTGGAATTGTCGAAGTGCAAAACAGAGAGGACCAATTCTACAGAAGCTAGTCTATGACTTTGACATATTCATGATTCAGGAAACCAACTTGCAGCAGGATAAAGCCCTTGCGTGTCCAGGCTTCAAATGTTATTTCACTCCCAGTGAACCCGGAGTAGGACGAGGTCAGGCTATCTATGTGAAACATGGCCTTCCCCACAACTGCCTTGACACGCCTGACTCTTACCAGAGGTGTGGAATTACAAGGAATTCAATTAACAATTGTGATCAGGTATGGCGAATCTATAATGTATCGCCCATGTGGACAAACTCCATATTGAAGATAACTGGGATTTCCTTGAGAAACTCTCAGATGTACCACGCACAAAGTTTCTCATAGCAGGGACTTCAATGCACGATCAAAGGAGTGGGGCAACTCTACCGAGAATAGACAGGGCATCGCTTTGAGTTCTGCTCTACTAAACCTGACTTGACGATATTGAATGACGTGCTTCAACTCGGTTAGCTTCTAGACCTGAGGACACTGATGGTGTCATTGATCTGGCACTGATCTCCACAACTGATGCTACTTTTGCTCGATGGAATGTTCTTGGGGCTCAAGATAGTGATCATCTCCCTGCGTTGTTCTTCTTAATAAGGCCAATAATTTGCGACACAGAAGACCCAAATCTGTCTTTCAGTACCGCCATGCCACTCTGATCACGAAAACCCATTACGTATACTGTGACAGACTGCCAGAAAGAAGACTGCTAGGACTCCTTTCCTGCAACCACCTTGGTGGAATGAAAATGTTGAAAAAGCATGGCTGGAAAAGAGCTGCTACAAAGTCATGGCAGAGAGCACGAAAGAAGCGACCTAGAAATATGTGTGATGTGGCTGAAAAGTCTGCTATTCGCCACAAAGCCACTGGGGATTTCAAAGTATTGGCTAGTGAGGCAAAGAGTGGGTTATGGGAGACTTTCATAAGCAAGTCTGTGGCGACAAGTCTCTATATCAATTCTGGCAGTTTCATAGCAAAATGAACAGGAGGAATACCAGCCAGTCTTTTCCTACTTACGTGACTGTCAGATCCGTCTTGACAACAGATGCAGAGAAGGGGCAGGGTTCCTTCATCGTTTCGTGGAACAGACAGAAAAAGGTGATAAAACTGACCGCCATAATATCATAAGTGCTCTTCGTGATATTACTTGCTCTGGAGAACCTTACATTGACTTAATAACAAAGGAGGATGTTGTTAATGCACTCAAGGCAAGCCACAGCACCGCCCAGGGCCTGATGGTGTCCAATATCATCACATCAAACAGCTGGGCGAGACTGTTATTAATGCAGTTGTGGTGGATTTTAATAAAAGTGTACAGAATGCTGTGGTACCCGAGGATTGGCTTCATAGTTATTTACGACCGCTCCACAAAAATGGGAAGGATCCTAAACTGCTCAGCAGCTACCGCATACTCACCTTGCAAATGTATATGGCAAATTACTAGAGAAGATAGTGGCCAGAAAGGTAATGTGTCACTGGAGAATGACCACATTCTCCTGACACTTGGAGTAGCTACCGACCAATGAAAGGGACATGGTACAATGCTGTCGTTTGCATATGATGTTATGAAGGCTTCCAATCCAAGCAAGAGACTGTTGTGTAGCCATCGACTTGAGGATGCTTATAACAAGGTGAATTATTCAATAATGGTAGCTCTTTGATTAAATGTAAAGTTAATACTTGGCTGGTAAACTGGATAGCTGCTTCTTTAATGGAGAGAACGTTGCACTCGTTTAGGAACATGGACATCGGATCCTGCTCGTATATGCCCGGGATTGCCCCAGGGTTCTCCTCTATCACCCGTGTTGTTTAATATTTACACAGCAAATGTAGCTAAAATTCAGCCAACCGGATTGGGTCGGACATTGACATTTGCAGATGATATCTTAATATATAGGACTGGGTCAGATAGAGCGAGATGGTTGCGACATTCAGAAAACATTGCATACCATCTCGGGTTGGTGTAGAGAGTCTCGCTCTCAGGTCAATCCTGAAAAAGCGTGTATGTTATGGTGCTCGTTGAATAATCACATCGCAAGGCTGACCTCCCTGTGTAATCTTTG